>CM062819.1:1006726407-1007048907 GCA_031772625.1 Pinus tabuliformis
AAGGAAACTCATCTTCAGGCAGTCAAAAGAATCTTCAAATATCTACAAGGCAATCAAGACTTTGGTTTATGGTATCTCTAAGATGCAGATCTTACTCTTCATGCTTATACAAATGCAGATTGGGCAGGAAATCTTGATGATAGAAAAAACACTAGTGGAGGAGGATTCTATATGAGGCTCTGCTTGGTATCATGGTTCGTAGAAAAAAAAGCTCAATTTATTTATCTACTGCAGAAGAAGAATATGTTGTTGTTTCATCTTGATACACACAACTTCTATGGATGATGCAAACATTATAGGATATTTAGATCAATTGTTCTCCACCCATTTCCATTCTATGTGATAATAGAAGTGCCATTATTATTTCAAAAAATCATGTTATGCACTCCAAGACCAAGCATATTCCAATTAAATATCATTTTCTAAGGGAACATGTGCTTGAAAGAAATGTCAAATTGGAATATGTTCCCTCAAAAGAACAAGCTGCTGATATTTTTACAAAACCTCTTCAATGTGAAGCATTTGAATATCTCAGAAATAAATTAGGATTGGTCCTTACTTCATCACTCTGTTGATTCTTGATGATAACTCCCAAGGCTTTTTTTGATATTTATGATTTCTTACATTACTGACAATGAATTAGATGTCGTAACAGTGAACTGCGTAGACAGTACAGGCTCAGGAGGAGATGAGGGTAAGAGGTTTCAGTATTTCACTTTCTATACGCGGATCTTATAAATACAAGCCGCGTATATACGTGAGTTTTGAACTAAACAATCACGTATATCTTTGTATGATGAAGAAACAAGCTCCCATTTTACTTGTTGGTTCTAGAATTGGTTGAGTATAGTTTGTAGATACAACACAAGTTTAAGGGGAGCTTTTGAGATGCTTCTAATAATGTAGTGTTGGCATTATAATTCCTTGATACATAATGATGCTTATCAATGGCGATGCTTCTTATGTTGTTGAAGTTCTTGATTAATGATGAAGAAGTGCATTTTCTTGTTCATGTTGTTGCTAACAAATGCTTATGGTGCATATCCTATTTGTGGTATTTGGTCTTGATTATGCATGTCATATTTGTCATTTGATGTAAAGGTCATGTAAATAACTATGATGTAATCATTGTAAAATTCAGTCATGTATGCACTATTATTGTCAAGTATTTTTGGGCGTGTCATGTAATTTGTAAGCCCACCGTGATTGGGTGGTTGATGTAATAATGAAGTCAAATATGTAACCTCACTATGATTGGGTGATTGATGTAAGTTTGATTCCTTGGTGATAGGAAAAGTTATATTTAGTTGAGTCATAGAGTCATGTACTTCATTGCACATCCTTCAAAAAGTTTCAGCATGCGCTCAAGGGGAGCATAGTCAATCCAGATCAAATTTACAACACTCATGAGAAAGAGAGAAAACTTCATTCAAACATTGGTTATCCCTTTTCCCTTGATGTAAAAGGGGGAGAGTAACTTGGTTTTTGAAAATCTTGGTGCTTAATTTGATGTGTTTTACAAGTATCTACAGGTTGTGGTCACCAAACACCAAAGTGGTTGTCATCATGTCGAAAGGGGGAGATATTTGGCATTATGAATAATATTTTGTCCTTGATGACAACCTACTTGATGATTTTTCCTTTGATGGAAACCTACTTGATGCAGATGTTAATAGGATATGTATACATAAGATAGAAAGGGATTATCAGTTTAGAGACAAAAGAATGATAAAAATGAAGTTTGAAGAAGTATACGTAGGTTTGGTGAAGCAAAGTTGAGTACACGCAGGTTCTATGAAGAAAAGTTTGTACACATGTGGGTACGAAGAAGGAAATATGCATATAGTTTCCGCACCATGGTATTCTAAATACCAAGGGTCTTTACCTTCGTATTGACCTGTGGTACTAAGCCCAACAACAGATATTTGATCCCATCTAAGAATACCATTGGAATTAGTATGGTATTGGATAAGGGCTAAGCTATAAAAGGAGACGAAGATATAATTGGTAGTGGCGTGCAAGTGATGAATATTTCATGAATAGTTAGATCTAAAGCAGGCGTGCATGTAATGGGCTATTATTGATTTGTTTGATCTAAAACTAAGTATGCACCTGCGAACTTGATGATGGATCAGATCCAATAGATTTGAGATGATAGTTTTGATTATGGATTGATTTTATCAGTGATGATAGTGTCTTGACATGTGATTTTTCCAGTGTATGTCGAGATCTGGGTATGTCTGAAGTTTTGTGATGTAGTGAAGGTTTGTGCCAATAATTGAATATTTGTACGTGGGTTTGATAACCTAAAAGGTGTGTACACATGTAGGTTTAATAATAGTAAGTTGTGTATATATGCATATCTATACGTAGCTTTGTTTCCTGAAAAGCATGTATACACGCAGAAATGTTTTGAGGAAAGCACATATATAAACTAGGGCTTTACTCAAAAAGATGTCTTATCAGTTTAATGAGTCTTGTTGTGTTTATGTTGTCTGTTAATTAAGTCTTACTTGATGATCTAGGCTTAATAGTGATGTTTTGATTGAGGATTGATTGATTAAAGAATGATGAAGCTACTGGTTGTTTTTTATTGAAGATCAGTGAAGGTTTGGTGATTATTTAAGAATGATGTAGTGTATATGTGTATGATTCAATATTTATTTCAGAGTGACAGTGGTCCAGTTTTAGGTTTCAATTTTTTTAGATCTGTACATGAGTATGCTTCAAGGAATTCATGTAAACATGCAAGTTTTATATGGTTAAGTAGCGTATATATTCTAATAGTTTATTTATCTAAGCTTTTAGTTGATTTAGTAAGTTGATGTAGTGTTTGTGTTTAGTATTAGTGTTCTGGTTACAGTGATCTAACTGTTCTGGTTTTTTGAGAATAAGTTGATTAATTTGGGTTTCAGTTGATGATTGAGTGATTTGTTGCAGTGATCAGTTCCAATTTTTATATTTGGTGTTGGGCTTAAGTGATGGTAGTGGGTCCAATCTGAAAATTTGATGAAATGTGGCCTAAAGTTGTGATGTTTTGTAGCAGGTGGATCCAGTATGAAAATTTGTGAAACGTGGTCCACAAAAATTTTGAGGGTTGGATCCTTCAGTGAGGAAGTCAAATCTTCCTTCTAGTCATACCTAGTAAATCATATCAGGGGGTTGGAGCTCCCTTCCAGTGGGTGCCGGTAAATGAGATCGGGGGGTTGGAGCTCCATTCTAGTGGGTGTTGGAGAACGAGAGGAGGTTTTAGCCTTCAGTAGGTGGGTGCCTTTGTGCTAGTATGACTTTGCACCAGTACAAGATAAGAAGATTTCACTATAATAAAATAACAAGACAAAGACAACAATCACGATGGTTTTTTTCCCACATTGGGTTTCCACCTAAAAATATTGGTGTTGATGTGTTTCATATTTGTGATGGTTTATTTTGTTCTTAGTTCACATGGTTACTATTTATTTAAGGTTTAATGAAGTATTGATGCACTGGCTAAGAGATGAAAAATTAAATGAAAAATAAGTTTACTAGATAATATATGCTAGTTGTCTGAATAAAAGTCATGTACATACATGGGTTCTCTTCAGTAAAGTTGTGTACAGAAATATGGATATGAAACTGAAAATTTTAATGATTTGAAAATACTAATTCACCCCCCCCTCTTAGTATTTTTCCCAACAAATGGAATCAGAGCAGGTCCTTCAAAAGAAGCATGATCACTTGAACAAGATTCGTCAAGATTATGGGAAAGACAAAGATTCCTCGAAGAAGGGATTCAGAAAATTGTGACAGTGATATATTATATGTAGTGATAGCCATAGATGTTAGCAAATATTCAAGTTTGGGAGAACCCTGCTTTCTATTGGTAAAGAATGAAGAAGAAGCATAATCACGTATTGGCTTTTGTTCTAACAATGATCGATTTCCTTGTCTATGCAATAATGGTAGTGATGGTCTTTCAAATTTTGAAGAAGGTGAGTTTGATCAAGAATGTCAATTACTTATGGCATTTGAAGATAGTAATGAGTATGATGATAATTTCATGAATGCCCTAGAAGAAACGGATATTTTTATTGAAGAAATATCTCATCTTAAGATTTGTTCAGAAGAAGCTAAATTAGTAGAAGAAACTTTGAAGAAACAAATCATAAAAAAGGAAGAGAAGAATGAGAAGCTAGAATATGAAATAGTCAGTCTAACGAAAGAACTTGAGAAAGCAAAAATTCTTAATATTTCTAAAGGATCAGAGACCTTAGATGAAATCATCAAAGTTCAACTCTCTCCTTTTATAAAGACATGTCTTGGATACTGTGAAGAAAAATCAAAGACTGTAAAGTCTTCTACAGAAAAATGAAGCTATCTCAATGAGGTAAAGAGAAGTAGTCAACATCAGTCCATCCTAGAAAAAATAATAAAGGACCCAATACTTCCCAGGTAAACTTTTCTCGGTTCAACCTAAAGGAAAACAACACTAGAGGGTACTATACTCCTAAACACTTATACTTTAATGGACTGTTAAACACACATGGGTAGTAACATAATATGAAAGATAAAACATGAGAATACATTTTTATTAACAAATGATATACATTTATAGTACATGTTGTGACCGTTGGGTTCCACATCCCAAGGTATCTTGGACTCCTTTTGTCTATTTGGCTTCCACACTAACCCATTGAGGATTAGGTGTCCAACATTCCCCCCCTTAATCCGAAGGGTTGTGTATGAGTCTAAGAAGAGAGCTGTAATAAAAAATGTGAAAAAATGCATGGCAACACTAGGCTGAGTGTGCTCTCTCAAATGTTGGTATGAAGAGAGGTGGTTTAAGGATGAACACCAACACTGGAATGCTTAGTGCAGTTCCTGAAATTCTTCTTGATGTAGCTGAGTTTCGCGATGCAAAAATTCCATCTTCTATTGTGCATTTTGTAAACAAACCTGAATGTCTGTGAGAGAAACTTTTCTTACTTTTAATGTATCATGAGTAGTAGACAATATGAGAGTTTTGAGGAACTCTAATACTTCATTGATTCTGGCCATTTTTTCTTTACTGTCAGAATTACACCTCAAAAACCGATCACAACTACTACTCAATACAGAAAAGTAATACCCACTAGCAATATCATTTGTAAATGCACAACAAATGATCAGTGTGCAACCAGCAAGCACCAAAATAAGCGTTTACTCATGATCAGCACTATGTTTTGACAATACAATCGGCTAAACTTTTCTCCACAAACGATTATTTTTATTTGTCAAAACATTCATTGCCTTTATATATCCCACCAAACTCTTATTCAACAGTCAAATCAAGGAATCAATGCACTATAATGAGTTTTAAATACAATGCCACACTAGGGCAGCGACAACTGCAAACTTGCTTAGATCCTTCAAAGAGGCTAGAACCCAGCACATATTCATTTGAGTCCTAAATCTGTTATGACCCTATAGCTATGAAAAATACCACTTTCCCATATTTATTTTCCATCTCTTTTATTTAGTATATTCAACACATGCCATCTACAACCCAATAAATTTCAACGCATGTATGAACTATGACTATTCAAAACATTAATGCATGTATGAACACAAGAGCATCGTTTTTAAGGGAAATCAATGCATGGTTAATGGAACCATACGAAAACAACCAACGCATAGTATATGGAGCCACACCAAAATGACCAATGCATAGTATATCAATTCACATGGAAATAACTTGAATAGTGCCAAAACAAACTTCGCATATATAACCAAGTTGTATTCTCAACATATCTTCAATGTTCTGGACACCAATCTGGCCCTCATTAAGACATTTATTTAAGAAGATCTACTATGCTCCTTGGACTAAAAGGAGAGAGTTTTAATTTTCATTTTGCACTCCATTTAAAGAAAGGTGTAAAACACTAGAATAAAAACCGCAAGGATTCAAGGCATCAAATTTTAGTAGCCCTCAGCGCTATCATGAGCAACAGTCAGATACTCGGCTCAGTGCAATAAGATCAATTTGAAGGGTTCTTCATCTTTAAAGATCAGCCATAAAGAAGCCCATGGAACGTTGTCACTACATTTGAGACGTACGGTGACAAATTGACATACGTTTGCAGTTTGTTGAATTACATGTTTGGCAACAAACACGTTGTTTCTTTCAGATTCTGACCATGGAAAAATCGACCCCTTGACTGAAGATGAAGGGCCAACAAACATCAAACTCATCTCTGCTACACACACAGAGATTTGACCTCACATTCTCCTTCAGAACTCGTTCCTTTCAGCAGTATGGAGCTGCGTTTAAGTGTTAAATGTAATACAACGCATATATTCAATGTAAATGGACAATGCATACATAATAATGCGAAGACATTCAAAAGCGAAGACAATGCTTAAATGTATGGGCAAGTTTCAATGTAAGACAGTGCTTAAACACATTCAACACATTCAAATTCACCACACCACAGGTTTCAAATTCAACACACTACAGGTTTCAAATTCAACACATTCAACTCGCATTCATCGAAGCAACGTTCTTCGTTCCAGCGTGGAGGCAACCGATGCGCACCAGTCCAAAGCTCGCTTCCACTTGTTATCAGGTCTCAGAATATCAAATCCTTTGAACATGTTCAGTATACTTAAAACAACAACTGTATAACCAAGACTACGATGATATACATTCCAGTACCTTCGAAACTTGTGCTCTTTCTTTGGCCTCAGGAGCAATGCAAAGACCTGTAATGTTCTGAATGTAAATATTGCAATTCCGAGGCTTCGATTGCAATGTTAAAAAAATATGGGACAAAGTTAAACAAAATATGGGAGCAGCGTTAAAGCTGATGGTAGAACTATCACACAGTCAAGATTATGAGATTGGAATGGGGGATTCACCTCATAAGGATTGCAGAAGGTTATGAAATGGCTTTAAAGTTAGCAGTAGAGAATTTGGATCGTGTTTCACAGAAGTTTGAGTTTAGCTTGAACAATATTGAACCTCTAGGTCATAGCCGGCAGGTCGGACCAGAGAATATATGGAATGTGGCAGACAATGGTAGACAATGGTTATGGCAGAGATTCCACAGAGCACAATAAGGAAAGGAAGGAAGGAATATGGTGTAGAATGAGGAATAATATGCACAATTCTGACAAGAAGATAGGGCATTAATTAATGTTGTTAAGAAGGTTGTTGGACTGGCAAAATCTAACCAATTTAGAGGCATATTTGACAGGTGTGGAAAATAACTCAGCAAGATTCATGTTGAGAGGTCAAATCCATAGACGTGTGGCAAGGAAAATGGATAGATGCCCTGTGAAATCTGCTTAGTAATGAAATAGGTATGTATTCACATAGTAAAATGCTCTATAAGGTGGCAATTATGACCAACTCTGATTAGGAGAAAGGCAGAACTAACATGTATATAGAGACCACAAAATAAGTGGCTCAAATTGCAGTAGCACCAACAATCATCTACTCCAATACCATGTTAAACACACATGGCTAGCAACATAATCTAAAGATAGAACATGAGAATACATTTTTATTAATAAATGATCTACATTTATAGTACATGTTGTGACTGTTGGGTTCCACATCCCAAGGTCTCTTGGACTCCTTTTTTCTATTTGGCTTCCACACTAACCCATTGAGGATTAGGTGTCCAACATGGACAATGTTTCTCTTGTCACAATTTTGGTCACAAGGCTTCTCAATGTGTTGCTTACAAAACTGTCATGACTAGAGAAGCAAGGAAACAAAATAATGAATTTGTGGTAAAGAAATTCTCTTACAATTTCTTCTCTCCTTTTCAATATGAAATTGAATTCTCCTTTTGCAGTAAATTTGGGCATAAATAATATGAATGCAAGAGCAAAGGACAATCAATACCTTAGGATGAGAAAATAACATCTAAGTTTTGGAAGAAGAAGATCATTGAATATGAGAACTGTGGTCTAGATTTATATGCAGGGGATCATGAAACCTGTGGTACATTGAGAGTGGATGATCAAAACACATCATAGGTGATAAAGATAAGTTTATGTCTTTTGATTAAATAAAGAAAGCAAAGAATGTAACCTTTGGGAATAATGCACATGTTGCAAATAAAAAAGAAATTGTGTTGCTAAAATAAAAGGTTAAATATGGAAATGTTTTATTTGTTAATGAGTTGAAGCATAACTTGTTAAGTGTTATCCATATGTGTGACCAAGGAAATGAAGTTGTTTTCAGATCAAAGAATTGTGTGGTACAAAATCTCGATATAGACAAAACCATAATAAAAGGAGCAGGAACTCGAGGTAATGTCCATGTCTTGGAAGGTGGTCTTAATGTTACTTGTGCAAAACAGAAGAAGGTTGGTTGTGGCACAAAATATTGGGACATATAAGCTTCACTCAAATACATAAGTCAAGAAAGCTAGGAGCAGTTCGTGATTTTCCCAACATCTCTCTAACAGAAAATACTATGTGCAAATCATGTCAATTTGGTACGAAAACTAGGGTAGAATTCAATGCCAAAAAAGGCTCTGCAAGTAGTCCCCTTGAACTTACTCGTACTGTTTTGTGTGGGTGAATGATGAAAAGGTCACCTAGAGGTGAGAAATATTTCATCTTATTTATTGATGACTTTAGTAGAATGTGTTGGATTGGTTTATTAAAATATAAAGATGAATCATTTGATAATTTTAAAGTCTACAAAGATTTATAAGAGAATGATTTAGACTTGAAAATAAAATGTCTCAGATATGACAAGGGAGGAGAATTCATATCAAATGATTTTTTTGACTTTTGTGAACAACATGGCATTAAGAGGTAGTTCTCTATAGCTAAGACTCCAAAAAATGGGGTAGTAGAGGGAATGAATATAACAATTCAACAAATGGCATGTGCCATGCTTGATGAGTTTGGGACACCTTGTACCTTTTGGGGCGAAACAACACATACAACAATGACTATTCTTAACAAAGCTCATATCCATGTGAACAGTGATAAAATGCCTTATGAACTTTGGTATGTTAAACCCCCGATTATTAAGCATTTAAGAATTTTTAGAAGTAATTGTTACATAAAGAATAATAATGATAAAGTTAGAAAGTTGGAAGCTAGAGTTGATGAAGGAATTCTCCTTGGATATCACAAAATATGATGAAGGATCATGAAAAATGACAAAAGACCATGAAGGATTGCAAAAGATGAAGAAATATGGCAAAATATGACATTAGCCATAATGCCAACAAATGGTCCATAAGATTGGCTACAATCAACTATTGAAGATTAAAGGTAAAAGCCACTCGGAGCTCACTCATCTTGATAAAATGGAAATGGTAAGAAATTAAATTAAATTTTCACTTTTTATGGTAAAAATAACTCATTATTTTAATATATTTTAATGTGTTTGACCTAATTTTTCCTTGTATCATGTATTTTTAAATTTTTTATGGTACTATGAAAAGGTTAAATGATATTTGAAAGATCCAATATATATTATAATTTTAATACAAGTCATTTTGTTGAATGAGTACACTTTTATCGCTTTTTTGGGCTCATTAAATATAGGAAAAGGGAACCCCCTAGAGTCCTCTTTAATCTCTTTTCAGACTCCCAAAACATGAAAATATTTCCAAGCACTTGTCTATTCAACCTCGTTAAAATAAATGAAAAGACATATTCCCAATATAAGTTTAAACCTTTCTCGGACTAGATAGACTACTTACGAAAAAGGAATACTTTAGTTGAACATGGCTAAAAGGTTATCCTATGTATTGTTTTATTCCTTTTTGAACCCAAGGGACAAATTTACAAAAAGGAACATCTTGGAGTTTTCTTTTACACCTCTTTTTGAAACTCTCTAAACATGAAAAAGAAGTTGATTTATGCCTTCGTTCGACTCATAAAACTATTAAACAACATTGGACTCGTCGAACATGAAGGAACCAAACCAATCCTTCTAAGGGTTCATTAATATACTCAGAAGGATTCATCCAAAGGATGAACTTATACATCAAGCATATTTTATCCTCCTCAAGATTGTCAAAAATAAAGAGGTACCAACCATAAATAGTTGGAAATTTGGGAAAACATGGTACCATACCTATTAATGGCAACGAATCACTCTTGAACATGACACCCTTTCACTTCATCTTTGTGACTAATTTGGGTTGGGGAATCTTCTTTCGTCATTGTTGATCACACCTTCATTATGGGTATTTGATTCAATACCATCAACTCCATTTAGTGTCACTAATATGTTGAAGAGAAATTCCACCCTCAGTTGACATTTGCTACAATAGCTTAAGCCTTAATTCATGTCTCCCCATCCTAAACCAATTTTACATCACTACATTCTATCTCAAATATTTATACATGTTTCGTGTTATCAATGTGGGATACATCAGGGCCCTTCTATGACAAGTTGTTTCTTGTCGACTTCAGCATATTATCTAGGAAGTTTACTTAAAAACTCCCTTTAGTGCCTTGGAACTTGCATACCTCAATGACAAGTCTCCTTTCCTTCGATGACATGTTCTCATCATTGGCCTGTTGGCATTATGAGACAAGTGTTGTCCTTGATGGAAAATCACACTGATGACAAATCATAGTGCAGAAGGACAGCAACAAGGAATTGATGATTAGTCTACAAGTATGAAGAAAAATATATACACACTAGTTCACTATATACCAAGTCGCGTATACAAGCAGGTTCACTATATACCAAGTCGCGTATACGCAGGTTCGCTATATACCAAGTCGCGTGTACACGCAGGTTGGCTTTAGTAAAAGAGCGTGTATGTGGAAAACTTATCTTTGGTCCATGGCGGTTATTCCTTGGAAGTTGTGCCTATGGTTTTGGACCATGGTGTCTCAACGGACGTGTTGATCCCTAGTTTTGAAGTTGATGGTATTGTGTTACTATGGTTTTGGCCCGAGGTATTGAGCAAGGTCTAAGGCTATATAAGGAGAAGAAGATCATTAGGCAAAGATATCTGAAAAAGTCTTGAATATTTGATGAAGTATTAGATCTAGTATGCAGGTTATGGGTTGATGATGCATTACTTGATCTGAGCTAAGGAGAGATCTCACCAGTTGATAGAGAACAAGATATAAGGAGAGATCGGGATCAAATGGTTTGAAATGAACTATCTTCATATGGTTGATTATGCTTACTCTAGATCTACATACTAACGCAAATAATGTTCTATAAGTGTTATAGTATGATTGATGTCTGGTACGGCTGCAAAGTTATAAGGAAATATTTTTAGATCTGTACGCGGGTTGACCTTGGAAAAAGAGCGTATACATGCAGGTTGGGTTCATCCAAGTAGCGTGTACATTGTAAAGCTTGATATTTGAAGTTGCAGATGGGTCTGATGGTTATTGCAGAGTTTTGTGTCTGCTCTGTGATCTGGTGACTGTGTTGCTGACAGTGTTTCAGTGTTTTAGTGTTTCAGTGATCAATGATGCAGGTTGTACTACAATGATGATTGTCTTATGGATCCAGTATGAAAATGTATGAAACGTGGTACCGGGTAGATCGTAGGCCGGCACCTACGTACTGGTAATCATATCGGCCAGTACAAGAGCAAGGGGAGTAAAGATTGGAGCATTCTGTAGGTAGGCACCTACGTACTAGTAAATGGATCGTCTAGTACAAGAGCTAAGAGGGTTGTAGCCCTCTGCAGGTTGTAGCCTACGTGCTGGTAAAGCATTGCACCAGTACATTGTAAAAGAAGTTTCTTATTAAAGAAGAAAGAGACGAATTGCAGTAGGTGGTTTTCACCCACATTGGGTTTCCACCTTATATCATGGTGTTCATGTGTGTGGCTCTTGTGTGATGATCTGTTCTGTTATACTGCACCTGTTTACTGTTAATATGGTTAATAATGTTCTGATGCATTTACTGAAGATAAGCTAACTAAATCATAAGATCTCTTGATATACGCTAGTTGAAATAAACACAGTAGCGTGTACACGTGGGTTCACTTAACTGAAATAGCGTATATGTTTCTAAGTATGAAATTGAAAAGTTTTATCTGATCTGATAATACTGATTCACCCCCCCCCCCCCCTCTCAGTATTATTTCCAACAATTGGTATCAGAGTAGGTCCTTTGGTAGAAGCTTGATCGCTTGAAGCAGATCCGTGGAACAATGGGAAAGAAGTTTAAGAAGAAAGCTCATAAGAAGAAGAAGACATCTCAGAAGATCTATGACAGTGGGAGAGTCGATTGGGGATTAGGTATAAGAAGTTCTTAAGATTCAGAATTAGATTCAGAATCATTATCAGGTATGAATGTGTTATCCTCTGATGTTCCTGCAATATTTCCTTGTGAAAGTGATGGAAGTGATAGTGAAACTACTGAACATGCTTTTATGGGTGAGCAAGAAAAGTATCAAATAGAGGCAGTATTTATAAGGCTTACAGACAAAGTTAAAGATCAACAAGATCTATTGAACAAAAGGGAATGTGCTTTCAAAGAAGAAGTTACCAAACTAAAATCTCAATCAGAGGAAGGAAACAAGGTAAGAAAGTTACTCAAGGACAAAGAAAATCAATGTCAAAAGTTGCAGGGTGAAGTGACATCATTAAGAGATGAAGTCAATGAAAGAAGCACAACCATCAAGAAACTCAAAGATAGATCCAGCTACTATGAAAATCTTGAAGCTACAATCCTCTCACTAAAGGGAGATCTTGAAGAATCAAGGAAGCAGAATGAAGATCTACATCAAGCAATTGAAAAACAAGAAAATGAAGTCATCAGCTTAAAATCCCAGCTGGAATGTTCTTTCCGAGTTCGACAAATGCAGCAGGATCTGAATGAAGAACAAGAAAAGGAGATTCTCAAACTAAGGGAGAAAATGGAAGAAGGAAGAAAAGTTGAAGAAAATTGGAAAGAGCAATCTCTTGAAAAGGAAGAACAGCTTCAGGTTGAGGTAAATATCTTGAAAGGTAAAATAGAACAAAAGGATAAGCTGTTACGATTTCAATATAGCTCTAAAGTCTTGGATGATATTCTTAGTAGTCAAAGGTCTCCTGCTATCAAGACTGGTCTTGGTTTTCATGAATCTGTTGAAGGTGAATCTAGTTCACAAGGTGAGGCAAGGAACTCTAAAGAGAAATCTAAAATGATCAACAAGGAGATGAAAGGTCAACCCCATCAACAATCAAGGAAAGAGACTCCTCAAAGAAGATCTTTTACTCCTCCTATGAATAATGTTGAATGTTATGTATGTCATAATCTTGGACATGTTGCAGCTAGATGTAGAAGAAGAAGGGTTCAAGACCATCATGCGGAAAGATCATCACACTCAAGGGACTTTAATGGATATTGCTTTGCTTGCAATATGTTTGGTCACAAAGCTGCTGACTGCTAGAGGAGGAATATGAAACATGTAAGATGTTATGCATGTAACAAGCTTGGACAAATAGCAAAGGAATGCAGGAACAAAGGATGGACATCACACCAAAAGGAGAAAACCTCATCACACTTGAAGATATGGAGGAAGAAGGAAGTACAATCAGCACAATGTACTGAGACACAGCACAACACAGACATATCAGACTTAGGGGAAGCTGAAAGTGTAAAACTTCAGCGTTATGAATCTCATACGCAAGTTCCTTAAAGGGAAGTCGCGTACATACGCGAGTTAGACACTGCAAAGTCGCATATATGTCAGTCTGAGGAAAAGCAGTGGGGACAGGATCAGAAAAAAGGATCTGATATGATTCAGTCTATTATTTGTTCTATTGGTTACAGTCTGCTGAGGATGTGTGGAAATGTTTTGTTACTTGTATGATGTCTAGAAGTGTTTTGATCCTAACTTGAGGATGATGATGTTTTGATGCTTATTGCTGATATATGCATGATCAGATCTAACAGATGGCACTGGTTGAGGGGGAGCATATGCCTTTAGTAATTCATTGTTGGCATTATGGTTAATAATCCTTGGTGATGATTCTTATATGGCTAAATGATATATCTTGCTATGATAAACTCTCATATGATTCTTGAAGTTACATAGTAGATGTTCGGATCAGATTTATGGTTGATCCTTTGATGATGCTTACATGGTGATCTTCATAAGGATAAGGAGAAGTACAAAGCTTGAATACACATCTTCCTCACTTGATGATGAGTAACTCATATACTGCTGTTGTCATATGCATAAAGATCATACAGTTATGATGCAGACACTCTTGTGGATAAGGATTGTTGTTGTTGATGATATCAAGAAGTTTTGTCAAATGAGCTTGAGCTCAAGATACATAGTGCTGATACATGGATGACTACTCAAAGTTGCTTTGTTGGAGACATGGTGATGAGTTCTTATCTATATGATGATAGGTTGATACTTACATATGTTGATTGATGCAGATGTTCCCAAGTAATGATACTTGGATCATGTAGATCTTGACGTTGATGTAATGGCTATGGTGGTTTCACATGTAATGTGAATGATTTCATGATGATGTTTAAAAGGAGGAGTTGACATCTATGTTCAGGCATACCTTGTTGCAGGACATTTACAGGTTGCTCATATGAAAATGGTTGTACACGAGTTTCATAAGGCCTATCCGCGTATATACGCTTGTTTATGTGGATGCAGACGCGTATATGGAGTTTTGAAGGAAATCAGTAGGGACAGATGTTGGTTGCAGAAAGTCTGATATGGGTCCGACAGAGATCATCTGGCACAAGTTCAAGGGGAGCAGATAATCTTCCAATGACGCATTGTTGGAATTATCTTAAATCTTTTGGTTCTAGTTCACATTTGTTGTTGGTTTCAAGTGGAACAAAGGCGAAAGGAGAATAGAAGGATCTCTTGGTTTCTGATCTGAATGGTGATTATCAGATGCTGCTGGTAACTTTCATAAGTCTTGGTCTAGTTCTTTCGTCTCTATGTCATATATCTCTTTTGTGGTATCTCTTTCATGGTGTCAAGGTCATGTAACGACCTATGTTGGTTTCCCCACTATGCCCGGGATGATTGATGCAATATGATTGGTTGTCATATGTAAACTTTTGATGTATCCCCACTTGGTTGGGTGGATGAGTCAATTTTTGTATATTCTCACTTAGTTGAGAGATGGATGTATGTATGAGTCTTTGGTGATAGGAAGGTCTTTTATGATGTATAGAGTCATGTTCTTCTTGAAGAACATCTTTTGCAGATCTTGCCTACAGTTAGGAAGAGCATGAACAACACACTTCAGCAGTACAGAGACTCGGCATGTACTCAGGGGGAGCTTTGGCAGATTGGTACACTTTGGCATATACAAAGGGGGAGATCATTCAGAGATTTTAACAGATACTCAGGGGGAGTATGGACAGCGAAATGTTCAGCAAAGGAAGAGAACATCTTGGTCCACCCTTTGCCCTTGATGTCAAAGGGGGAGAGTGATTTGGTGTTGTTGCCATCAAGTCCAAAGGGGGAGATTGTTGGCATTATGATGCATGTGTTGTACTTGATGGCAACCCTCTCATAGAAGAATATCTCACTTATGTATAACTGGATGAATCTTCAGAAGAGATGTCAGATGTGACTGATGGAGGACAACTCAAAGGAATCAGATGATTGTTCTAAGTGTAACAAGTCAGCTTTGCCATCAAGTCCAAAGGGGGAGATTGTTGGCATTATGAGACAAGTGTTGTCCTTGATGGCAAATCACACTGATGACAAATCATAGTGCAGAAGGACAGCAGCAAGGAATTGATGATTAGTCTACAAGTATGAAGAAAAATATATACACGTTGGTTCACTATATACCAAGTCGCGTATACAAGCAGGTTCACTATATACCAAGTCGCGTATACGCAGGTTCGCTATATACCAAGTCGCGTGTACACGCAGGTTGGCTTCAGTAAAAGAGCGTGTATGTGGAAAACTTATCTTTGGTCCATGGCGGTTATTCCTTGGAAGTTGTGCCTATGGTTTTGGACCATGGTGTCTCGACGGACGTGTTGATCCCTAGTTTTGAAGTTGATGGTATTGTGTTATTATGGTTTTGGCCCGAGGTATTGAGCAAGGTCTAAGGCTATATAAGGAGAAGAAGATCATTAGGCAAAGATATCTGAAAAAGTCTTGAATATCTAATGAAGTATTAGATCCAGTATGCAGGTTATGGGTTGATGGTGCATTGCTTGATCTGAGCTAAGGAGAGATCTCACCAGTTGATAGAGAACAAGATCTAAGGAGAGATCGGGATCAAATGGTTTGAAATGAACTATCTTCATATGGTTGATTATGCTTATTCTAGATCTGCATACTGACGCAAATAATGTTCTACAAGTGTTATAGTATGATTGATGTCTGGTACGGCTGCAAAGTTATAAGGAAATATTTTTAGATCTGTACGCGGGTTGACCTTGGAAAAAGAGCGTATACACGCAGGTTGGGTTCATCCAAGTAGCGTGTACATTGTAAAGCTTGATATTTGAAGTTTCAGATGGGTCTGATGGTTATTGCAGAGTTCTGTGTCTGCTCTGTGATCTGGGGACTGTGTTGTTGACAGTGTTTCAGTGTTTTAGTGTTTCAGTGATCAATGATGCAGGTTGTACTACAATGATGATTGTCTTATGGATCCAGTATGAAAATGTATGAAACGTGGTCCCGGGTAGATCGTAGGCCGGCACCTACGTACTGGTAATCATATCAGCCAGTACAAGAGCAAGGGGAGTAAAGATTGGAGCATTCTGTAGGTAGGCACCTACGTACTAGTAAATGGATCGGCTAGTACAAGAGCTAAGAGGGTTGTAGCCCTCTGCAGGTTGTAGCCTGCGTGCTGGTAAAGGACTGCACCAGTACATTGTAAAAGAAGTTTCTTATTAAAGAAGAAAGAGACGAATTGCAGCAGGTGGTTTTCACCCACATTGGGTTTCCACCTTATATCATGGTGTTCATGTGTGTGGCTCTTGTGTGATGATCTGTTCTGTTATACTGCACCTGTTTACTGTTAATATGGTTAATAATGTTCTGATGCATTTACTGAAGATAAGCTAACTAAATCATAAGATCTCTTGATATACGCTAGTTGCAATAAACACAGTAGCGTGTACACGCGGGTTCACTTAACTGAGGTAGCGTATATGTTTCTAAGTATGAAATTGAAAAGTTTTATCTGATCTGATAATACTGATTCACCCCCCCCCCCTCTCAGTATTATTTCCAACATGGCCTTCGACCATGAGATTTTGTGTGTTGTTCAACTTCAAATCATTTATTCACATCACATAGATTGTATTATAGTACCTTGAGAGCCATTATCATTATCGTTGGTTCCTCTCACATATATTAATGACTTACATCACTACTTGGTAATAAGATGATGTCTACCATGTTTGAATCTAACACATTTATTCACATCGTTAGATTAGTACTATCGAGTGACAAGGTAGAAGACCCTAGATCTAGTTTCATCCATCCTAGATGTGATTTCAAGATTCATACCAAATCACACAGTGTGATGGCTATGATTGTTTAGAAAGTCATCTAAACATGAGCTCACCATTTTTCATCAGTGGACATGAATTTAATTATTGTACATGTAATATTAGCTTATAGGCTGAGTATTGGTATGCCTACCTTAAAAATGATATCATGGTGATTATGTATTGTAACATATGATGATCTCAACCAACCTTTTCTTGATATGAACTTGTCATAAAGTAAAGAACTTTAGTCCTCATCCACTACTTTTGACTTTGTATCTTAGGGGGAGAGTTGTTACAAGCCATTTTATCGCATCTTCTCAAATGGCATGGAAACTGGATCAATCAACATCCTTGACACATTTTAATCATCCCTTTGCAAATCCTTAAGAATGATCTCTCTAAAGAGTCCAAGTTTTCTAGGTTAATTAACTCAAAAATCTAGTTTTTAGACCCATCACACTTTCTCTTTTAGCAACCTACATTGTTTCATGTTTCATAACTGAGCAACTGCACCGATCAACCTTCACTGCAGGTGTGATGGTTCTAGAATTTCAGGAAAAGTAAAAAATAATTTTGAATCTTCTTTTCTAGAAGATTCCAAAATGGTTTTAACCATTTACTATTGATTAGGGTTTTGAATTCCTATCTTATAGGTCTTATCTCTTATCCCTAGAGAGTATCCTCCCTCATACATGTATCTTACTTACCCTAAATTGATAAAGCCCAAACTACCCTATTTACCCTATAAATTCACAGCCTCCCATAGAGTCTGGGTTTTTTTTTGGAGACCCTTAGTTATGCCTTGATGTTGCTTCTTTTACTGAAGGATCCATTACTATCCTTGAGTTATGATTGAAGGCTTTCTTTGTGGCTAAGGAATGACAAGTTAGGTGGGAGACATCTACATGGTCAAGATCTGTAAAAGTGTTATAATATTTTCCTACACTTCATTAATACAAAAATATTTTTTTTCGTATACTTATGCCAATTTCATGCAAGTGTATTTCAATGCCTTCTTAACTAATTGATTGGAGATATTAGTCTATGATATTTTGATCTTGTAGTTCTTGTGCTTGTTATAATTTTTTTGTAGGTTTTATTTATGGCATTCAGAGCTAGAGTTAAATTCCACAAGTAGGGAGGAGAGGACAACTTGCGTTGGACTCAAGACAAGTTTTTCCTCCATATTCTAATTTCTCTAAGGAAATCACAATTCTTTTGTTTTTGTTGTTTCTAGATCAAGCCACTAAATCTAGGGAGTTCACTTCTGTCCATAGAAGGGAATTTTTCATCAAATAGTCATGTCATGTCGTCATTCCCTACCATGTCATCCTTCAATACCACATCATCATCTTGTGCCAACCAAAACTCACCACATGTCACTATTTCCACCTGGATTTGTCATTGCAACATCCTCGTTAAAGGTGCCATGTGACATTACCACTTCATCACCTTATTGTAATGTCGTATTTTACTTCCATGTCACCATTTTAGGTCAACCATAGATAGCCACATGTCACTTTCCTTTCATTTCTTTAAGTCCACATCATTAGAATTTCCATTCTCAAGCTACCATAACATCTTTGTATGCCATGTCATCATCCTCTAGTCTGCCACATGTCGCTGCCATTTGACCAAGCATATCCTATAACCTGTATGTACACTAAATTTCTACCATGTGTCAACACTTAATTGGTCTGAATAAAACTACATGGAATATGGGGGTATTAAGTGTCATGAATCTCTATACACAATCTACCATATATGATCTTTCTCATTGTAAGAACTATTGAAAGGTGCATAAAGTTTAACTATGTTAAACAATGCACATGTTTGTGCACTTCATGTCATTTATTGTTTTCTAATATTTGGATCCACCCTCAACATGTGCAATATTTAATAAATTTGGTGTTTTTGGTTCTCATTACAACTACCAACTTCAAATGGTCATAACTTCTCATCTAGCAGGATAATTTCCAAGTGTGATATATTGTTGGAAAGGTCTCATAGAGGACTATATAACCATACCATCCATATATAATATTAGGAAAAATTACTTTATAAAAAAAAAGGAATTCAAATTTGAGGAACTTAGTCATCAAAAGAATAAATCATCAAGTTGGCATGTCGCTTCCTTCGACATCCTTTTCTACATGAATGAAAATAGTTTTCATCAATGAGAACAATATGTCCAAGAATATCCCCCATTTTTGTTTATGGAAACACCGCTTCACATTAATAGTTATTGATGGAAATGGATTGAACTCCCCTTGACATGTTGTTGGGTACTCCACTTGACTAGCTATGAAGATTCTTCCTACTTGATCATGGTTTCTCTCCTTTAATATCCACTTTCTTTCCATAATCCTCTTGTTTCTTCAATGTATACTTGTCAATTATGTATTCTCTCCCACTTTGACATCAATAGCAAAGGAACATGGTTGCTTACCAATGTTCCATAATTGTTCTTGAACTTTCTTGTGGACCTAATCTTTTTGTAACTGTAATCTCCCCCTAAGGCCATGCTTCTTTCCATGTGAATCTTCCATTGTTTATAACTTATTTCCTTGCAAATACGTCCAACTATGTTCATCTCTCTCTCCTACATAAGTATAAAGTGTCCCAATATCTATCCCTGAACTGCTTGGTTTCTTCTTTCAATATTTGCTAAATCTAGTGCTTTTCAACTTCTCCTTTCAATGTGTGCTTTGATTGTAAATTTTTTTATTATTATTCTGGACTTTCTTTCCTTATGCATAAGTTCTCTACATACTCATTATCATGCTACTCCCAACATACTTTTTGGGTATTTATAATGATCCAAATGTTATGCCTATGTATTGTATTATAGGTGATTATTCTAGTTTGAAATTTCATATATATAAATGTAGGTGAATATTTAATAGAAAGCATTTAATTTAGTATTAAAATTAGTAAATTTTTGGTGAATATCATCTATTTAATCATATATATGTAAAAAAATATGAGAATTTTTAACCATATGGGAGAATATTTTTTTCAAAAAAATGTCCGAAAAATAGCCAATTGGAGAAATTTCACCCCTAAAACTTTCCCTACATACTTTCCTAGAAAATGAGTTTCCTTGATGTTGTTTTATCAATGTCTAATTACCTAAAATTGATCACCTTTCCTACAAAATATTTCTTCTTCAAGTTTAGGCTTCAAAATATTACGTTATTGAAGAAGCCTTCAGCAATGGATTAGATCAGAGGGGTCAGATCTAACCTTGGTTCTTCTTATTTCAGTCTCCACTCTTTGGTGTTAATTCTTGAGTTAAATAGAGAGTCCCTCTCCATTGTGCCATTTGAAATTAATCATGCAGTTATGTTTTATGTTTCCTTCATTATGGAACATGTAACATTCTATGCTGGGTTTGAATATTGGAAGAAATGGGTCATTTGATCTTCTAATTTGATCAACATATATGAGTCTAAGGACTTGATCATATCCTCTATACTTGATATTATCATATATTGTACAATCTCGTACTTTCTATCCAAATTTTGTGCATGAAAAAGAATGACCAAAGAACTTACGTTGATACATGGTGGCATAAGGTTGTATCGATATAATATACCTTGTAAAGTTGATCCTTGGAAGAGATTGGTCCCTTTGTGGATTACTGTGTATTTTTCCATTGCTTCTTGTGAATCCTTTTAGAATATTTTATGTCATGGGAAGAGGGGGGGGGGGGGGGGGGGAGTTTCATAGTTTCGTCCTAGGTTTTTTTCTTATGTGGACTAGATGTATCTTGTTTATTCCCGTCACCATTCATAAAATCATCAGAAATGTTGAGATGGACATGCTTAGGTTGATTCATCACTTGCTTAGAATCTTCAAATGAGTTTCTGTTGGATCCAATGAATGTTTGATCATGATTCTTGGAATGACCTTCATTTTAGGTTCTTTAAATAGCTTTATCTTTGTATTTCTCACAACCATCCTCATAATGAAGGCTTTTTTTGATGAGAGGATCTCTTTGAATGTTGAGAACATGATCCAGAGTATTAGATCCTTTGAGGATGTTTAATTTTTGTTTGAGTTGTTCCAAATATTTTTTTAAAAAACAACTTCTATTTTTTCACAAAATTCTTCCCTTTTGCTCAGTTGTTATGAAAAGAACTCCTTTACCCTTTTGGCTTCTTTTATTTTTACCTAGAGAGAAATAATGGAATATCCATCTTGATCTTTGTCTTGGATTTGTTGATCTAGTCGTCCCGCCCTATTTCTAAGGGTATTTATTTCTTTAAATGCACTTCTAAGTTCTACTTCATAATCTATTTATGCTTCAGTTTATTCTCCCTTAACGAAGAATGATATTTCACCTCTTTCATCATGAGTCACACTTTCATTTATCTCATAATCACTTTCTTTGTTTGAGAAGAATTTATTCCATTTGGCATTTCACTTCTTCTTTTGATCCTTATACTTGAATATTACTTCATTATCACTCTCATTTATTTTTCATAAGGACATTTAGAAGCATAATTTTCTAATCTTCAAAATTCAAAGCATTTGAATGGAAGTTTACCTTTGTACTTTCTAGGTTCCTTCTTTATCTTTCTGAAAAAATTGGCTTCTTCTGCATCAGATTCATGATCGGATTCTCCTTTATTCTCATGATTTCTTCCTTCTTTCACTGCTTTAAATGTTACTTATTTGATTCCTAACTTGCCCTTATCTGTCCTTAGTTCATATTTTGAGTGTTCCATGAAGCATGGTCATGTTCAACTTATAAATGTCTAATATCTCTTCAAGGGATGATACCTTGGAATTGAATCTTGGGGGAATATATCTAAATATTTTTCAAAGGACAACATCATTCTTGACTTATTTAGTGAGACCTACAACAAAGTTGACAACCTTGTATACTCCAAGGAAATATGAAGTAATATCCTCATCTTCATCCTTTTCAAAACATTCAAATTGGCCCTCTAAGATTGTAGCTTGGATTCCTTCACTTTCTTGTCCACTTCATAACAATTTTTAAGCTCGTTCCAAAGATTATGAGTTGACTTACAATGCATTATTTTGAAAAATTATCTATTTGAAAAACAACTCAAAATGGCATGCTTAGTTATCGCCTTGGATGTATACAGGGCCTTACCCACTGTATTAGTAGGATGAGAATTAGGAACTTGATAATTATTCTCTACAAATACCCAAGAATTAACTCCAAATGATATGATATAGGTTTCCATTCTTATCCTCCAAAAGGCATAGTTGGTTACATCAAATCAAGGAGGCTTTCGAGTCGTTCTAATAGGGGCTACTTTTCCCTGAGATTAACCTTCTAGAAATTAATTGTTCCTAAAGGAAACCGATCTCATATGACTTGCTAAACCAAAGATCACATTGGGAGGAAGGGTGTGAATGAGTGTAGTGGTGTATTCAACAATTCAAAACGTTTCACCAATAATTGGCTATTTAGTAGTACATTACAAAATATTGTTCATCATAACAATGAAGGAAATCATGCATCAAGAAACCATCATCACATCAACACATGAGAACAATAAATTTTACATGGAAACTCTTGTCGGATAAAACCACAAATTCATTTTTCCTTCTTCAATTTTATTAGATAGATTTGTAGGAAACGACCTACATGAGAAACCAACCCCCCAAAAAAAATTTCAACCATCAACCCCCAAAATTTGCAAGAACCCACTTACAACAAGCTACAAGGTTGATTGAGGCACCAACCTCAAAAATGTGCAAGCTTCAACTTTATTTAGTATTTAATATGGTTAATGAATCAACCTCAGTGGAGGAACCCACCTTATTCAACTTGGTGTGGACTAATTTTTACAATATTTCAGGTTGCATCCACATGCACCACAAACAATATAGGTCTTCAAAAATTGATCATTTATTATTGTCACAACGTTTTCATAAGCTATTCATTCATTTTTCATAACATATTTATGATAAGAACATGTTCATCAATTTCTTAACAACATGTTCATCACAACAACTTGTTCTTCAATCCGCTACCATGACACCTTTCCCAGATCCTAATTTAGTCAAAGATGCACAACTTGGTCATCAATCCTAAAACTTGCTCATACAACATTAAAAAACTTAAAACATGAAAAGTATGGTCTCTAAGCATCCCAAATATGTCTTCATGGCTCCTCATAATCCTCAAAAGGATCACAATAAAACTTTGACCATTTCCCTCTTTCATAATTCAAATTGGATTCAAAATCATTAGAAAAACCATACAAAACCATTTAAAAATTAAATTGTGATATAATGAAAAATTTTGAGTGCATTATACAAAATGGCCCTTTAAGAACTCAATATAAATATGTCTTCATGGCTCCTCATAGTCCTCAAAAGTATCACAATAAAACTTTGACCATTTCCCTTTTTCATAGTTCAAATTGGATTCAAAATCATTCGAAAAACCATACAAAACCATTTAAAAATTAAAATTTTGATATAATGAAAATTTTTGAGTGCATTATATAAAATGGTCCTTTAAGGACTCAATATAATTTGATTTTAAAGGTTTGGAAAAAATGTACAAATCAATGCACGAATAACCTTGTAAAAATAAAAATTTGTGGATATATCGAAGGTCGATCCGCTGACTTCCTGCATACAAACCACACGGTATGCAAACGACACCACTCGCATTTATCACGTATATCAACTATCTAATGTCTACATATTGATTGAATCAACTATGAAAAGGGCATCACGGACACTGTCTAGCCAATGATACGTATGACCGCATTATAACCATAATGAAAGTAAACTAGTGAGCCAAAACAATAAGCCCTTGACGTAACCGTAGAAAAACCAAACTAGTAAGCCAAAAAAATATTCCCTCAGTAAACCAATGAAACCAAACTAGTAAACCAAAAAAATATGCCATCAGTGTAACTATATTGAAACCAAACTAGTAAACCAAGACAATATGCCCTCGACATAACCACAAAAAAACCAAACTAGGTAGCTCTCAAACAAAAAATCCTAACATTCTTAACCATAGAGCCACAATTATATTTCATAATAATCATTATTCCTTTGTATACAAAATGGACTTATGGTCATGCATATTTATACACATTCATGTGAACCCGGGGTGCATGGGGCCAACCTTGGAGCCAATTGACATTCGAAGAGGTTTAAACCATATGATTGTATTTCATATGAATTTGTGTGCGAATGGAGTGCATGGCCAACCATATAATCCTTTCCTTAGCCATACAACCTTGCCATGTGACTCAGTTCTTAGGGGTCCATAGTCATCATCATGTTGATTTCATCTTAACATCATCATGCCACATGGTGGCTTTGTAATGGTGCCACATGTCACACATATTTGGTGATTTTACCAATCAATAAGTGTCATTTGCACATGCCACATTGTAGTCATTTGTATTTCCACATCACCTTGTTGATGTGCCCTGCCACATCATCATTACTTTCCATGTTATACTTCATTTGCACATCATCACCTTAGGCCAACCAATACTCGCCATGTGTCACTATTTCTACCTGGATTTTTCACATCCTCATCGGAGGTGTCACATGGAACTACCACTTCATCACCTAGCATTCATGTCACTATACTTCCATTTCATTAAGTCCACATCATCAACCTTGGTCATTCTTGGGTTGCTACATCATCTTTGCATGTCACGTCATCATCCTCTAGTCTACCATGTTTCACTTCCATTTGACCAATCATATTTTGTCACATGTATGTAGATTATATGTCTGCCACGTGTTAATACTTCATTGGTCGAGAGTAAACCACGTGGAATATGGTGCTATTAAACATCATGCATCTTTGTACATAATCTATTATACATGCTCTCGATCATAGTAAAAAATGTCAAAAGGTGCGCAATGTTTAACTATTTTGCACAGTGCATGCTCGTGCACTTAATGTTGTTGATTATTTTCCAATTTTTGGATTTGTTGTCAACATGCTCGATCTTTAACAAATTTGGTGATTTTCAAATAAATTTGGTGTTTTTGGTCCTCATTATAGCTTCCAACTTCAAATGATCATAACTTCTCATCTGGGAGGAGTTTTTCCAAGTGTGATATACCATTGGAGAGGTCTTGAAGAGGACTATCTAACCATACCATCCATAGATTATTTTTGGAATCATGACTTCACCAAAGATCACTAAACTATGAGGCACTTAGTCATAGTGGACAAGATCATCGAGTTGGCATATGGCTTCCTTTGACTTATATACGATATTGTTTCTTCGTTAGAATCCCCTTTGACATCATTGAAACTAGTTGTCATCCATGAAAACATTATGTCCAGCACCTCCATATCTAGACCATCCTAAAATTCATTTAGACTGAAGTTCCAAGTTATAATTGCAGAGCTTCTTTAGAATATAATTGATTTGGCTTTTCTTTTAGTTCTATGTATATATTCTTGAAAGAGGCTTACTGAAAAGATGCTAACCCAGATTGTATTTCATGAAGAATATGATCAAGAAAAGGAATGGTTACATATATAGCTTTGAGGGCCAATGTTTGACTAGTTTGGAGCCCCCCCGTGATCCTTTTTTTTCTAATTCTTGATGATTTTTTCAATAGAGAAGGGTCCAAAGAGAAAATAATTTAGATTTTTTGTTAGGGCCTCTTCCTAGAGAGTATCATATATGTAAATAGTGTTTTTGATTCAAATATATCTCTTCTCCCACTTAGGAGGAAATCCTTGATTTGTTGCATTAAAAACTCCCTAAGGAATTTGATGATCCAATTAGTCATGACCAAGGTTCTAAATTTTTTGTGTTTGGGATCAATTTAGAATTCCTTGAACAAAGTTTTAATGACTCGTATAGAAATTTTTATTGGAATATGTTTGTCTTGGAAAGTGACTAGGTTCTGAGCCCACCAAATGACAGATAAATACAAACAAGAGAACTACAAAGTCTTTTACTGCAACATCCTATAACCAGTCTAACACATAATCTACCAAATATCCTTCGTTATAGCTTGATAAGACTAGGGATAATGCGTTCTTAACCAAGGCCTAGAACTCAACTACATAAAGAAAATATATAAATTAATATGATTATTTCTTCTTTAATTTCACATAAGGAGCACGTATTTTGCGCCACCTAGTGCCTTTCGAGGCCATTATCCCAGGTGAGAAGTTTATTATTTAAGGATAACCATAGATTGATTTTACATTTCAAGGGATTGGGATGTTTCAATAGACATTTCCACCACCATCAAATATCTTTGAAAAATGAGCACTGCATTTGGATTTGTATCCAATTTTTTTTGTGAAGTATCCAAAAATGGAGTTCTTTGACCTAACGAAGTGATCCTTAACATCCTTAGAGATTCAGATAAAAGAGGAACATAAGATCTACCTATGAAAGAGTCCAATTCATGGGATTTTTCCACAATAATCCCTACCTCGTCAATAGCTTTCCAACCCCTACAACCTCATTCTTGAGTAGGCTAGGATTTAGCATCGGCTAGTACAAAAATACCAACATTATGGAGAGAATATTTTAGATTATCAAAGAATATGTAATCATCCACATCTCCAATCTAGGGTTGATCTCCTATTCTTCTAATTTTTTCATGACCAATTTTCCACACCACCTAGTTTCCAACTAGCAGAAAATATTTCACCATATCTTTCGAGATGATAAAAGAAATTGAGTTGTTTCAAGAATCTCTATACCATTCAATAATAAATTTGATTCCTAAGTATTTATACTTTAAATGCAACAACCCTTTTTGGCTACCCTCTTCTAGTTATCATTGTGAATTGTAATTCATGTAAATATTTTGGAGATGTAAACACAATGACTAGCTATGAGAATTGGACACAAATTTAGAGTTCGAGGAGGAGTTGCATAATTAGTTAACTTAGGTTGTTTATTTAATTTCCACAATTTTTTCTGACTAGTTTTAATGTCATTCATGGTAGGTAGGGAGGTTTAGTATGGCCCTTTCGAGTTGAGGAAGAGCTCATACCACCTCTATTCATCATGGGTTGCATGATGTGGTCAACATGTAAGAGGAAGCAAGGGAGTTAGTGGAAAAAAATGATTTGATGGCAAAGAATAGGAAGTAAGCACTCAAATAGTGAAGAAAATCATTCAGAGATGAAACATGTGGAGAGGGTATGGCTGCAATTAATAAGAATAAAGAAAACATGGGATATTTTGTTTTGGTTGTAGGTGTTCTCAGTTAGGCATGGAAGAAGAATGCTAGGAACAACAATTAGAAAGGAGCATGCCGAGGAGTGTAGTTGAAGAGAATAGAAGAAGTAGGTGGAGACATTATGCCTTCTAGAATTTTATGAGGCAGAGAAGGTGGGATATCGTTTTCTATGGATTCTTGGTTAGTAAAGGGAATGCTTTATGTGCTTAGATATCTACGAAGTTAGGATATGGAAATTTAGTGTGATCTAGATTCCTAGTTAAATAGGTGCAGACACGAGGGGGATATAATCCTGAACTAAGTAGGTGGAGATGGGTTGGTCTCTAGATTCCTGTATGATCATATTGATTGGGATCAGCGTGAATTACTATGACAACTTACTCCTCTCACTTTGAATTCAGCTCATGAGTGGTCAACTACAAGAAATATTACAATGCAATTAGTCTTTGGTTGGGTGGAGAGTGGAAGTCCCTCCCTTTGTTACCAGTCATTACGATATAAAGATAAGTGTAAACACTTGTATTTTTTTTGCATTATGAATGTCGAATGATGCTATTATGAGATATAACAAGGTTGTATCACCATTGTTTATGTAGGAATTATTTATTCCTTGCTATCTTAATGAGATGTATATGTGATTTGTCTCATGGTTTGAGGGGCTTGAAGATCCCTCAGTTTGTTGATACTTTTCTGGTATAAAGAAAATTTGTACTGGGTGGATTTTATTGTTGGAATGGAAAATTTTATTTTTTGATTAATATCATTGACGATATTTATGCTTCATTGCAAGGTTTTTCATCAAGTTTGATGGTATTGTGTTGCACCCATTCTAGGGTGTGGTATGCTTTTGTTGTGACTAATATGTAGATTAGTGTTAGCCACTAGTTGGCTTGTCCATTGTTAGGTAAAAGGCATGTTTATAATCTTTGTTCGATTATTTTATATCCAAGATGATGATTTGATGTGAGATGTGGAGAAGAGGGTTTTATTTCTGAAGAGGTTAGTGCTTTTTGCAACACCGGGCTTCAAGTAAGGCTTGGATTACATCCCAGAAATACTTGGGTTCCTAAGCTTGTGCATCACAAGTAGATAGGATTGTGTTTAGGCCAAATGAGCTTGATAAATTTATAGAGGAAAAAAGGGAAATTTATAAGGGGCATGAAGTTAACAGGAGTGTGGGACGGGAAATTCTCCATTACCCATCAAGGAATATTCATGCCATGTCATGTCAAGATTACTAGGAGGTATTGGTGAAGTGGGGTTTGGTAAATAGAAGGAGAAGGATGCGAAAATTCCCATTTCCTACTTCTAATATTTATGTCGCACTACAGAGGTTTCATAGAGGTTTCTCCGAATGTGGGCACATAGGCATTGTTGATGAAGGGCTCACAAAGAAACCCTCTCTATCTTTAGACAAGAAGGTACCTCTTTACATGGACTCTAGGACTCGGTAGGACCATTGAATTTAGTTATGGTAGAAGATGTGATGTAGGTAGGTGAGACTACCATTAGGCAATAAAATTACCTATTTTTACCCACTTTTACATGTTTCTTATTATCCATTTCATAGGTCTTATGAGGTCGATTTATATCTCTATCAATGGAAGGTATATCGTATTGGCATGTATTCTTGAATTGTTAATTAATGAAGTGTAGTCCTAGGGGGAACGATGCTTAGATGATTTTCTTACAGAATTCTCCTGCAGATTCACGTTGGACGTTCTTCAGTGGAATAGAACCCAATGCGAAGTTGTTGACTATGGGCTAGCAGTGTTATTTAACGAATGAACCATTAAACTTCTCAACTACCAAACAACTGACAAAGCGACTCTAACTATTATATTTGTATTTTTTTTCTATTTGAGAAATCATTGTATATTTTTGGACATAGATGATTACCATGATTTCTATGTTTGTTAAATGTTATTCATGTAAAAATGAAATGTATAAGTAAGGCTCAACTCAGAAGAATGAAAGACTTTTCCCTTTTGGGCATGTAACATCAAATCTCTATTTTATAACTCCTTTAATGATTAATGTGAATTTCATCTTACTATAATCTCATGTGATCTCTAATTCTTAGCCACAACCATGATTGGAGAGTTGGGCCCACTCTCTCGATCAGGTGTTGTTGGATTTAATCGTGTGAGTGGGTATGATTCTTAGTTATATTGTTAAGGTTTTATAATTGTTTCTCTTTCCTTACGACTTTGTAATCTTGTTGTGATTCCTAATTGTTGTTACTTCAGATTGTTGTTAGTGTTATTTACATTGTTGTTACTCAATTTGTAGCATTCGTTGGCCCTTGTATTTTGTAATTGCTCAATCCTAGTTAGGGAATCAGTGGCTTGCATATACTTTGCATGATAACTTTGAAATAACTAACGAACCCTAGATTGACAAATAAATCTGAGAGGGATTGAATCTATAAACCCATATTAAACCACCAACATTTTGGTGTTGTTTCTGGGGAGGCTATCAAAGGCGCAAAATTACAACCAATATTTACCATAGGAACACTCGCTTGTCCTAGTCAGGCGATGGTTGCAGCAAACCTTTTGCAAGACCCAAGCATTAGACTGTTTTGATTGCTTTAATTTTATGCCTTTTAATTGATCATAGGAACCACTATCTCATCTTGGTTAGGTGAGGCTTTGCACCAAACCTTTTCCAAGAACCAAGAATTAGATTTCTTTAATCATTTCATGCCTTTGGATTGATTATAGGAACCACTCTCTCATCCTAGTTAGGCAAGGTTTTTACCAACCAGACTCAAGCACAAGAGTGCTTGATTGTTTTAATTTATTACTTGATTATAGGAACCACTCTCTCGTCCTGGTTAGGCGAGGTTTGTACCAAACCTTTTCTAGGACCTGAGCATTAGATTTCCTTGTTTTTTTTAATTCTCTACCTTTTTTACTGTAAATACCCACTCTCTCATCTTGATCAAGCAAGATTTGCACCAACCCTTTTCCAGGACCCGAGCTCTAGATTTGTTTTAGTTGTTTTAATATAATTCTCTACTTCATAGATTGTATGAATAGGGAAAAAAACAAAAAGGGTAGCAGAAGACCCTCAAAAAGAGGTCGTGGAAGGAAAGATCTAGGAAGAATCACCTATATCCAGGAAATCATTGCAAGATCTGAATCATGAAACTCATTAAGGGGTATTCTCAGGTGTTGTAGCAACTATAACCACCCTCCAAAATTTTTCCCTAACTTCGTTTTGGAGCCTCCCTTCCAACTTTCACAGCATCTTGTTTTGCTTCATCAAGTTCACAAGATTTAGTGTTTTGATTGCACAAAGGAAGCATGTCAATCATAGCTTGATGCATTCCCCTCCCATGTGGTTCACTTGGACTTGGTCCAGCTGCAAGTTGAGCAGCTTCCCCAAGAAAATTGTGCATTTCTGGAGGGAAACTAACCTTCCCTCCAAAAATTGTGCAATCGTATCCGGTAGCCTACTGGGCTCTAATATTGCGCAATTCTTCTAGTCAACAGTCCTAGCAGGAATTGCACAATTTTCCCTAGCAGGGCTGCTCAGCTTAGAATTTGTGCAAATCTGGGCAAAAGTAAGCTACTTTGCCCAGAAATTACACAAATCTCCTAGGCAGTTAGCCCAGCTCCCAGCCAAAAATGTGCATTTCCTTCAAGCAGTCGAACATCCTCTTGCATGTCAAGCTGAGTTGATCGATTCCCTCCAAGATCGACCAAAACAAACTTGCATGAATGGGCTACTTCTCCCCAGGCAGCATGCAAAGGCATCCCTTGTTTCAGGGATCGATGTTTAGCAGTTGGAGGTTACATGCAAGGATAATTTCATAAACCTCCCACCAAGTGTCATATTCCCTAGATTTGTGGCATGCACATCCCAACCCCAATGTTATCAAAACTCATCAACTGGATACTGGAGAGCTCATTTGTCACATGCACCTTGCAGCCCTAACATCCCACATCACATCTAGGAGGAGTCGACACATTCAGCTCAGCTGTTTTGGGGTAAGCCAACTTCCCATGCCTTGTGTTTCATTTCTGTCGCTTTTTTTGTTTTTGCTTGTATGAGTATTGTTTGCTTTATTTCTTTGAACGCTTTCTATCATTTACATGCATATTAGCTTGTCCTAGAAACTTTCTATTTTTCGTCAACATCTCACTACTTTCACATGCATGAAACTATTTTTCACGAACGGTTGCTGATTTGGTGACTCGCCTCACCCACATGCATGTTGTTTTGTCTTTTGAATCTATCATTTTCTCTTTAGATGCATGATCATTCACTTATTCTTACACTCAGTATCACCATGAATTCCCACTCACATTCACTTTTAGTTGCCTGTCAGTGAGTCCGGCCAACCTTGGCCTGGACTATGCCTCACCAAGAGCCTCGCCAAGACAACATTGTGCAATCCTGAGAGGGCAGGTTCTGCCCTCCTCCCCAGAAATGTGCATTTCTTCCCAACATCTATTCCCTAAGGCTTCTTTGCACAATCCTGAGGGATAGTGACTGCTGGCCAAGAAAATTGTGCAATCTAGTCACTGAGCCTGCAACCATTGCCAACTAAGATTGTGCATTATGCAATCCCAGTAGTCAACAGCCAGACTAGACTATGGATTGCATAGTTCTAGCAGTCAGTCTATCTCCCAGCACCCTAGACTATGCCTTGTCAAGTCTTGGCCTTTGGTCCCCCAACCTCACAGCCAAAATTGCACAACCTTCATGATCAGTCACACAGGTATGTTGCAAGTCAGTTCTCAAGTTCATTTTTGTTTTCGACTGACAAATTTCTTGCCCTGAGTGTTTCCATGTTCCCAGGTATTGCAAGTGATCATCTGCCTCTCAGTGGTGTAGGAAAAATGGTTTCCAAGAGAGAAGATTCGAGGACACCATTCAAAGTACACTTGGAGATGCAGTCGATCAAGTGTCTATGAGCTTGCCTACTCATGAAGGCATAAAGTTTTTCATAGACGAGGACATGAAGATATGACAACAGCAGCATCACAACAAGAAACATCATGAACATCAGCTGAAGGTAGCATACCAAATGCAACAAACACAACGAATGCAGCGAGTGCATCGAATGAAATGAATGTAAGAGGAAGGTTGTTGACAACACAGAGGCAGAACAAAGTTGCAAGATCAAGCAGATCCACTAATTATGAAAGAAACTTTGGAGACTTAGGCTACGAAGTGACAGCGTGACATGAATATCACATGAAGACAGAGAATGGAACAAAGAAGGATTTGAACATGTACTTCGGCAAGCTAATGTGCATGACCACCAGCACACACTTGAAGATCAACATGAACACTATGCATTAGTGTGTTTCCAGTTCAGCCACATCTAAGAAGACCATGCCCATGTTAGAAGAAGAATTAGATGAAGGAGCCAAACCAATGCACCGGTTGAAACGGAGGCAAGAATTTGCTTCAATAAGATGTCACCATGAGGTGCTTTCACATCATTATGGATGACCAAGCTTGGAATTATTTCACCACCTTCACCATCAAAAACATGCTAAAGGGTTGGTCTCATCACAATGGACTGAGTGCCAGTGATGTATTGCATAGCTTACTCAAGCCATGTTGTCCCACATGAGAACATGTGCATTGTAATGTAACTTCATGTCAAGTGTAAGTCAAGTGTAAGTAGTCAAATGTAATAGTCATAGAGTAGGCGAAGGGTCATGAGGGTAGTTGAATTGTCACAAAGGGGAATGTCAAGGGTCACCCCACTCTTTGCTATAAATAGTCCCTCATAACTGATTATATAGGCTTTTGGTCAGCCAAGCTTCTGTTAAGACTATCTTGAAGAAAGCTTGGATAGTATTGTAATGCGCCCATGCTTCTCCACTGCACGAAGCTAGTTCATCTCTTTGGAGGAGTAGGCGGATGTGGCTGTAACGTTTGACTGTTGGGGCTAGTAGGTTTACATGGATGTATTGTATGATTGGAACTTACACTTCTTTATATAATAAGATCCATCAAGTTTTCACACATGTATTGTATTTATTGTAAGGTTGATCTTTAACACTTGTAATGCATGTTTCTTTAACCTGTGTTCTACATCTGAACTGATTCATTTGTTGTAATTCTTAATCTATTAATGGAAATGTGTTTTATATGTTGTTAATGTTGTCCCTTTTGTGTCGTCTGCTCTAATGAACTTCAGACAGACCTTTCACATGAACCTTGCTGTAAAATTAGTTGCACTCATTCGGACTAATCCATGAGTGCTTTACATGTTATCTTACCTTGTAAGTTGTGACTACCGCATCCGAGTGGACTGCTCCGCCGAAAGCTATGTATGTCCTATGTGTTGTGTGTTCCTATCCAAGTTGGGACTGACCCCTTTCAACCTGGAACTCACCTTCAGCCTCATCTCAACCCACCTGTGTAAGAACCTCTCATACAACTTCCTTAACTCACTATAGTAGTCACACCCTTGCTACTGATAGAGTTATCTTACTTGCCTCTATGTGACATCGTGGTTAAGGCATTACCATACGACCCACTGCTGGGACTCCTACACCAAACGGTCTGAGGTCTGATTGGGACTTCTTACCAGGGAGATCCCTTTACATGTTGGTAGGTCCAATACCGTCAACATCAAGGTAAGGTCTCAGACGAGATCCAAGCTCCAGATAGTTTTGAAACCATAGCCCTCCTCAACAGTAGAAACAAAGTCTAGGGAAGAGGAAGAAGAGAGAAAATGATATAAGGAATTAAGTGTTAAAGGTCCTGAAGAAGAAGAGGTATGGGAAGTAAATCCTCCGCCGGCTCAAGGAAGCATTGTTAAACAAACTTATCCGCGAATCATGGAACAACCAAAACCTACTGAAATTCCAATTGAATATTGGAGGATATTAATGGCCAACAACACAACTTCTAAAACTGAATTTCAAATTGGATAAATTATGGGTGATGCACCCAAGAAACCTATTCCTCTAATAGAATTACCTAATTTCCATGGTCTCTCTTCTAAGGATCTAGATACATTCCTCTTCAAGTTTGATGTTGTCTGTCAAGGATACGATTATGTTTCAAATGCTCAAAAACTGAAGATATTCCCTGCTAATTTGAAAGGGATAGAGTTGCATTGATTTATGGGTCTAGGAGGAAAATCTATCACGACATGGGACAATATGAAGCAAATTTTCCTCAAAAAATATTAGGACTACTGCAAGTCTCAAGACATTAAAGAAGAAATCTTCAAGATTATGTAGAAGGAGGATGAGAATATGGAGGATTTTGTGGAATGCTTTAAATACAACCTACAAAGATTGGGCCATAGTGATTTTGATAAGGATATTTTAAAGATAATCTTACTTTGAGCATTAAGATAAGAATATCTGGAACTTCTGAATGTCGTAGGAAATGGGGATATCTCAAAGGAATAGTTCAATACTATCTATGAACTGCGTGTCAAATGTTCACAAGGGGCTGCGAGGCATAAGCAAGGGACACGAGCTCTCAAATCATCCAGTAGTGGGGTCATAAAAGTAGAAATTGGGAACTTACTAGAAAATTTGAGGACTGACATCCTAACCACATTATCTTCATAGCTAGATGTTTTGTAAGGAAAACAGAAACCGATGGAATCCAAGAAATAAATGGCCATCTTCTACCCACAGTGTAGGAAGAAGAGCCCATTAAAGAAGTGTCCACTTAATACTTTTAAAACATGTGAAATATGTGAGAAAAACCACTCCACCATCATGTGTCTGTCACTTCTTGGGCTGAAGGAATCTTTTCAGGGAGAAAATGAAGAGACATACCAACTCTATTTTATGGGACCAAAGAATACATGGCAATTGCGACCACATAATATGAATCAAGTTATGAGTCAAGACACTTCTCAATATTTTAATAATTGAAATTTTTGGTCTTAACCTGCACCATTTCCACCTTCATGGCCATAGTATTATCAATGTCTTACGCCCTGGGAGTCATGGTCACCTCAACCTGGTCTAGTCCCCTTTTTGTCTCAGAATTGGTGTGAACCCCCTCTTCCTACAAATCAACTTCCTGAGCCTATGACACATCAACAGTTACAACTCCCACCCATTGCCTCCACCAGTACTCCTCCTGTTCACCCTCAACTACATGTTCAACCTAACTTGAAATAGAATAATAAGGGAGCCTAAGAGGTTGATACACTCAACCTTCCTGCATATGTTATTTCCACTTCAAAATGCAATGAATTGAATCTTTGATCCAGACGAGTGGTGAATACAAAGAATTCATCAATAATTATTAGATAAACTGATGATAAAGTCTCAGAACCAGAACTTAAACACCACTCTGGGGAAGTTGGGGGTAATCCAACATAAATGGTTGTGGAACAACAGTCCCCCACCAAAACAATTGTCACTCGAGGGGTTCACATAGTCCCACCTTATCTTGAGAGTTTTTCCCTAAGAAAATAGATCCCTCAACCTGAATTTGATCTTTTGAGGGAATTACAAAATCTATTTATTAAGATCCCATTACTCTAGGCCATAAAGGATGTGCCAATTTTTTCTAAAAACGTTTATGGAATTGTGCTCCAAGAAGCCTGGAAGGAAGCTGAAAGACCCACCTACTATTCATGTCATGAGTAATTTGTCAAACATAATGTTGAGAAAAAGTATACCTCTCCTAATAAGAAGTTTCAATACTTCTCCTAATAATCAATTAGGTTAAGTTTATATATATATATATAAACATATTTATGTAAGTTATATAAACTTAATAATTTTTTTTATTAATTATCATATTTAGTAACATATATATTTAAATCTAATTAGATATGTTTGATAAACATATTACATATTTAATTAATCATTTGATAAACATATTACTTAATTATTTAATAAACATTTATTAATCTTTATCCTAGCTCCCTCATATATGAATATTTATATAAATTAAAAGAGGATAATACTTATTTATTTAAATAAATATACATGATAAACAAGTTAGCTAATTTAATTTAACTTATTATTTAGTTAATAAACTTTCAATTTTACCTTAATTTATCCCATGATAATATAGGTTTTTACATATAGTTGATTTAGTTGTATAGAGGATTAAAATTTTAATGTTCTCAATTTAGGTTCATGAATAATTTTAGTTATTTATTAACGAATATATTTAGTTATATTTGATTTAAATAAAAATGATTAAATCTAACAAATTAACTAATTAATTAACTAACCAATTAATAAACTTTCCCCTAACTCTTGGTCCGGTCAAATTTAGTTGTAGTCCAGTGAATTCTAATTGTTTCCTTTGGTCACAAGTTTCTTTCTAACAGTTTGAATGATGGGTATCTTTATTTAATATGCTGCCATGATCTGGTTCTTCATCTTGTCCTAATGATGAACCACACTTGTTGGTTCAAAATGCGTCAAGAAATGAATTTTGATGTGATTATCACCGAAAACATTTCTCAAAAACTATACCTGTCAAATATGGTGACCCAAGAAACTCGATCCTCATAGTCCAAATCAAGGGGTTGATATTTCAAATGTTCTGGTAGACCTTGTGGTTGAAATTAACATTATAACATCATCAATTTTACTTACTTTGGACTTACTTAATCTTAAACCAACCCCAATGGTTCTATAAATGGCAGATTGATCTACTATGAGGCCTATAGGGAAATTGGAAGATGTAACTATTTCCATGGATTTTTGTGAATACCATGTCGATCTCTTAGTACTGCACACTCAATTTTCAGTTGGGGGAGCCCCCTGATCTTAGGAATTCCATGGCTCGCTACTTCTAATGCCTACATTGGGTGTCGATCGGGAAACATCATAATATAAAATGGAGAGATTACAAAGAACCTTGTTCTTTATCCTCCTACAAAACCATGCTTGTTGGTCAAACCAGGGTTTACCCTAACACAAAATCCTTCCCTCCAGAACGAGTCTGAATCTGAAAACGAAAATGTTAGACAAATTCTCACTATTGGGGAAGCTCTTTGTTTCAAATAATAAATGGAAGACGATGCTACTAGTATGTTTATCAATGATCCCGATTTCATTTCTTGCCTGACTTGGTGGCTATTAGAGTTTGTTATGAGTTGTACTACCTGGGAATTTATTCAACTTGAAACTAAAACTAAAAATCTTCTTGTCGCAACAACCCATAACAATATTCTAGTAGAGATTGATCTAGGGAAGACACTGAACATCATTATCAATCTATCACCCTCCCAAACTAAACAATTGTTGAAAATTCTTTAGAATGAGAAGGAGGCCTTTGATTGGGAATACATGGATGTGAAAGGGATTCATCCCAATTTATGTACCCATCACATAGATATAAGAGATAAATTTCGTCCTTTTCGCCAACCATAAAGAAGAATGAACCCTGCTTTCGAAAACATTGTTAAGGAAGAACTGTAGAAGTTATTGGATGTTGGGTTTCTTTATCTGGTCTATGGAATTCAATGGGTATCCCCATTATTCATTGTCCCAAAAAAATAACGACGAGTGGAGGATCCGTGTTGATTATAGAGAGCTAAATAAAGCTACCCAAAAATATCTTTCTCTTACCTTTCATCGACGAGGTTCTTGACACACTATTTGGAAAGAAGTTCTTTTCTTTTCTAGATGGGTTCAGTGGATATAAGAAGATCGAGGTAGCTCCTGAAGATCAAGATAAGACCACTTTTACTTTCCCTTGGGTAGCTTTTTCTTACCGGGTCCTCTCGTTTGGACTATGTAATGCACCTGCTACATTGTAATGGGTGATATTGGGAATATTTTCTGATTTGATAAATAACAATGTTGAAATTCATATGGATGATTTTACCCCATATGGTGATTATTGTGAAGATGTTTTTCAAAACATAGAAAAAGTACTTAAACTATGTTAACATACTCATGCTTCTCTTAGCACAATAAAATTTCATATGATGACAGAAGAAGGGATCATCCTCAGGAATTTACTTTCAGCTGCAGGAATATGGGTTGACCCCGCTAAGGTCGAGGTAATCTTAAATTTTCCCACTCCAAAGACACAGACAATGGTACAAATATTTATTAGTTATGTTGGGTATTATCGATGCTTCATAGAATTTTTTTCTAAAATAACATTTCCACTTTTCCTACTACTATCTAAAGATATAGAATTTGTTTGGATTGATTCTTGTGAATCGGCTTTTTTATGGATCAAGAAATTAGTCTGTGAGGCTCCAATATTGCATGGTCCTAATTGAAAAATTCCATTCCATATCTCTACGGATGCTTCCCATATAGAAGTTGGAACAATTTTGGGACAACACGACGAAAGGAATGTATATGAAATCTAATATCTCAACAATAACTTAACTCCTGCTAAACTTAATTATATGTTAACTGAGAAGGAATTTTTGGCTATCATTTATGTTGTTAAAAAACTTTGGCATGATATTAGAGGGAACCCCACTTTTTTGCATACAAATCATTCAACCATCAGGTATCTAATGAACAAACCTATAACTCCTGGGCAAATCACAAGATGGTTATTATTGTTACAATAATTTGATATCACTATTGTAGGCAAACCAGGAAAGGTTAACTTGGTAGCATATTCCCTATCGAGGCTGAATATTAATAATGAAGATACAGCTGTAGAAGATAGTTTTCCTAATGAGCATATTTTCAAAATTTCTACTCACACCCCTTGTTATGTAGATGTTGTTAACTATCTTGTTACAAGTAAGGTACTTCATCATTTTCCATACAAGGAACAATGCATAATTATCCAGAAAAGTTCCCTCTATAAGTGGATAAAAGGGTACCTATTCTACACTAGACCAGACCAAAAAATTTGACATTATGTAGGTGAGAACAAGATCTATGATGTTCTGAATGATTCCCACAATGAACCTTGTGGAGGACACTTTGTTGATAAACGAATCGGTCACAAGGTGTTATAGATGGGATACTATTGGCCCTTTATATTTTGGGATGCTAGAAAATATGTTTGGGGGTATGACAGTTGTCAATGAATGGGCCAACCTATTTGATCAGATGAAATAACACCAAATACTCAACTAGTCCTTGAGCCCTTTGAGAAATGGGTTATTGAATTTGTTGGGTCGTTTAATTTTCCTTCTAATCAGAAAGTCCATATCCTTTTCTGTACAGACTATGTGAAAAAATGGGTTGAAGGCAAAGTCGTTGCAAAAGCCACTGAACAAATTGTATTAGATTTCTTATCTAAAGAAATATTTGTTCAATATGGGGCTCGCGGGGTAATGGTTTCAAATGGAGGGGCACAGTCTACATCGCATTCAATAGCATCACTTATGGATAAATATGGAATCAAATGCTGAGTGCTATCCCCATATAACCCTAAGGTGAATGGTTAAGTCGAGAATACAAATAAATTATTGGAAAATATTCTTACAAACACTGTGGCTAACCATCACCAAAATTGGGCTAAAAAACTCCATGAAGCAATTTAGGCATATAGAACTACATGGTAGAATACAACAAGGTTTTCAACATATGAACTTGTGTATGGGAAATCCCATTCGTTTCAGGTGGAATTCGAGGTCAAAACACTCAAGATAGCTCTAGAAGTAGGCCTGGATATTAATGCAGCCCAGAAACACTGACTGGATCATCTCAATGAGTTAGATGAAATCTATTTGGTAGTTGTACAGAACACTACCACAATCCAACAACAATGAACTAAGTGGCATGATAAATCTATTAAGAAAAGGGTGTTTCAAAAAGGTGATTGGGCATTACTCTATGATTTCCGGTTCAAGGATTTTAAAGGAAAGCTCTGCTCAAGATGGATAGGTCCATATGAGGTTGATACGGTGTTTGACAATGGAACTATTAAACTCATAACAATAGATGATGCACATACTCCTTTACTTGCAAATAGACATCGCCTCATGTTGTATCATCGTTAGACCTCTAGAGATTCCTTTATTGATAATCTTATGATGATGCTGGTTTTGAAGTCATTTGTGCAGAAAATTCTTGCTCTCCACCTCATATTGAATAAATAAATAAATAAAGGAAAAAAATAAATAAATTAGTAATATATATTATAATAATAATAAATAAAATAAAATAAATATGAGTTTTGCTTCTACTCCACATGCAACTATATTTTTCCTTTTTATAACACTATATTCCATTTCCCTTGTTGTTACTCCACTTGCAGCTCTCTTTTCCCTTTTACAATTCTCTCTTTGCTTTCCCTTACTACTACTCCACTTGTAGCTCTATATTTCCCTTTTACAATACTCTTTTCCATTTCCCTTGCTGATACTCTAGTTGCAAAGTTTTTATGTTGCTATTCTTATTGCAGCATATCAGTTGGCTCCATTTCAACATATGTCGATGTTGATACTCTATCGATGCTAATATTCCATCGATGATGATACTCTACTAGCGTTGATACTCCATCGATGTTGATACTCCACTGGTGTTGATACTCCACCGATGTTGATACTCCATTGGTGTTGATACTCCACTAGTGTTGATACTTTACCAATGATGATACTCCACTAAGGTAAGTCATCAGGTATGTCCCCAAATGACTCCATCAATTTAATTGACATTTCATTAATGACATTACGAATCAGGGCTAAGGACAACCATACCTTAGTTGGGGGAGAGATTATCGTATTTAATAAAAACAATACCATTTGTTGTTATTATCGTCCCTCATTAAGAAACTATTTGAATCATCCAATCATACCTTTAATATGGCATCATTACCCACTCGTATCATATCCCCATCTGTATCCTTCACATATACCAATACTCATTGGAAATTTCACTATGTACGAATACACATGTCACCATTAAAATGCATTCATTTCCAATGTATCGAAATAATTACCATAATTATTACCATTATTACTGTTGGTTTTACCATAACCCTCACCCAAATTCATTTCCTTTATCACCACTCCCATTACCACATATTTTATCATATAATTGTTCCCTTAACAACTTGTTGCTACTTCAAGTGTTGCTACATAGTTACTGACAAGTATAATGGGTGGCCAAGTTATTAGACATGAACCAAAGAGCACAGAGAAGGTTCGACATCGACTGGAATTATGGCAGATCTTCCAAAATGTGGGTTGGAATACTTACTTTGAGAGGCTACATGTGTTTTATGAAGGAGTGAAAATTGATTTTGTGCTAAATATGGAAGGAAATCGCTCGAGGGTCCACAGACTGAATGTTCAGGTAACTGAGGAAGTTATTACAGTTGTCAAATGGTTACCACATGATGAACATAATTGGTTTATTAGAAGAGTAGCCTTTCCAAAGTTTCTAGAGCTATTCCTATAAGCGGGGGAGAACGTGGTGTAGAAAGGAAAGGGTTAGGAATGGAAATCATAACCACAGCCTTGGGAAGGTGTTGCATATTTCTTAATTTTGTATATCACCTGTGAAGGTCATTTTTTTATCCTCTTTAAATATCATTTTAAGCTCCTAGTCTGTCTCCAATTTCATCAGATGCATTCCATAAATATTTCATTCTTCCTTTAGAATAATCTACAATTGTTGGCCCGTTCGATGCGCTGCTTGCACCAGGAGTTGGTCATCCTTATGAATCATGGGCTCATTAGATTACTGGTAATTCATGCCATGTTGCAGGCTCCTATAACTTTGCAGCATCTGGTTGAGCTATTAGAGGAAGAAGTTGCATCCATGATGCTTGTAAGTCTAGAAGAGGAATAACTTGAAGAGGATGTGATGGAAAAAATACCAAAGGGGGTAGAGGAAAAATGCAATGAAGAAAGAGATACGAACAAGATCATTTGGGAGATGGGAGAGGAATTCAGGAGACTGAAATAGAGGACATTGGCAGAATGGAAAATGAAGCTACTACCCCTTGTTCTTCACTTCTGGCCTCCCTACCAAGAGGATCGAGTGAATTCCGTTCTCTTACCCATGCGGTAATAGAAGAATTATCTCCTCCAAAATTTAAGTTTGTAGGAGTAATTGCAGAAGAAGATGTTGTCAATATTGCTCCACAAGAACTAGTGTTGACTTCGAAGCAATTGGAAGAAGAGGTTGTTGTCGATACCTCTCGATAAGAACTAGTGTCAACTTCGAAGCAATTGGAAAAAGAGGTTGTTGTCGATACTGCTCCACAAGAACCAATGTTGGCATCAAAACAATTGGAAGAAGAGGTTTTTGCCAATACTGCTCCACAAGAATGAGCGTTGACTTCACAACAAATCGAAGAAGTTGTTGTCGATATTGCTCCACAAAAACTAGTGTCAACATCAGAGAAAATGGAAGAAGAAGTTGTTTCCGGTACTACTTCACAAGAACCAGTGTCGGCTTCAGAGAAAATTGAGGAAGATGTTTTTGCCAATAATTTTCCACAAGAACCACTATTGGCTTCAGAGCAATTGGAGGAAAAAGATGTTGTCAGTACTACTCCATCAGAACTAGTACTATCTTATGAACAAATAGAAGGAAATTCGGTAGTTCTAAAGTCTATAGAAGAATGTGCCGATGTCGTTCCATGAGTACCAACATCCGAACAGATGGAGAAAGTCATGATACAATAGGAACCTATTGACGAGTTTTTTGATACTATTCCATGAGGGCCAGTACCATCCTCAAGACAGATGGAGGAGAATGTGGTAAAATATGAATTTTCCAAAGAACTTACAAAAAGGAAAGCACCCATTTAGCATTGGTACCGACTAATGTTCAAAGAAAATATTTAGTTAAAGAAGGAGATTACCAAACTGAGGAAATCGGTGATGTAGTTGCAGAAACAGGAAAAAGGAAAGTGAAGAATTAATACTGGCCAAGTAACCGCAACCCTTGGAACCAGTGGGACAGTTTCGGTGGTATTATAAACAGAGGATAAGGAGGTGACCTCAGAATCCACACAGACCGAGACCCTCCTCTATCTTGAAGAATCTCGCGAGTTTATTTTGGTGGCAGAAATCCAAAAATGGAAGGCCACTACTTTTAGTTTCCAGCATGGGGAAATTACGATAGAGGCTCATTGGAAAGAAATAAGATAGATTTGGGAGAATGTGGTGAATGTAGTTGCCAATTATACAACTCAGATTGAAAAGGCTCAACAACAACAAGAAAAATTGCAAAAGAAGATAAAATAATTGCAAGAATAGGTTCAGTTGCTGAAGACTAATATGGACAAGATGTTCACATTATCGCAACAAATGATGGCATGCAAACCCCCTGCTAACTGTTATGCCATTTTTCTTCATGAACAATGTCTGTTTTTTTGTTTGGAAAGTACTCACTAGGAGTTAAGTCACAAAATAGAATATCCCATCCAGTTGTTGAGGATTCTGAGAGCTAACAATCATATTAACTAGCATTTTCTATGTGAATTATACATGCATGATTATATCCTAGAAACTGATCAGTCATTCAACCCAGTACCATTTGTAGGAGATATTCAATTGAGAGATTTTACATCTTTTGTGATTAATCAAGTCAAATGGAAAAAATCCCTTGATACATTCGAGGAAAACCAGGCAAATCACCAATTGATGATCAGGATGGAGCAATTCCAATCTGGGGATATGTTTACTAAACATCATTAGTTTCTCAAACTAGGAGGATGAAAAGGTCGAATTCTTATGACACAATAATGGTGTGTCAACCTTTGCATAAGACAAATATACAATTTTTAGGAAGAAGCCAAGGATTCTTGTCATAAGCGTTGGATTCTATCATCATCAACAATATGGACACAAGAACAATTTGGGGAACCCAAATTTGCAAGATAATTGGGGAGAGTTCTATGCTATATTGCTTGTATGAAACACTATGCAGTTTATTGGATGGGGTTAAGGTTTTAATTTCCTATTATCGGATTTCCTTCTGATCAATATGGGTTGACTTATGTTTCTATGAATATTGGTGGAAGGACAATGTTCATACATATGGGATTCAGTTACCTGGGATTGATATGGAAAAAAAATATGATCTTACTGAGGTTCATTTCAGTCACAACAGGTCTAACCCTGATTTGCACAGGAAGCGGTTTGCATGAGGACACATAACCAAGCCAGTTGGGGGGAGATGTTGACTGAGAAAATTACCTATTTTTACCCACTTTTACCTGTTCATTTTTATCCCACTAGGAGAGCTTTTAGGTTTAAAATGGGCATCCTAAGGAAATTATAAAATAATAGTGGAAATAATAAAACAAGTTTAGATTACATCATTAAACTTTAGATGGAAAAAAGAAAAATTTATTTTTTCAACTCGTATTTTCAAATTATCTCCTTATGGGTTTACTCAAATTTCGAGCGGAAACACTCATTAGATGAAAAATTTGATTCCCCATCCAAGGAGTACCCATGTTACATACTTTAGATGGACCCCACTACATGAAAAATGAGAAATACATGAAAAGCATGTTTGCAATAATTTGTTTTCATGTATTTCTCATTTTTCTTGTAGCAAGGCCCATCAAAAGTATACAACATGGGTACTCCTTGGATGAGGAATTAAATTTTGCATCCAACGAGTACTGCTCGAAATCTAGTAAAACCTTAGGGAGATAAGTTGAAAATACGAGTTGAAAAAGTAGTTTTATTATTTTATTATTTTTTAATCTTTTTACGTTTTTACTCCAAAAATGGTGAATCATCCCCCATGGTTGACATCATCATCCTGAATCCTATTGGTTCTTATAAAGTTTATTTTGGTTTTACATTTTTCTTGGGAGGCCCATTTTAGACCTCAAAATTCCCCTAATGCATTTCATAGTTCTTATGAGGTTAATTTGTATCTCAATCAATGAAAGGTTTATTGTATTGGCATGTTTTCTTGAATTGCTAATTAATGAAGCATAGTCCCAAGGGGAATGATGCTTAGATGATTTGCTGACAGAATTCTCTTGCAGATTCACATCACACGTTGTTCAGTGAAATAGAACCTAGCTTGATGTTGTTGACTGTAGGTTGGCAGCACTATTTAAGGACTGAACTGTTAAACTAATCAACTACTGAATAGCTAGCAAACCAACTCTGATTACAATCTTTGTATTTTGTATATATTTGAGAAATTATTGTATATTTTTTGCTAGACAAGATTACCATGATTTCTGAGTTTTTAAAATTCTATTCATGTAATGATGAATTGTATAAGTAAGGCTCAACAAAGAAGAATGAAAGAATTTTCCCTTTCGTTATGTAACAACAGAACTCTATTTTGTAACTCCTTTTATGATTAATGAGAATTTTAGCTTATTATAATCTTGTGTGATCTCTAATTCTTAGCCACAGCCCTGATCGAATAGTTGGGCCCACTCTCTCAATCAAGTGATGTTGGATTCAATTGTGTGAGTAGGTATGCTTCTTAGTTATGTTGTTAATGTTTTATAGTTACTGTCTCTTTCTTTACCACTTTGTAATCTTCTTGTGATTCCTAATTGTTGTTTCTTCAAATTGTTGTTACTATTATTTACTTTGTTGTTACTCTATTCATAGAATTCATTAGGCCTTGTATTTTGTAATTGCTGAATACTGGGTAGGGAACCCGTGCAATGCATAGACATTGGATGATAACCTTGAAATAAATAATGAACCCCAAATTGAAAAATAATGTGAAAGGGATTGAATCTATGAACACATATTAAAACCCCAACAACTACGTGGAAGCCACATAGGGTTCTATATTGTGTGGACACATGAAATGAAAAATATTATAACATGGCATCTTCATGGTGTGGCAAATACAGGAAAAAATGACCATTTTGGAAGGATAAGGGGGCATTTTTTTGGTGTCACATGGAATTGTGTGGGGATGTCAAATGGGAGGATGATGTCACCTTGATGTCATCATGACATCATCAGGCTAACAAAAGAAGATGATGTGGAAGTAGGTGTTAACATGGCATTTAAGAGACACATGGGGGTGGTTTGTGGTGCCACATGGCATCGAGTGCTATGTGGTGTTGACGGGGAGCTAATGTGGCCCAAAGCCACATCACCGTAGAGCTCAGGTCCCTAGAGGGGTTTTGAAATGTATTTCACAGGTGGGGAGTGGTTGACATATGCCACAGAGAAGATAAAATATGTAGGATAGAGAATCATACCCATTATTTAACATAAGGATGTCTATCATGTCGTGGGTTTTTGCAAGTGGAACACTCATAGATGTTGGAGTAATGGTGTGATGGCATGGTAGTATTGTAGCTTTATGACATGGTAGGCACCACAATGGGCCTTGTGTGAAGTGGCAGTGCCATGAGGGTACCACATGGCAAGTGACTTGTTAATGTGGCAAGGGGTTTAAGAGGGTCAACTGCAAATGACCATAACTTTTGATCTAGGAATCAGATCAAGATAAAAGTTACATAGTCAAAAAGATCTTGAAAAATTAGATGTGATGGTATCATCCAAAGTTGATTCTGCAAAATTTAGGAAGGAAGTAAATTTTTGTAATTCCATTTCCACGATGAAACTATTGAGGTTGGGTTAGTTGAAAGTAACACCTTCAACTAGGCTTGGGAATTCCAAGTGGGAGGAAGCATTATAGAGTGGTATTATAGCACCCAGTTTTAGCACTTAGGCTAAATGGCTTAGAAGGATCATTTTTTAAACTCTTTTTGCAAAGTGTAGTAGGTCATGTTGATTATTTCTATGTGTTTCTTGTAGCATTTGATTATGGAATACATGCTATATGCAAGTGTTTATTTTGATATGTTTATTTTCTTATAACTATTATACTAACTCGAAATGTGGTGTTTCAAATAGCCTCGTAGCCAAATTCTTATGGTATATTTTCCAAGGTCATGATGAGCATGTTTTATTTGTATTATTGATTGGCTTATAGTTATGAGTGTTGGGACAGGGTCCCCTGGGTCAATTTTTTTAAATTTTTGTTAAATGTTGTAAAGTCTCCAGATTTTTAGGAGTAGAGCACGAGTAGCACAGGTCGATAGGAGTCAAAGACAATTTTAGAAGGTCAAAGCCCCTTAGCTTGTTAAGAGTCGATTTGTTTTGTGACCAGCCCATGGTTCGTGGACCATGGTATTGTAATGAAGAATAATATAAAAGGAAGTCATAGAAGAGTCATAGGAGATATAGAAGCAAGAGCATAAAATTGTAGGATTTGAGTCTTTTTTTCTTTCTATTTTGTACTTAGGCGAAGGGGAAGGCTCCTGAATCTGTGTGCATGGAGACCTTGGTAGGTCTACATCTAAGTGCGTGAGCCCCTACAACTATGTGTGTAGGGTTGGAAAGGACTGTAATTGAAGATCTAAGAATAATAAAGGTTTGTTTTGAAGAATCACCTGTGTATATTGTTATTTTTTGGTAGCATCGGAAGTGATCTAGCCTCGAAAATTGGTGGAGAGGATAAGGCACATGAGTTATAAAGAACCCATAAACCATTTGTTGAAATTCCACCCAGTTTGTATTTTGTTAAAATAATTAATACTTTTAATTGGGTTCCTAAGTCTAAATTTAAGGAAATTAAAATATTAACGGGTATTAATCAAAATATGGGTGAGAATGATCTAGAAGGAAAATCAAGCCATGTTTTAATCTTAGCCGTTGATTAGAGACTTAATCTCTGTCCTTGAAGACTCAACAAGAAAAGTATAAAATGGAGACTTGGGGTTCATTTGGAAATACACACAGAGAAAGAGAATTGAACTGGATTTCAATTTCTGGAGCTAGGAAGTTGAGAAATTTGAACTAAATGATCATTCTGGAGTAGAGGGGTAGTGAGAATTAGGGAGAAGGAAGTTTTGGAGAATATTGACGGAGAGGTGGAGAGAGCTAGCAGAGAGGCTACGTAGTAGGTTGAAGAGCTGACACTGGGCCAAGATGGGTCCACGCAGTCCTGACGCAGAGCCAGAAGAGCCCACATAGAGCAGAAAAGTTGCTTGTCATGCAAAATCCAGAACTGTCAAGAATAGGTGGAATTGGCAGAATAGCCAGGATAGCTAACGTATAGGGCAGAGAATCTAATGAAGAGCTTGAAAGGTTGATGTAGGGCCTATGCAGGGCCAGTGTAGAAATAGTCGAGGTTAGCCAATCTTGTGCAGGATCAGCCGAATTCTGTGGGGTAAAGTGAGGTAAAAATCACTCAGATTTTCTGCCAATATTTTCTCTGTAAAGGATTGCTAGATGAGAATATTATATTTTTATTCATATATTTCTCCTACATAATAATAAACCCTCAGAACGACTGCACCGATTTTCTTGCATTAGTTTTTTCCAGGGACTATTGTGTCCAAAAATAAGTGTGTCCTATGTATCTTGTTCTTTGCTTTGTTTTATATTTCATGAGATCAAATATTTAATTAGTGTAGGCTGCATAAGTAATTTGCTTCAGTATTCAGAAGAATAACTTGATGAATGTAATTTAAAAATCAAGTAGGTGAATTAGATTCATATTTGTTGTAGTAGGGGTCCCTTCAAGTCTAGGAATTTTCACATGGTATCAGAGCATTGATTTTAAAAGAGGAAGAATCGAAGATCATATCCAGTATTGATTAGTGAGGCTGAAAGCTACACTTGGCAGGAATTTGAATTCCCTGGAAGGGATTGTGTAGTCCTTGCCAGGAAGCATATCCGAGGAAATCTCTCTCTAAGTGAGATGACAAAGAGGTACAATTTCCAGTTCGTGAGTTTGTAGCGGCAGAGGGAATGATGTAGAGCCTCAGCATAGTGCCTGAAGAGGCGTAGTTTCTGTCTGGGCAGAAATCCACTGGAAAATAATGAAGACACGTAGAAGGGGAATTTTCTCCTCAAAGAACTTTTTGCTAGAAAGTTTTAATTTATCACTTGCTGAGCAGTGGTAAGCAGTGACTAGAGGAGTCAGTTCACTAGTCAGGTGAGATGGCATCGTATGGGCTCAAATATCAGGACAAGTTGGAAGGTGCTTCCAACTATTTCATGTGGAAGACAAAAATCTTAGTTTTTCTAGAGGATTATGATCTTAAGGCCTACATCAAGAGTGTTGTAGATGTTCTTGTTGACAACCATCAAAAGAAGAAATACAAGGCCAAATAGGGGAACGAAAAAGAGGCTCATTATCAATGGAGTTCGAGATCATGTGGTCTCACATTTGCAAGGAAATAATATAGCCCGAGAGATGTGGGAAGCCTTGCCATCCCTGTATGAAGGCTCTTCCAAACAACAGAAGATGTATATAGAGTAGAAGTTGCAACGGACCTTGACGTAGCAAGGAGAAGGAGTGAACTTCTATCTTCAGCATCTTCAAAACACTAGAGACCAGCTTGCTATAGTGGGGTCCACTCCTCAGCCATCTGTGATGGTGAGGATAGCCCTAAATGGATTCTCGAATGTGTTAGATCCTAGATTGACCTCAGTCTGAAGGAAGGCAGGTCTAGGGTAACATCAAACCACACTTAACTTGGTAGCTAGCCCTACCAAGTCGGGAGATGGTTCTCTCCTTTTCAATCTCAATTAGAATATTGGCAGCTAGGGCTTGAGATGACTGAAATGAATTCTGATTTTAGGCTAGGTATAGTAGATCAGAGGATTTTGTTTGATTTTAGGTTTTGGTTGCTGGATCAATTGGAGAAGGCATATTGGGTCCGGGAAATCAACTTAGGGATACAGTCATGTCCTGTGGGGCAAGGTAGACAAGGGTTTATGTACTAGAAATGGATTTGAGATGGTAGAGTAATACTACTGAGGATTTGAGGAGGGCACAAGAAACTATGAATTCTCTTCAAACAATTGAAAACATTGAAAACCAAATACATTCGGAAGACAAAGCACTGTAACTTAGTGTATTTTGTCTATTCACCTTGATTCATTTAGTTTAGAAGAGAGAGAGAGAGATGTGAATACATATAAAACATCAGAAAAACTCATTACAAAGAAGAAACAATACATTAACTCACTATCACAAGAATCCCACAAAAATAGCTGTGAAACCTGGTTTTATTCCTTGCCAAACTGCTGATACAAAATGTTCAATGTGTCCGACACTTCTTCCAAAGTCCAACCTTTACAAATGAATCAAAAAGTACATGATATAGGCAAGTAAACTACTCAGGCTAGCTATCAAGGTCGAATCCATGAGAAACTGGGTGGTTCAACCATATCTAAACTAAGAACAGGAATATAGGCATTGGAACAACTTGCCTCTAAAACCAAGGAAACCAATTCATTCAGCTCAAAACCACCTTTGACTTGATGTATCTACCCTATTAAGTGTTTTACATCCATAATTACATCAAATTAAATCATTTACCATGCTAATTTCACCGAGAGAGAAAGAAAAAGTCGACTGTAGAGAAAACTAGGCGAAATCTAGAAAATCAGGCAAAACTGGCAAAATTCATCCTATGCGCAGCGCCATTGATCCTATGCGCAATGCTTTTTCTAGGCCAATTTTGGAAGGCTTCCCGGAGTCCAAATCAGGTGCAGGATAGCTCATTGGAAAGCTTGATGAGTCTACTTTCTAGAACAACTTGAATTTCTAAATTTGGAGTCCATTTCCCCTCCAAAAATTGATTCTCCCAAGACTGCTTCTTGTGTGGCAAAAAAGTGGTAGAGAGGGCACTTTTTGGGTGTTTTTTTCCCTTTTGGAGACCTAGAACTTGTCCAAAATTCTCAGCCATTTTTGAGCTTCCATATTTTTCCATGCTGATTCCAAAAATATAAACTTTTTTGCAAGAAAGTGTCCCCAAAAAAAGTGAAACACCGGTGGCACTACACACCTATTGAAAAAGCCTATTTTTTACATTAAAAATTTCAAAATTGACAAAAATTTCTCCAAATTTCTTGAAATTTGGCATGGTTGACCCTTGTTAAGTGATTTTATTAGTCAATGATGCTTCAACCAAGTTCTTGAATTTATCTTGCTCTTTCTTGCTCCTCAAAGCTCTTTTTAGCTTGTCCTTTAGCTTCTTCACCCTTGTTTTGCAAATCTTGCTTCGGTTTAGGAAGTGATAGGCCATATGGAACAACATTTTCTTCTCTTTATTGGCTTTGTCAAGCATCTTCTCAAAGTGAATGTTTTCCCTCTCCGACCATGATTCTCGGTCAACCTCAATTTCTTGCTCAAGGGAGGTCATCTTGATCTTTCTTTTCTTTGCCACTTGCCTATTTTCTCTAATCATTTGCAGCTCCATAATATCTTGCTTATCTTCCCGTTGCTTGTTTTCCTACTAAAGATAGTTGATGATCCATTTGGCCCTCTGAAGGTTCAGTGATAAGGCTTGTATTTTAGCTTCCTTCTCTTTGATAATCATGTCCTCGAGTCTTGAGCTTTGAGAGCCCAAATCAGCAACATCTTCCTCAATCAAAATAAAATCTTTGTCTTGCCCTTTAGGAAGGACCTCCTCATGCATATTTTGTTTTCCTTTGTATTTTCTCTTTGATTATTGGCCAACCTATATAGCTAGGGAAGAAGGTAAAGCCCCTTTCACCCCTGGTGAAGATAACATTTTCCTGTGGTCTGGTGAAGAAAACGAGACCCCTTCCACCTCTGGTGTAGATAGTAATCGCCTGGCAGCAACTAAAAGCCTCTTGGTGCCTCTCGTAAGTGACAAACAATGGCACACTTGTAGTTTCAGTCTCATGAACATGAACACTTGGCTATCCTGATGGCCCTCCTTCCTCTTGAGACACTGATGGAATCACCTGAGGGCCTTTGAAAATCTCATGGGCAATAAAGGTATCCCATGATATTTTCAACAAGTTTAGTTGATGCAAGACAACAATTTTAATCAGTGGAAACTGGTAAATGTTGTTGAATTGTTGAGGAAAAGGTTTCCTTTGCACGTAGTGAGCCATCTTCTGAATATTCCTACATATAAAGTATGGGAGGTTCATCATCCTTACTCTTGTGAAATGCATCAACAACCTGATAGGAAAACCTTCCTTCACAGGTGAAATACTTGATGATGAGTTTCATGAGAGGAGCATAAGTGTTCTGCAAGTATTTGAAAGGAAAAACCCTACTGATTTTCCTGTGATATCCAACCTTAATGTAAGGTTCATAATGTTCTTAGTCCACATGTTTCCCCTTTTTTCACTGTTCACCTACATTAGGGATGCCTGCTACTGCTGAAATGGTGGCAGCTGTCAAGGTGAAAGAGACACCAGCAAGGTTCACTTTTCCATTGTGGAGATGAATAACAAACAACCTAGCAAGCTTATGATGAAACTTCACCCTCTCTACCATTTCACAAAACTGATAACAAGACTGGTGTTTAAAGCTAGTTACAGCAAGAGGGCAAGCAAGTAATTATGTAAGAGTGGTGGGCTCCTCCCGAATGATCTTTCCCCCTTTGTGTGGCTTTCTTGGTACATGAGCTTCTCTGGAAGAATCATTGAGAGTTTCCTCTTCCCTCTCATAATATGAATCTATCTCCATGCTTATGAATTTGAAGTGAAAGTATATGAGTATGAAGACATTTTAAAATATGAGGTAAGTAGTGTGTATAAGGAAGTGAATGCAAGGAGGAAGGGTTTCTTTTGGGAAATGAGGGAAGTGAATGGTGTTATGAATGTGAGAAAAGGGGTTTGATAGTGAAGTGGATGTAGTGAAGGAGTAGGATATGGGAGTTAGGGTTTGGGAGTAGGGTATAGGGCTAGGGTTTGGTAAATGGGAGTGGGGTTTGGGGAGTGAATTTTGATGATTTTAGGGAGAGGGAATGGGATTTGACAAGCTCAATATGAATGGAGTGAGAAAGAAGAGCAAATGACCTTCAATAACTTGCAAGAGATGATTTAGCAACTAGCTAGGGTTTGTTTTAACCATTTAGCTAGGGTTTTCTCTCAAGAAAACCAAACACATCCAAGCCACCAAACATAAATTTCCTGAGCAAGGAGGAGTGATCTACTTACTTGGAACAGGCATTAATTTGCTTTTTAGGAAGTTTGGAGGTGTTTTGAGGCAATTCTACTTCTTGTAACAGGTGTGCAGGACACTTTAAATGCGTAGCGCCAGACCAAATTTCAACAAAAAGCCTACAATAGGTGCACATCACTAGTTAAATGTGCAGCGCCAAAGCACAGGAATGTAGCGCCAGCAAGATGGTTGGATTTTTCCCTTGTTTTGCCTTCTTTCTTCAAAAACGCGATTTTCTCCCTTTGGCTCGTTCAATTTCAACAATGAAGACTTAAAACACATGAATTGGCTTTTATATCCCTCTCATTTAATTTTTCACTAACCAAGACCCACTTTTCTAATGTTTTGCCAACTTTTTCAAAAATGCTTTGTTTCACTTACATTCTGACTTTTGCCTTTTTGCAGGTGGACTTATACATTGACTTTTTGTAATGGCAGGAGTTGACTTTGTCACTAGGTCACCAAGAACAGCTATTGAAAACTTATTACATATAGAAACATTTAAATTACATGAAATTTTTATAATAATGGAAAAAACTCTGTTTTCACCTCAAAATAGAGTTTTCAGGTAAAAAAGATTTATTGATCATATTAGAAATAAATTTATGCTTTTATGAACTTATTTATTCTCCTCATGTGCATGTTGACCTTTTTATTCAATTAGGATGACCATGATGACAAACCCTAAGACCTAGTGAGGCTAAACCCTAAAACTTTTTCTTTTTATAAATGAAATGAAATATGATGACTGAGAATGAGTAAAAACAAACTGTGTGAATAGGTTAGCTAGTTAATGTCATGAGGGAAATTGACATGAAACCACTGCCATCAGTTGATCCATGACCTAATGGAATGCAACTGATTGGATGAGACACCTAATATGTGTGCAAAAGAGAAATTTGATCACTGATGGAAGTGTGAAGACACTGGCACTAACAAAATGAATGTAAAGTTTTCATCCAAGGCATATTGGGCAGGGAAAAACTATCTTCATGGGAGGAGATGTGGGAAACTCTTCAACATGAGGAGTTAAGGAGGGACTTAGTGAAGGTCAACCTCAATGGCAGAAGTGGTAGTGGCACAAAGACGAAGGAGGAGGAGGATAACACAAATCTAACGTCGAAGGGATAGTAGAAGATGAAGCGAAAGAAGGACATTTCGAAGGTGAAAAGTTTTAGTTGTGGCGAGTTGGGCACTGTGCATCTAAATGTCCCTTGAAGAAAAAGGACAAGGATGAAAAACATGATCCTAAGGTTGCTTCAATAAATATTGAAAAGGAGGATTTTTCCATGAGTTCCCATCCATCTCCAGGAGGGAGATCGAGTGATATTGAGTTGTATTCATGAGGACTACATGTGGGAAGGATCCTTGAGGAGTCCACCTCTTGGATCAATTCCTTACTACAAGAGCCCAAGATTTAGCAATAGAGAGATGGAATTAGTCTCATATGATGTAGTGGAGTGTTTGGAGGACAAATGTAGTAGCTTGGGACCAGAGACTGATCAACGCAAAGCAAGGTTCGTAGAAGTGCAGATGGCATAGTGCAAAAGTTAGCAACAACACAGAAGATTCATAGGGTTAGCAACAGTCAGACTCCAAAATGCATTGTATCATGCTGAACATAGTCAAGTTCAACTAATTTTGGATGCTTTTCAATTGCTTCTTTCAGCAACTTAGTTGCAGTTCGAGCGCAATGTTAGTAATGGCAGTGCTAGCAGCACAACAGATGCAACGTTTGAGAGGGAGCTATAGTACAAATGAGGTAGTGGTAGTGGCAGTGGTAGTTTCATGGGTAAAAATATAGTAGCAATAGTGCCACAGTGTTGATGGAAGTAATAGTGCAGAAAGGAGGTGCTTTAGAAATAGAGCAACATGTAGGTGGACATTGTTGCTAGAGCAATTTCCTTGTTAAGAGGGAGTGTTAGTTTTTGGTAGCATCAGAAGTGCTCTAACATTGAAAATTAGTGGAGAGGCTAAGGTGCATGATTTATAAAGAACCCACAAACTGTTTTGTGAAATTTCACTCGTATTATATTTTATTAAAATAATTAATATGTTTAATGGGGTTCCTAAGTCTAAACTTAGGGAAATTAAAATATTAGTGGGTGTTAATCAAAATATGGGTGATAATGATGTAGAAGGTGGATCAAGTCATGTTCTAATCTTACCTGTTGATTAGAGACTTAATATCGGCCGTTGAATACTCAACATGAAAAGTATAAAATGGAGACTTGGGGTTCACTTGGAAATACATAGAGAGAGAGAGAATTGATCTCGAGTTCAATTTTTGGGGCTAGGAAGCTGAGAAATTTGAACTAAGTGATCATTCTGCAGCAAAGGGGCAGTGAGAATCTTGGAGAAGGACATTCCAGAAAATACTGAAAAAGAGGCGGAGAGAGCTTGCAGAGAGGAAGCACAATAGCTAGGAGAGGTAACACTAGGCCAGTCTGGGCCCACACAGTCCTAACACAGAGCTTGAAGGGCCTGCACAGAGTAGAAAAGTTGCATGTCACGTAGAATCGAGAGCTGTCATGAAAAACCATAACTGTTGGAACAACTAGGATACCTGACACAAAGCCTGAAAGGCTGACACAGGGCTAATGTGGGGCCAATGCAAAAATAATCGGGGTTAGCCAGCGTTGTGTCGGATCAACCATAATTTTACTAGGTGAAGTGAGGTAAAAATCACTCAGATTTTCCACCAGTATTTTCTCTGTAAACAATTTCTAGATGAGAATCCTAGATTTGTATTCAGATATTTCTCTTGCATAATAATAAACCCTCAGAAATATTGCATCAGTTTTCCCGCATTATGTTTTTCTAGGGACTATTGTGTCCAAAAATAAGTGTGTCTTGTGTATCTTGTTCTTTGCTCTATTTTTTGTTTCATGAGATCAAATATTTAATTGGTGTAGGATGCAGAAGTAATTTGCTTCAGTATTTAGAAGAATAACTTGATGAATGTAATTTAAAAATCAAGTAGGTGAAGTAGATTCATATTTACTGTAGTAGGGGTTCCTTCGAGTCTAGGAATTTTCACATATCTGTGCATTAATGATTCTCTCTGAATTTATTTTATTTTTGATCTGTTAAATGCAATTAATCAGGAAACATACTTAATAAATTCATGAAGAAGTAGATTTGTGTATTTATATGATGTTATGAATTTTTAGCGTAATTAGAAAAGGGCATAAATCTGTTAACTATTAATTGTTGCAATTTTCGCGTTTTAAGGGTTACGATTCATGAAGGTCGAGATAAGCTCCAAGCTTGATAGAAACACATCACATAGTCCTTTGGATGTAGAAACCTAGTTCTAGAATCCCCCAATACGGCCTTGGGTAAGACTGTAGCTTGCGCTACGCAGGTTGTTGCCAAAAGGGTTAGTAGTGTAGGTTTTTTTTGGTTAGCGTAGCTAACTCTGAACCTGGGTCGAAGCCCCCTCAAGCCAACAAGTGGTTCCGTTGCTGGGAATGGGATCTATCTGAGGAATGTGTGATGTGGCATAAGTGGATATTGACTAAGAAAGAGATTAAAAAGTGGATATATCAGAAGCTACATGAGTTTGTAACCCAAGAAAACAGGATTCCACACCTGTCAAAAGAAGAGTGGTTGTAGATATACCTATATACATAGGAACACAAAGTTTTTTTATACTCCTTTTTGTATGAATTATATGAATGGTTGGCTAAATTGGCAGATGGTTATCCTACCTGGAAGTTGGATAACCCCATTGTTTGGACTCCAGGTTTAGTGAAGCACCTAGAAGGGTCATAAAACAAGGTCACGAAGGCTGTCGTTTATTGGATCGATATTATTTTGGGTGGATTTATTACTGAGTTCGCGATTGACACGTTTGTTAGTTATAGCGAAGCTGAACGATAGTTTTTCAAAGGACCAAGAGGTAAGTATTCAAAGTCTCTGAAAACTTAGATTAAAATGTTATTGTGTGAGAAATGGGTTATGCCATTAAATTGATGTTTAGACGAGACTTGACGGGAGCTACGCGAAGTGGGAAACCATTCAGAAGAGATACAGATTCATTTTTTGAGTACAGAGCTTTTTTGGGAGCATCTAATAGCGATAGAGAAAGTAATAGTATGAAGACAGAACAAGGTGCAATGCAAATGATAGATCAGGGTATTACGGGAGTACCACATCCATCCGCTCTACCTATGCCATCACCTCCACCTCAGACACCCACACCCTCACCTCTACCTCCACCTCCGCTATTCAATATGGTGAATTCTATCAAGATGCCTATATTCAAGGGTCTGGGGACAGAAGACCTTGATCAATTCTGGTTTGTAGCAGTTGTTATGTGGAATTCATAGTAGATAGCAGATGACGATATGAAGAAAGCACAATTGGTTACAAAATTACAAGACAGGGCACTTAGTTCATATCTTAAGTACAGTATGAATCATCCAGTTGTGTCATTGAAAGACACCAAAGATGTGCTAAAGAATGAATTTAGAAAGCCTAAGTCTCAAGCCTAGTCCATGATTGAGGTAAAATAAATTAAGAAGAAGGTGAATAAATCTACATAGGGTTTTGATCGAAGTTGAAATTTCAACTACAACAGGCTAATTCTTAGATCTTAGATGAACAACATAAATATTGGTATCTTTCTTCACTGTTACCTCATTTGAGATTACCATTTTCATAGCAGAAGGTTGCATCATAGGCTGAAGTACTGGAAATTGCTATGAAATTGGAGGTTTCACCTATTCTGGATACGAATCTTGGAGTGTAGTAGATTCAGTGGAAGTTGGATAGCCTGCATATGGAGTCACAGGATCTCAAAAAGGGGAAAGAGGTCCAAAATGAGACCCACGCAAAAGTATGGTACTTAAAGGGAAAAGGGCATGGTAATGACAAGGATCATTGCCCAATATATCAGAATTACCTAATTGGGGCAGGTGCTATCCCCCTAAAGCCGGAAACTACCATTGGGTTGAGCACAAGTGTGGTGCCATGGTGCATTATCTGCCAAATAATAGAAAAACATTTGAAAAAAAAATTCCATTTGTTACAAAAGTTTGTACAGACTCCCCAACAAATGCTTTACAATTTTTGTAAGTTTGTAGGCCATGATGAGCACAATTTCTGAATCCATGAGTTAATGATGGACAAAACTCTGACATATAGAGTACTGGTTGAGACATGTCCTCAGCATGATCAAGATTCAACTGTAGCACGCGGAGGATTCCATGGATGAGCAAGAGGATGAGGGGGAGGAGCTGGAAGAGGTTGCAAACAGATTATTTGTTACAATTTTTGAGAACCAGGCCAGTTTGTGTGAGATTGTTAGAACCCAATACACCACTCTTGTCAATATTGGCAATAATTTGACCATGTTATAGAAGATTGTCCTGTGGTCATCACAAAGATGCAATAGAAGAAGAACCAACAACCCATCCAAAACATTTAGATGGTGAGATCAGAACCACGTAAAGATGGGCCCAACGTTAATATAGCTACGAGAAGTGGTATGGCTACCGGGGGAGATAAAGCTGTAGGAAAACAACCAGAAGAAAATATATGGGTGCACAAGGTTGCCGGAAAATATGTTGGATTTGATTTGTGATAGGTAAAGGCAACTTTTATGGAATCGAAAAAGAGCTTTGTGGATTCAAGAGCTTCCACATCAAAGACTCAGAATGCATGAACAAAGAAGCATAAAGAGGTCATTCGTGCATAGGAAATAGATCCTTCAGTGTTAACATGCTTCTTACAAACTTGCATGAAGCTCCTAAGGGACCAAAAAGTAGTGGAGGGACTGCAAGAGTTGATAGACAACTACGTTGACAAGGGTAAGTTGCTACTTGAACATTATGTAATGCATAAAGTAGACAAAGGTAAGAAAAGGATTGGACAAGAGATGAGATTGAATACACAAATCAGAGAAGTTGAAATGGATCAAGTGATCCTAGATTTGAGATCTAATGTGAATGTTTTGTTTAAAAAAATTGGGAAAGAATGGAAAAGTTGGCACTACAATGGTCCCCAATTCAGCTGCGAATGGCAAACCAACAGAAGATTATTCCTATGGGCCACTTACATGGAGTAAATATAGATATTGAAGGTGTGCGCGCTATAGTTGATTTTGAGGTAATCGAAATAGTGGATGATAGTAATCCCTACCTGGTGTTGCTTGAAATTGATTGGGCATTTGACATGAATGCATTCATCAACCTAAAGAAGTGCAACACGACGTTTGAGAAGAAGGAATTGAGAGTTATTGTTCCATTGGATCGAGCTGAGGGTGTGGGGTATATTGAACGAGTTTGGGATTATTATGAGGAGGATGATATTGAGTAGATCTATAATCTTACTGCATGAAATAATGATTAGATCAACCCTAAAGAAAATGGGCGAATTACTTGGGAAAAGGACAACTCTTGCAACTCATATTTGGATGAGGAGATCAAGCATTTGCATAATAGATTGCATGAAGTATCAACATTGTGGTGTAACATTCTCACTAAATTAGTTTGGTGTATATCTACTAAGGTAGGCAATTTACCATATTATGGTGCCTTAGAAGATGTAAATTTGTTTTTATATAAATTTGAAAGGGATGTACTAGAGGAGCATCAGTTCTAGGTATTGGACACTGTGCTGAGAGATAACCCTGCCAAATGGTGGGGTGCACATAAGAACCATTTTATAGACTGGAGGGAGTACCGAAGGATGATGAAGTTGTATTTTGGATATGCCAATACCCTCATCATTGAAAAATATACAGGGAAGGATGATCTGCGCCAATATCTAGCTCATTGGACCAAAGCATGGGGAGAGGAACTACAACCTGAATGGGTACATATATTCTACCACACTCTGGATACTATTCCAATGAATTGGTATCTAGAAACATAGTTGCAACACACAACTGTGGAGTGGGACGTTCTGAAGGAAAAATTCATATTAACATTTAGTTTTGAGGATGGATTTAAATGTATTGATGAAGAATTATAGGAAATCAAGGCTGCAATATTTAGAATGCATGTAGAGCTTATCACATGGATACAACCAGAATGGAGTATGTAGCTATTCCATACACTGGAGTGCTACAATGTTATCACATAAGAAGGCAAGAAAGACCGTGGAAATATCAGTATCCTTGAGTCAGAGGAACACCACGAAGTTGTTGGGCCTAAGGTAGAGGTTCGTAACATTTCCAAACAATTGAATACTAAGAAAGTGAACATTGTGTCAGAAACACAGTCGAAGTTCATGAATATAGGTGATTACTAGGATGAGGACACAATTTACAAAGGCACGGAGCTATTATGGGAATAGAAGGAATTGTTTCCAACAAAGTTTTCTAATTTGAAGGGGATAATAGGTGATCTAGGTGTTATGAAGATCAATCTGAAGCCATATGCGAAGCTAGTAAAGAAACTCCCATACCGCTTGAATCCTAAATACAAAGAAAAAGTGCACGAAGAACTAGATAAGATGCTTGTAGCAGGGATTATTGAGCCTGTAGAAGAATCAGATTAGGTTAGTCCTATGGTGGTTCAGGAGAAGAAGACAAAGGGAGAAATCCAAATTTGCGTAGATCTAAGGAAGTTGAATGATGCTTGTGTACATGATCCATTCCCTACACCATTCACAGCGGAAGTCTTGGAAAAAATTGGAGGTCAAGAAGCCTACTCTTTTACATATGGGTTCTCAGGATATCACCAAATCAAGATCACGCCAGAAGATCAAAGTAAGACTACCTTCGCCACAGAATGGGGCTCTTTTCAGTATACAGTTATGCCCTTTGGACTTAAGAATGCCCCTGCGATCTTTTCTAGGGTGGTAGTTGCATCCTTTAAAGAATTTATTCATAAGTTTTTGGAGGTTTACTTTGATGATTGGACAATGTTTGGATTAGTGAAAAATCACAGTGTAAGTCTTCGCCTAATGTTGGATACTTGTAGGAAGTATCAAATATCCCTTAATCTGAAGAAGTGCATATTTTGTGTACCATATGGGATACTTTTGGGCCACGTTGTTTGTAAGCAAGGGTTAATGGTGAACCTTGCTAAAATTGCAATGATTATCAATCTGGAGCCTCCAAGGAATATAAAATAGTTGCGTGTAACATTAGGCCATATAGGATACTATAGGAAGTTTATCAAGGCATATGCATAGATCACTGTTCCCATGGAGTAATTATTGAAGAAGGATGTGATGTTTTGCTGGGATGATGATTGCCAGAAAAGCTTAGATGTGTTCAATGAAAAAATGATTACAACACCTATTCTAGTGTTCCTCGATTGGAAGAAGGAATTCCATGTACTTGTAGATGCATCCTGCATAGCATTAGGAGTAGTTTTAACCCAATCAGGTGCAAGATATATCGACCATCTAATTGTATTTGCAAGCAAAAATTTGTCTAAGGCATAAGAGAATTATTCAACCATGGAGCGCGAAGGGTTGAAGATGGTATATGCACTCCAAAAGTTCAGGCATTATTTATTGGGTGTGCACTTCAAAATGTACGCTGACCATTCCGTTATGAAGTACTTGGTCAACAAGCCTATGTTAGGGGGGGGATTTTTAGGTGGTTATTGCTATTTTAGGAATACAACTTTGATGTAATTGTGGAGGCAGGGAGATTAAATGTTGGATCAGATCACCTTTCTCAGATTGAGAATGGTGACGAGCCTACAAGTCTTGATGAAGGATTGACTGATGCACAGATCTTTGCTGTGTGCATTGGAGATGAAAACTTTATAGATATAATTCAATTCTTGTCTATAGGTACATCCCCTGAAGGGTTTACAACACAACAAAATAAATAATTGGTGGTCAGGGTTGTAGATTTTTCTATCATTGTAGGGAACTTGTATAAAATGGGATCAGATGAAGTTCTGCATAGGTATGTACTGAATTATGAAATACAAAGTATCCTCATTGAAACACATGGAAGAGTTGCAGGAGGACATTATGTTGGAAGGGAAACTGGGTAGAAGATCCTATGGGCTAGGCTATCATGGCCTACTGTGCACAAATATTCTAAGGAATATTGTATGGCATACGATGTTTGTTAGAGGACAAGGAAGCCCTCATGAAGGGATGAATTTACTCTGAACCCACAAGTATCAATACAAGAATTCAATAAATGGGAAATATATTTTGTAGGCCTAATTCAACCACCAGGAAAGAAGACAGGAGCACAATACATAATCACGGCGACTAAATACTTCACCAAGTGGGTTGAGGCACAACCATGAAGGATTGTAGCACGGCTACAACTGCAAAGTTTATATTTGAATACATTTTGTCTAGGTTTGGCTATCCTAAGATTTTGATGAGCAATAGGGGTTCACATTTCCTTAATGAAACAATTGCTACTTTTCTTGCATAATTCCAAATGTATCATCAGAAATGTATGTTGTATCATCTTCAATAAAATGGCCCTGTTGAAGCCTTTAATAAAATATTGGAGAATGCTTTGAACTGAGATTTGTAATGAAAATAGGAACGATTGGAATATTCGCATACTAGCTGTTCTTTGGGCATATCGAACTAATTGTAAGAACTTGACTGGACAAACACCATTTAGGTTTGTTTATGGACAAGAGGCAGTGATACTAATGGAGTACATCGTGCCAAGTTTGAGGATTGTTGTGGTCACAGAGATGACTGATCAAGATACCATGGAAGAATGCCTCGCACAGATACTTGAATTAAAAGAAGATCGCTTCTTGGAATATTTTCATCAGTAGATGCAGAAGGCTAGAGAAAAGGCATGGCATGATCTCCATATTAAGCAACACATCTTTAAAAATGGAGATTTAATATTGATGTATGATAGAAAGTTTATGAAGTTTCCAGGAAAGTTTCAGATGCATTGGCTGGGACCATACATCGTCACAGAGATTACGGATGGAGGTGCAGTTTAGCTCGCGAAGTTGAACTGAGAGCTATTACCAGGAAAAACCAATGGGAGCCAGTTGAATTTGTACAGGGGTGATCCCACCCCTACACAATGATTATATAGATGTAGGACAGTCTTAGTACTTTAGGAAGTTTCAACGAAGTGCTGGACTATAAACTATGCTACCAGAAGGACAGTTTGGCGAAGCGAATGGGCTACGTGATGAATAGAAGAAAGACACAAAGGGAAGATGCGAAGGTAGAGTTGCACTACCATAGTGGGTCCCACGAAGCCTGACCAAAACGTAACTATTGGCAACATTATGGTTGATTGGATGACTATGTTTCCATTAAAGGGAGCGGGGGGAGAGCATTTAAGGAGCATATCTTTAGAAATCTGCCACCAAAAGAGCATTAATGAAGGAGATCTGGAGGGAACTCATAGATTTGAATTCAAAATGGGCTATAAATACAATATCTTGCTCCACATTTGAACAATTTTCTTCCAGAGATATTTCCTTGAGATTTTGCGCCCTATTTTGTAACGAGATGATTTCTACATGCCTAGACGGGATTGGAAAGAGATACAAAAGAATTTTTCGCAGCAAGGATTTGCATTTGAGGCAGATTTACCTGAGTGATAAAAGGAACTATTCTAGGAGAGAATGAATGCAACACCACCACTCCCTGCCACAACCCCTAGGTCGTAGAGGTATAAACCCACTTCCTCCACAACATGAGAGAAGAAGCAAAAGAAGCCACATCAAGCACTAGTGCAGAAATCGCCGTGAAAAAATCTAATGGAGGTTAGATGGAAGGTTCAGATGGATAAAAGCAAGAAACTGATGGAACCCTTGGATTTGGATGAGGAAGAACTAAATATGGCGTTTGAATATATTGACACAAAAGAAACAGTGTCGATTACTCAGTTACCACCTTATGTACCCCTTAGGAAATCCACCATCAAAGTGACTAAGGACCCAGACTCAGTGAAATACAAGGTCTTCACACCATTGTTGTTGGAGGACATACCTATGGGAGGTGATTTGTTGGCATGAGTACCATTTTTGAAGATGGAGGATTAGGACCTGGGTGATCATGCAAAGTTCCCATAGTTGGAACCCAACAAATATTTGAAGAAGGTCTACTATGAGGAGTCAACTATCACAAGGCTGGCACCAGTGAAGTGGGAAACCAAAATTGAGCACGCGGGATTCCTTAACATGTTGTGATTGCCACACTTTAGCCACATCATCATTAATACTATCTGTGTGCATCAATTTCTGGCACTGGTGCATGATGGTGCCTCTGGCTAGGAGGGACAATTCCAATTGATGACATGTTGGTCCACCACATCACCTTGTTTCCTTATCAGGGCGCGACTCCCACATATGCTTTTGTGGGGAAGTCGTGGGAGAAGAAACTCAGATATCAGATGAAGAGAAACTTCAGGTTAGTGAAGAAGTTGCGGGGTTGTGCCATTAGCTCTATAGCGGATGGAGATGTGTAGTTTTCTGCACAAATTTTGGCTGGAAAGATAATGGGGAAGTATCACACTGATGAAGTGTTGAAAGAAGTAGTATATATTTCTACACAGTGAAGCAAAGGGGTCCAATACAATTGGGTCAAGTATCACTATCAAGAGCTCCTAAAGCATTGTTGCGAAGCCCAGGAGGATGGAAAGGAATTCCACTATGCATGGTTACTTTTGTTGATCACACTAGTGGCATGGAGAACGCTTAAGGAGGTCTACTTCCTAACACAGGATCCACACTTGTGCGAGGCTATGAAATTCACCTCGCTATGGGAGATGAATGATCTTGACCGCATCATGGAAACATAGATATTTTGGGTGTTTTTCGAGACAGAGTTGCGGATGGTGATCAACCAATGACAACAATTGTTACCAAGTTTACATGCATAGTATACTAATATTGCAGATTTGAAGGCAAATTCTCACAATCTGTCCATATGCGCAAAGAAGGATGCCGCATGCACATGTCATAAGTTTCCATATATAGTCATGGAAGAAGACATTTTGGGGGTCATCACCAAATGGCCGAGTGAATTGCTCACCCCATGTGATGAAGGTGCAGGAACAAGTAAGGTTACAGAAGGTAAAACAGGGAAGACGGGAGTTGTGACAGCAACCAAGAAAGATAAAGAGAAAGAAGCATAAAAGGTTTCTACAAAAGAAAAGGTAGCGTAGAAAGAAATGGTAGTGAAGCAGGAAAAGGCCTCTACAAAAGAGAAGGAAGTGAAAAGAAACCAGTTCTGCAAAAGAGTGGGAAGCACGAAAGGAGAAAGCTGCAGCAACATCGCAAGTCACTATTGACCTCAAAGACCTTGAAACACAACACATTGATGTTGAGGTCAAGACTAAAGGTGAAGAGCAAGTGGTCACAGACTTGGAGTCCCCCTTCAAGGTCTGGAAGAGGCGGAAGCCAAGTTCCATGGAACCTCACAAGAAGCAGAAGTCAGATAAGTTTGCGAGAGTGACACCATTGGTCCTCATAGAGGGGGACCTTGATGAGATAGGCGATGTTGTCAGCATCACCACTGAAACTATATGGGGACACATCAAGGACCAATACCACCAGGTATTAGAAAAATTATATTAGGGCCTAAAGGAATTGCAGGTCTAGATAGGGGTGATCCAGGTGAGCGTAGGACAAGTGAGTGTGGATCAAGTGAGTGTGCTGAGAGTTAGTGCAATGGAAATCACATTCAGCCTTTGCCCAGTACCACTACCAGGGGGCTATCTCCAGTTTGAGACAGATGAAGACCAAGAGTATGCATAGTTCTAAAAGAATCTAAGCATCAACCTTGTAGCACTACCGATCCAAACTTTGCATGAGTTTCACGAAGGATTTTCAGATGAGCTCTGCGTCTAAGAGAAACAAGCACTATTGACTATTGATGACGTCAAAACCAACAATCAACATATTTTTGAAGAGAAAGTGAGGTGATACAACAGAATCCGCAGCTAGAGACCACCTTTACCCAAGTATGCAACGAGATCCCTAAGCTCCAAATTCCAGCAAGAGTAACCTCATCAGAGAAAATTAAGAAGTTAGCTGTTGCGGTAAAGGAATCTAAGGAGGAAATTGGAAAGGTATGCTTTGAGCTGTAGATGCAGATATTAGAGCTTCAACTTAAGCTGTAGCCAACCAATCCTCCTGAAGTCAGAGAGTAATGAAAGGTTGCTATTAAAGAAGATATGACTACTTTGTAAGCTGTAGTCAAGGACTGGAGCCAATTGTTTAAGAAAGCAATGGAGATGTGGACATCACTATAAGAGGATCCATACTTGCAGAAGATCGAAGCAGATATATGTGAAAAGTAGCTAGATTTTGATGAGATCAGGGCAACAATGTGGACCTTAGCACCTATGCAAAGGTTCACCAGAATTTAGGAAGGAAAGTTCATCTAGACCCAGATTGATGAGCTATGTCGGAAGGCCTCCATTATGTCCTTAAGGATGCAGCCATGGGCTGCTGAAGCAAGCTAGCTATCACAAACAGTTTAGAGAGTGTTAAAGGCTCTATAGTAGATGTAAAGAAACATGGGGCTTGCAATCGAAGGTCAAACTACAGAGAAACTCGTCAAAGACATTTGTCAGGCTGCCACATAGGGAACAACAGATCTTCAAGCATTGAAGATTGAATTCAATGGTCTGTAAGCAACAATGAAGGCAACACCAGCAAAGTGACTTAGGACGAGTCACGGCTTTGTGTTGGGGGCATGTTGGGATGGGGTCCACTAGGTCAAATTTTGTAAATTTTTGTTAAATATTGTAAAGTCTTCACATTTTGAGGAGTGGAGCATGAGTGTCATAGGTCAATAGGAGCCAAAGGTGCTTTTAGAAGGCCAAAGCCCCTTAGGTTCTTAATATTTTAGTTGTTTTCTGACTTGCCCATGGTTCGTAGACCATGGTATTATAATAAATAATAATATAAAAGGAAGTCATAGAAGAGTCATAGGAGATATAGAAGCAAGAGAATAGAAGTGCATGATTTGAGTCCATTTTTTTATATTCTTTATGTAGGCGAACAGGAAGATTCCTGCAGCTATGTGTGCAAAGACCTTGATAAATATGCAACTGAGTGTGTAGGCCCCTGTAGTTGTGTGCATAGGGTTGGAAAGGACTATAACTGAATATCTAAGCATAATAAAGGCTCATTTTGAAGAATTACCTTCATAACTATGTATTACTGCTTCTCTTTGAATTTACTATATTTTTGATCTATTGAATGCAACTAATTAGGAAACATACTTAATAGATTAGTGAAGAATTATATCTATGTATTTATATGATGTTATGAATGCTTATCATACTTAGTGAAGGGCATAAATATGATAACTATTAATTTTTACAATTTTCGAGTTTTAAGGGTTAGGGTTCGTGAAGGTCGAGATAAGCCCCAAACTTGATAAAAGCACATCGAATAGTCCTTTGGATGCAGAAACATGGTTTTGGCATCCCCCAATACTACCTCAGGTAAGACTGCAGCCTGCACTATGCACGTTGTTGCCGAAAGGGATGGTAGTGTAGGGTTTTGTTGGTTAATGCAACTAACTCCGAACCTGGGTTGAAGCCCCCTCAAGCCAACAATGTGTGTGTGAGAGCACATAATAATATAGAAAATATCAACAAGAGAGTAACATAATGAGTAGTAGAATTGTGTGGCACAACATTTATAAATTCCAACAGTGTCTGGAAGAAGAATTAATTGGAAAAACGATGGAGGAATACTTCTCTGATTAGATGAACAACATTAGAAGTATAGAGGATGAGCTCAAAAACTATAATTATGAAAAACAAATGATTTTAATGGCTTAGAAAAACAAGAAGAAGTAATCATAATTATAATGCAAAGCCTATTTGATTTGCAAAGCAAAAGGTAGCATGATCTAGGTGACATCGACCTAGGTAGGGATAAACATAGGCAAAGTCCATCATGAATTGAAAAACATGAATTAAGAACTAATAGGTCAGAGGAAAATAGATCTAGAAAATATATAGGAAGGAAAGTGACGATATAGTGAAAGAAGAAACTCCACTTAATACTCCATAGAGGAGAACAAACAGTCACAAGAAACTATCTAGCGTTTCCACCAAGAGACACTATCAACAGAAAAGGAAAGGAAAATATTTGATATTAAAAGAATTTAAGAAGGAAAAACCTCCTACATTTGATGGAGAGGTGAGGAAGGCTGAGGAAGGAGAGCCATGGCTACTAGAAATGATGAATTATTTTAGGGTACATAATTACTCTAAAAATATGAAGGAAAGAGTAGTCATTTCTAGTCTGAAGGCATAGCTGATCTCTGGTGGGAAGACTTGAATAGTTTCAACAATATTAAGGAGAAGTAACTATTTTCGAGGATATTTGAGAGATACGTCTAGGAAAAGTACCTATCTAAAAGGTACTATGACAACAAGTCCAAGGAACTTTATGAGCACAAACTAGGGCAATTAACAATTGATGAATATACAACTAAAGTTCTTGGATGTTTTGAGATATGTCCCTTACATCAAGTATGAAAAAGGTAAATATTTAGAGGTATCTCAGTGGGTTTCCACAAAAATTCAGATATAGAATAGATTTTAATGAGCCAAAAACTTTGGAGGACACCATCTTGAATATGAAGCATTGCTATGAATAGTTCAAGCATATGATTGAGTCCTGAATTGATTGGAAAGTAAAATGAAAGCCTAGATTTGGAAGAAAAAGGAAGAGATTTGGAAGAAAAAGGAAGAAATTTGGAAGACATCTTTCAGGAGGAAGGAATGTGAAGTCTATCACTCTTGTCAGGGGTGATTTTCAATAGAGGTCTACTACTACTGGTAGAGAGTGGTTATCTCAGCCTATAACAGAGGAAACTGAGGGCTTCATAGGAGAGAATATGAATTATTGTACTTTTTTAGAGAAAAAAATTGGAAGAGAGACTATCTTAGCAACAAAAGAATGACCAAATACTATATAATGTGCAGGAAGTGAAGATAGTGAATGATGTGGGTCAAAGCATACCACATACCTATGTAGTGTTGGACAATAGTAAGGCCAATCACCAAGCTTCAGTGATCGTAATGGAAGGTGTGGTGAATAACCAGTTTAAGCAAAATTTAATAAGTTAACATAAAATATCCTTTACTTTACAATTATATACATTCTAGTAAAACATTTAATATATAACAAAGAACTTAAATATATAACATAAATTTCAAGAAAAAATAAATAAATAAAATAAATAAATAAAAAATAAATAAATAAACCCATATGTGATCATTCTGAGACATTTAATTTTGCAGTAGATAATTATCCCACATATGATAAGGAATTGTATGCATTAGTACAGAGTGTGAAAAAGTGGAAACATTATTTAATGGGAAAAGAGACAATTATACATACTGATCATCAACCACTTCAATATTTACACTCCCAAACTAAGTTGCAGCAATCAAGGCACTATAGGTGGATGGGTTTTCTACGACAGTTTCATCTTGTCATCAGATATAAAAAAGGCATGCACAATAAAGTTGCAGATACATTGTGCAGACCCATCATAAATGCATCTACTATACTTAAGCATAATTCAGTACTGCATGAAAGCTACATTGAACAATATGCTCAAGATATATATTTTAAATATGTATATGCAACTTCAAGTGGCAGAAAACAAGTAGAAGAATTGGAATATCATGTTAAGGACCAATTCTTGTATCATTTTAGAAGGTTATGCATTCCAAAAACTGAAAGAGGAAAGATAACTTGAGAAGCACACACTTCTCTAATATCAGGTCACTTTGGTGTAAGTAAAACAGTTGCATAGCTACAAAGATTTTTTTATTGGCCAAAAATGAATGAGATAGTTTCTAGATATGTAAGAGTGTGTACTATGTGTGCGAAAAGCAAGCCCAACAATAGAAAACTAGGCTTGTACACTCCACTACCAGTTCCTTCTCATCCTTTGGAAACTGTTTCCATGGACTTTGTTGGGGGACTGCCTAAACCTAGAAAAGGTCATGACTATTTATATGTTATTATGGATAGGTTCAACAAAATGTGTATTTTAATACCTTGTAACAAATAGATTACAGCTGAACAAACAACAAAGTTGTTCTTTCAGCATGTATGGGCTCATTTTGGATTACCCACTTCCATTGTATCTGATTCGAGATTCTCGATTTGTTGGGAAGTTTTGGTCTTGTCTGTGGGAATTGATGGACACCAGACTAAAGAAGAGAACAACCTTTCATCCACAAACAGATGGCCAAACAGAAGTGATCAACAGGATAGTGATCCAATTGCTCAGAGGCTATTGCAGCAAGCATCCCAAGCTTTGGGATGAACATTTATGTTATGTACAGGATGCTTACTACCATGCTAAACATTCTTCTACATAGAGATCTCCTTTTGAGACTTGTTTTGGTTTCACACCAAGGTCTCCCTTGGATTTTGTCTTTGGTAAAGACATAACAGTTGATGGACACAGTGATGTGGACAAGGAAACCAAGTTCATTGAACAAATCCAAGAGATTCACCAAGCAGTACAGGAACAACTGGAAAAGATCCAAGCCGAGTACAAGGCAAGGCATGACAAGCATCAGATTGAGCATAGCTTCCAAGTTGCTGATCAAGTATGATTGTATATCAGTAAAGATAGAATGCAAGGTGAAGGTAAGAAGTTGAAACCAATAAGGTATGGACCTTTCAAGATACTTGAGAAAATTGGTGAGAATGCTTTTCACCTTGATTTGCCAGTTTACATGAACATCTATTGAGTAGTAAATGCAGAAAGCTTGAGACTATATGAACCTTCATTAATTGAAGATCCTGAAGAGCAGAGTCAGTTGCCTTCTATTGATGATTTGTTACCTAAATGTCTCAATGAATTGCAGGAAGATACAGTTCTAGACGGGAAGGTGAGAACTACGTGCAGAGGGGATGTTGAGTACCTCATGATTGGACTCAAAGGTTAAAAACCAAGCAGTACGAAATGGATAGAAATTGGGCAAGCGAGGAATTTGTACCCTCACTTGATTGATGCTTAAAAACCAACTTTTGGTGGTCCAAAAGCTTTTTCAGTGGGAAGGCCATAATTGGAATTGGATCCTAGAACACTCTCTAAGTTCTCATGAACTCTGTAAAATTCATGCCAAAGTTTCAAAGTCTTATAAAGATCTAGCTTATCAGAGATATCCTCGTAACAGTTGCAATTTTTTATCAACGCGGAGCAACAACGACCCTCGGTCAAGCGTGCAGACCGCGAGCCCATGGTAATGTGCGCTGTCATGAATTAGCAAAATAGGAGGTCATTTCAAGAAACGGGGGTAGTTTCTGATATGCAATTAGTGACAAGTATCTAATCTCATATCTCAGGGCAAACCCATCAAAGAAGGAAAAGCCTCGAGCGCCCGGAACCAAAAAATCATGAAGTGCAACGGATATCGCACCGATTCCGTCAGAAGCAGGGCCGACAAAAACTGACAGAATATCGGAAGGGTTTCGAGTGGTAAGCGGTTTCAACCGAGCCTTGCCTGATGCCAGACAATGGCTGTCATGCGTCCGGTGGAAGAGAGAGAAAACTGCTCACATCAGACGGGTAAACATCATGTTACTTACCTACCTAATATGGACGGAGACTGTAGGATATGGAGGCTCTAGATCGGTGGTGAAAGTGCGTTCTGATGGATGATCGGATCTGACGAGGTAAATAGACAGAGTTGTGTAGGATTTGAAGTCCGGCGTGGATGATTCATTGGCAGAAGGACATGTTTCATTGGCATTCTTGGAGTTAACGAAATAAACAGTCGTTTTGGAAACCTCCAAGAGAACTGACACTCAGTTCGTTATGAAACAAGTGGCCACCTCCCTGTGAGGCATTATACAATGATGATGATGCAGAATAGAGGAATTCAAAAGGATAGAGGCAGGGGAACCAGAAATCCAGGAAACAAAAATGAATAGTCATAACGCAGATTAGCTTTAAAGCCACGAACTGACAGAGAAAAAGAAAATTAAGTTAGAAGCAGAAAGCTAAGAGTAGAGAACAGAGAGAAGAAGCTGAGCTGACCTACAAGAGAAAAGGCAACACCGAGCCAGAGATAGAGACAAAGAAAGTCAGAGAGTCTGTATACTCCAGAGAAGGCTTGAGAGGTTCAAGCAAACTCCTCCGTAAATTCCTGTCATGTATTGAGTCTCAGATTGGATTCATACCATTGTGACCCATACGAGGTAGAGAATCAGTAAAGAGAGTCTGAGTACTCCAGAGACTTGGGGAATCCAAGTACAGTCTTGCTGATTTCTATCTGTTGAGTGAGACTCAAATTGAGCTCACTGTTGTAAAAACTCTGCTTTGAAAACATAATAGAGAGGCCACCACTAAAGGCTGGACCGGGAGACATAGCCCAAGAGTATTGGGTGAACTCCTTATTAAACTTGTTGTGTTTATATGTTTTTCCTATTGTGTTTTCTCTAACTGTTGTAGTGTCTGTGTATTTTGCAATCTTATCGATCCGTTGCATAAAGTAACATAGGCACATCCATGCACATGAGTCTGTAATACCTTATTATTTGTCTTTGATCAATTTCGTATCATCTGCTCTAGTTTCATTTTTTAACCTTAAATTTATTTGAACTATTTTTCACTTTTACTTTGGATAAAATTCATTCTTGCTGGTGAAAGTGTTTTCATCTCTGTTTAACCCTTACTGCCTCCATGTTTACTGTTTACTTTTACCACTTTGTTTTTTCATTTGTCTTCACTTTGACATGAATCTGTATGCTTTGTAACTGTCTTCCCTGCTGTTTATTGTTCATGTTAGCTAATTTACTTGACTTTCTCTTCAATCTGATACTCTTTAACCCTGAGACACTTTGACTATTCTTTACTGTGTCCTTTTACCTTCACTGTATATTTTAGGTTTTTACTGTCTATTTCAATAGTAAATTCTTTTATTTTTGTGTATATCAGCATCAGGTAGTGGATATAGGTTAAGTACATGCATATTTTTTTCACTTGTCTTGTAACTGTATTCTCTGTCTGGTTGCTCTGTGTTGACTACCAATGCTCTGTGTAGTTGTCTTCTTCTTTGTTTCCTTGTATAATTGTGTTCATCTTCTGAGAACAAGTTCTGAATGAGGTTTTCTATTGATTCTTGGAATAAACTAGTTCTGTGACTAGTATTAGAATTGTTTATCCAAGATCTGATCTTAGTTTGATAACCTGAAAAAATTCAATATTATTTAAGAGAACACAGGTCTTCATGAAGGGTGCTTGATGGCTCTCTAGAACAGGGATGACTGGGAAAGGGGTCGCAATGGAGTTTTGGATGGAAAATAGATGGTGAAATCGTGTTGTAGAGGTTCAGGGAGGTGCTAGATGGTTTCATAGGTTTACACAGTTGAACGGGCGAAAACCATGAAAATATAGGTTTTCACATTATAAGGTTTAATGTGTAGAATTTCGAAATATGGCACAAAAGTTAATTAAATGAATGGACTAACAGTTTATCAAAATGGTGGGGAAGTGGTATTAAAGGGCCATTGCATCGCTTATGAGGCATGGGTGGTTTTGAGGGAAGACCACCCGATTCGACTCATCGGGCACCATGTAGCATTGGGGTGAATAGTGAAACCACCCATATCGGGTGGGTGAAGGTCAGCCTTCGGAGGCCACCCGATATGATCGTCAACTGTTGGATCAAATGGGACCTAATCGTACGGTGATCGGGGCAGGGATTTGAGATGAGGTTTAATGAGGGGCCCGATGGAGATTTAAGAGTGATGGGATTTAATTAATCATGGATTATGGTGGACTAAGGTCATCGGGGGTGATTTTATTGGCGGAGGTCAATTATTAATTAACTGTAGATTGGTTAATTAATTCGTTTTATTCGGCAGAGGGTTTTGGTTATTAATTAATCACTGATCGACTAATTTTAACCCATTAATCATTCATGATATTAATAAAGTTTATATTTCAAACTTCGGGACGTGATATTAATATTGAGAGGTTTTAATAAATACATAGGAAAAAGGGTTATTTTCTCAGGAGTTTAATATATATATATATATATATATATATATATATATATATATATATATATATATATATATAAGTGTTAGAAATTAATATGAAGATGGTGGAGAATGGGTTTTAGCACTAAGTGTAATGTATCTAATTGATTTGCTTTTCATAAACACATTGAAACTTAGGCTAAAAAGGTAATTTTTGAGGGTTTTTTAGGAAAAAGGGTTTACATGGAAGTAATTGCTTTCCCTTAGGAGAATGGAGTTTAAACCTTCGGAAAAGGGGTTTTATGAGGGGAATGAGGGGGAGTGAAGCGGGGTAAATGTTTATGAGGGGATGTTTTGTACTTAGAACCTGTAAGTCATTGGGCCGAGGGTTCGGTCCCTCCAGAAGTCAGAGAAATTCTCTGAGCCCCTTTGACTTAAGATTTTAGGTACCTAAGATTTTTTCTTGTAAATTGATTAAGTGGAAATGTAATGAGTGAGGGAAGTTAATCATTTTGACATTGTGGATTTGATACATGCTTTATTTTTGATGACGAAAGTGAATATTATGCTCTTATCTGACAATCATCACAATTCTGCAACCATTCTTCTAATTACCCACCTACTCATCCTACCATTTTTACTTCTCTTTATTAGGGTGCACTTAAGCTGGAAAAACCTTATCAAAACCTTTTCTTTTCTTTTACAATAGTAATCTATCTAAGTCTATCCTTATTACATCCAAGGGATCAGATTAAACAGTTGATCTCCTTTTTTTTCTATATAATACTATCTAAGTACCCATGGGGATTTGAACCACTGACCTATCGCAAGGAGTGCCTTAACAATACACCCATTCACCGTCAATCCAAAGCCCCATGGGCAATAGTTGATCTCCTTTTATTTACTCTACGTAATATAATTATCTGCCAAGATTAAACTGTTTGGTTAGATTTTAGTTCTCTATCTATCAACATGAAATTTAAAACATGAACTAGCCAAGTTTAAACACTTTGACTGTCATGGATTGTGGCATAAAGTACAACCTACACACAATATTTTATTTTACATCCAAGGTAACTAGGAATGGCATTTGGACTTGCTCACTTTCATGGTCTTTTCTTGGGGTTCATTTTTTCATTTTTTTTCCTGACCTTTTTTTATTCCTTTTGCCCTTTGATTTTTCTTTTAGCGCATACCCTCTTTAAATTTTTTAATTTTTATAATATGGAAAACATTTGCAGAAAGCAAAGATATGTACATATTACAAGTTTGACCCCAGCCATTCAAAAATTATGACTCCTATTGGTATAGGAACCTAAAAGAGGCTTCACTTGGGGATGGCATTTCCTTGTGAAATGTCAAGAACACCATCGACTAGTAGCCTGATCCATTGGGCCAATCCCACACATGTATATGGTCTGTTGTATAATCTTTGTGACTAAAACTTTTAAACTAAAAATACACCCTTTTCTTCAAACTGAAATCTTATCTAACATAAACTTGCTACTGAAAACAGTATTTATTCAAATTGAAATCCTACCTACTTACTCTAATCAGCGTTCTGGCTGTTTGTTAGGTAAAATGAAACAACCAATGTAACCAATCAAGCATCATATACATTGGTGAATTTTGTTTCCTGTGCTTGTTGGTGGTTAAAATTGGGATCCTGAAATCAAATATAACTTTGTTATCCTTTGAGAAGATAGGAAATTTCTGATTTCCTTCGTTGACTTTTGAACTGTACAAAAGGATCTTGTAAAATATATACACTATTCTTGAACTGATTCAAACAACTGTACATCTATTGTGTGTGGCCTTCATTCCATGAAACTAAAATAATACCTTCATCTTTATCACCTTGCATGTTTTCAAATGAGCTTTGTGATGATGCCTAGCCATATCTGTATCAATACCTTTTTCAAAGTAATAGTTAGCTAATGGAGAAGGACTTTGACTACAAATTCCATCCAACACATCAGCTATTGGATCATGAAAGACTTGAAGAGACTATTGCCATATTTTTTCTATTGGTTCCAATGAAACTACATGATTTTCTAAAAACTGCTTATCCTTTTTTACATATATATTATGCAAATTTCCTTTCAAAAGCTGAACCGCCTCAGAACAGAATGTTAGGGAATTATCTTGGATCATTTGATCATATGTTACAACTTCCAAGTCTTCTTTTTCAACCTAACATTCAATGGCATTTTGGGGCTACAAATCTAGATATGAGAAGTCTTGAACAAGGATTTTATTCCCCTTTAGATGGTTTATATCAAAAATTGTTGACATTTGATTTCTAATTGCATGAAAGTTATCTCTGATAAAATGAAACGAAGAAAAAAACAATGGTAAAGTTCCTTCACTAATTTCAAAATTTTCTTCATTTTCCTCCTCATTCTCATAGCTGAAATGAACAAGTTGATCACTATTTTCAAGCTGCTAAACCTGAGCTTCCTTATTCCTCAAATTAGCTTCTGATTCCTTAGCAAGGTTGATTTGGATTTGAGGAACATAATCATTACTATAGTGATCAAGCATAGGAACATCATCATAAGAATTAATGTCACCAAATATACATAGTAGATTAGCAGATTGCCTCTCCAGATATGAGTCTATAACTCTATCTTTAGATTTATGGTAGTTGGAATTAACAGGAATTTGTTCATGGCTGTCAACCTCTTCTTTTTGTGAGACAAATGTGTCATGGTGATTTTGAACAAAAATTTCATCTTTCATGGTGATCTTCTGTATCCTTTCCTCTATCTTCTTTACCAAAATGTTGAGTTTTACCTCTTCTTTTGCTTTCAACTTTTCCCTTCTAATTTGCAGATTAACTTCTACATCTACTACCATGTTCTGCATATGTTCTAGTTTTGAGGGGTTTATTTCTCTTAGCTGAAATTCTATCTCTAGATCAAATGCTCTTGGGTAATGTGTTAGTGTCAGTCTTTCCAGCCTTCCTCCAGTGATCAAACATGCTCTTACAAAGTGATTTTAAGGTGTCAAGGTCAAATTTTGTCATTTCAGTGAGTCTTCAAGCAAAATTTGGTCACTAGGCATTAGGTCTAGGGTTTGCTTTTACTCCTGTCAAAGTTGTCCAAATGTCAGTCTGTGTCACTATTCAGCTGAGTCTACCATCATTCAGAGGGTTGTCATCATCATGTTAAGTTCCGTTGGGTCATTTTACACCTTGTTCATGCTTCAGTTGCGCCTAGGTAAGGTTCATTTCCCTATCCTAGGGTTTCGAAGGCAATTTCTCTTGAATGGTCAAATCATCGGAAAAAATTATATCCTGATGTTTATACACCTTCCCCTATCCTTAATGTACCTTATTAAACACTTCCCATCGCTGAGATCCCCCAAATTCCTCATTTCCACACAAACCCTAGTTTCTTGCTACAAACCCTATTTTCTAGGCTAGGCCCGTGTTTTTCCCTTTTGGACCCCTTCCCCTCACTAAGTTTTAGATATTACACTTTCCCCTACTTCCTAGCATCCCTCCCTACTTCCCAAAATTTCCTAAAAAATTTAGAAGCTCCCTACCCCTTCATTTCGCTTCATTTCGACAAATCTCTTGTTCCACACATCGGGGTAGGTTTTACTCAAATGATGTTTCTGAGTACGGAAAGATGAATTTGGAAAAAATGAGAAAGGTTTTTTTCCACAACAGGACAAGGAAGAAAAAACTCCTTCACATTTTACACAGGTGTCATGGTTTTATAGAAATTTCAAAAATACAATTGCCACGGGAGAATTGATGCACCTCTGACATGACCTTGGGAAAATCAAGTTTTCTCCTCGCTTGGTTGGCCAAATGACTTGCTTGATGAGTCAAATGATAACTAGACACAAATATATTTCCAGTGAACTATCATGAGCTCAATTTGGAGTTTAGAAAGGAATTCAAAAGTTTCCTGTAACAGCACTCTGCCTTTAGGCAGCCTCATTTGGCACATTTTGACTAGTCTTGGGAGATTTGATTTTTGATAGGGCAAATGAACTCCAAATTGAAGAATTCTAGTTGGGTTGGAAAGTAGACTCAAGTACCTTTCCAAAAAGCTATCATGTACCCAATTTTTACACTGGGAAGGCCTCCAAAATACTTCTGGAAAAACGTGCGACGCATAGACCAAGTGGCGCGACGCACTCGGGAGGCACGGCGCACTAGGGGAAATTGTCCAGCGTAATTCTGAACGGGCGTGACGCACTGGGAGCACGCAGCGCACTAGGTATGTGGCGTGGTGCATACACCTGAAAGCTCGAATTTTCTTGAAATTTCTTTAAATTTTCCATAACTTGGGTGGATTTGCTAGGTAGGGTTGTTATCTTGGTTTTTCATCCAATTTTGTGATATGTTATGGTGGTTGGTGGATGATAACAATTGAACAAAAATCTTAAACCCTACTTCTAAAGTAACTCAAAGGAAAGATTGCTGTGGTTTCCAAAATCAGTGTTTTGCTACCAAAGTCACTCTTTCATCCCATGTCTCCTTTCTTTCCATCATTCCCTTCTCCCTTATTCCATTTCTTCCTAATTTAATTCTTCCCCGTCTCCAAAAATTCACTAAATCCCTATCCCCAATTCCCTTCCATACATTTCCACATGTAAAACCCCAAAACCTAACCTATACAAAATTCCCAAACCCTCCTAAACAAAATTTTCCCAATAGTCCCTAAACCCATACTAATTCCCATCTTCCTAACAGTCCCTTGTTGCATTTGTCCCTTTGGTGGCAGAATTCAATCCTACTACAAAAGAGCAGTCCAACACAGTTCTTTCACCGGCATCTATTTCTCCAAGGCAGTGGTGCAACAACAGTTATGTCATCTAGTCATTCATCTGATATGAAGTGGAAACCAAAAGTGACTCACCCTTGGAAGGACATCCACCCATGAGGCTTCACAGAGGTGGCAGACATATCATTACATGTCCCGGAACTTGGTGACATACAAAGCGAGAATCGGGAGTTTGAAAGAAAAGGTAAAGAGAGCATCAAGGAGGAAAAAAGTGGATGAAAGACACCAGATATTGGCTGAGGCATCCTTGACCCACCATTGCCCTTGATGAAGAACCTTCAGTCTAAAATTTCAAGAAATTTGGAGCAATTTTTGACATTTTGGAATTTTTGCACTAAAAAACATGGTTTTTCTCCCTCTGCGCATCGCCACGTGGCGCGCGCTTACGATAGGAGGCTCCAAATGCAAAAACGTTTATAGATTTAGATTTTTCATGAAAAATCATGACTGCTGGTGCATGGCCAAGAAGTTTGGGCAAGTTTTGAGTCCTCGGGAGGTCAAAAACACCCTAAAAATGACCTCTCTGCCCCTATTTTGACACACAAGAAATAGTCTTGGGAGATTGAGGTTTTGGAGGGCAAATGGGCACTAAATTTAGAAATTCCACCTGGGTTGGAAAGTAAACAGGTAGGGATTTCCAGAAAGCACACTTGGACTCCATTTGGACTTCAGGAAGTGCATCAAACTCAACCTCAAAGTGGCGCGATTCACAACGAAATTGACGCGGTGCACAGAGAATTTTGGCTTGTTTTTCACTGTTCAGCTCAGCAATTTGCCCAGTTTTGACCAGTTTTGCTTCTTGAAGTTATTCTTGACTTTTAATGATGTAATTTGACAACCATGATGTAATTTTGGCACTTATTTACTTGTTCTAGAAGATTCATTCACTAAAAAGTGAAAATTTAATAAATGAATCAGTTTCCTACCTTATAGAGGCAAGTTGTTTTGATTGCCTAGATTTAAGTGCTTTGTTTAGAATTGGTTGAAACAACTTCTAGAATTATGAGCTCGACCCGTAGAGGCAAGGGAATGGGTTGGGCTAGTCTATATCATGTAATTTCTATGTCATTTTCATGGTTGGACTCTTGGGAAAAGCTTGGCACTCTATTGTACATTTACTTCTACATTTTTGGCTAAGGAAAGACCAGGGTTTTGTAGCACTATTTGGGATCCATGTCGATTTATGTTTTTATGGTGTTATTCTTTAAGTAATTATAAGTTCATTAGTGTTATGTGTATCATTTTCCTCTCTTTTCTGCTGAATTTGAACAAATGAGTGATTAAGGTGGAATCCATTAACTGTTATGCTCTGCCTTTGAATTTGTTTAAATTTCCATGTTTTCATCTGTTTAAGGAGAATTCTTGAGACTCTCTTGCTCTCCTTAGTTCCTTACCAGTCCGATCTATTCATTCACCCAATTTAAGGCATCAAAGCAATTACGTTCCTTGCCCCAATCAGAACTCTGCAGAAATTGTGCCTCATCCCTGAGCCCAATTTGCCTTTCCCATTTTTTCAACAAAACCCTAAAAAACTCAAATCAAAACCTTTGCACTTAGTACCTAGCCTAAACTCAGTTGCTAAATTAGTCCTCTCCAGCCCCATTGAGTATCTTTCGTTGAGATTGACCCAGAGAGAGCCCTCTCCTATCCTCGTAGGGCTAGCTACAAGGCTGAACATGGTTTGATGTGGACCTAGAACCTTGTCTTTTCAGCCTGAGACAAATCTAGGCTTTAACCTAATGCAAAAGAGTTGAAGTAGGGGGAGGTATGATATTTTATGGCATTGAATAATAGATTTGATTAAATCTGTTTGAAAATTGTTGTATTGTTTCATTTGGATGTCTTTTTAATTGATTATATTGTTCTATGATCACAAACATATTAAATTTGATTGTCCATTTATCAAGGAAGAATTTGAGAAATTGCTGGAGATTTGAGATGCTTGCCTCAGGCAGGGTTTTGAACCAACTCTTGACTTTGTCTTGCAAAGAAAGAGAAAAAAGCCTAATATTGACATCCTCTTCATCTACTTCAAATAAGTTAAGATAATTCTCAAAAGCTTGAATATGTTTTTGGGCAATGATACCATTCTCTCCATCGAACCTAGGGCGGTGCTTGTGATAATCGTTAGGGAAAGCATGGAGTGTAGCAAGTAACATGAGGGGCTTATATCTATCAAGAACTTTACAAGGTATAGGAACATGTATAGGGATTGTATGATTAGTATTGATTGTTTCATATTCTTTGATTGGAATATGATATTCATTAGATTTAGAAGAAAGTTTTTCAAATATGTAAGCAGACTTTACATCTACAACTTTTAAAGGAAAATAATAAAAAATTAATCTAAATTCTTCTTTAAAATACAATATACATTGAAAAGCTTTATCAATGAGAATGAACATAATGTCTTCAATAAAAATCCAAGTTAAAAGCCTGATCTTTTCATATTGTTCTTTCAGGTTCATTTCTCCAGTGTAGTCTTGATTGTGAAATTGATTTGGAGTTGCCAGGTGGATGATTTTAACCTTTGTGTGTCTGATCACTATCCACCACCATAGATCAGATCTAAACCTGTAAAATAATTTTGAAGAAAATGTTAGTTCTCCCGAGTTGAGTCGCCACTATGTTATCACTCAGAATTTTCTCAAGGTTAAAGAATGAAATTTCCGAGGTAACCACAAACCAATCTTTTAGACTCGGGTTCTTGCCAACCTAAGTCTAGAGAGGTCTCTCTCTTTATAATTTAACATTGTTTTTTATGGGAATTTAGGCTAGTTCTTAGTGCTCATGGGATTTGTTTTGATTGGGTGGTGGAATTAAGAAAATATATGGGCATAACAAGTATTCATGCCATTGGGGTATGGATTCAAACAAAGAGTGGCCTAACTAGATCAGATCAATTACCAAAGTAAGAGTTCACAGGGTAGGCTAGCACAGCTAAAATCAAATCTGCAGGTTCAAATGGATGAGGTAGTCCTAACCAGGGTAAAGGGCAATGAAGAATTCTTAACCAGGATTAAGATGAAGAAGAGAAGGATGATCAATAGCAAAGTGCAATAAAGGATCCTTTACTATGGACCAAAAGGGGGGAAAAATAGGGAAGTAAGGGAGTAATTAAGAATTCCCAGACCAAGATAGTTTAGTAGAAAACATATAGAAAGTAAACAGTTAAAACCGAGAGCATTTAAGCTAATTATGAGATATTATTCCTTGTCTACTTTCCATATTTATAAGAAACACATGTGAATATTTCACAACATAAAGAGAAAACGATATTTAAACATGAGGAAATGATACTTATTTGTTCCAATTGTGCACAAGAATCTAGTGAAAAGTTCTCAGCTTTATTACATTTCCTACAAAACTAGTTCGGTCTTGAGTACAATAGATCCTTGGCTAAATATAAAATGTCTACAGAAATGTATTTTAATCCACCCCAAAATACTTCAAATGAAGAAGTATTTATACTAATTTTAAACTGAAATATCTTGAAGAAATATCAAGATTGGTTTTACAAATATCTCAAACTGTTTTACATTAATAGAACTTATATAAAGGACACTCAAAATTAATGAATCTATTTGGCACTGTGTTTATGGATTTATGATGATAAAGAAGAGAAATTTGAAATTGATAGAAACTCTTAAGTGATGATGAGGCTTCCAAGTTACTAACTGCCTCCTTCATTTGTGCATTTTTCCCCAAAAATTCTGCAAACTTAGGGTCCAATGGTACGATTTTATATCTCAATCCAAGCTATATATGTAAAATGTGAAAGGGCTTATTGTAGATAAGAATGTGTTTGAGATAAACCTCTCTCACTTTCCAAAATTCAGCTCCAGCTGTTCACAATATTCTCTGCAAAAAGATGTCAAAAACAGAAATTTGCACAAACTAAAAAATAGGCTGTGAAGACATGCACTTATCTCAATTTTGGTAATACCTATGTAAAAATGAGATATTTTTTTGTATATTGGCATGTTAGGAACACGAACCTCCTTCATTTTCTCAAAATTCATCTTGGATAGGCCACACTAGTTTCTGCAACGCTATGACTTAAATAGGAAATTTCTGAAGAATGCACCATTTCTGCTTTGATTTCATATTTTAACCTTAAATTTATTTTAACTGTTTTTCACTTTTGCTTTGGATAAAATTCATTGTTGTTGGTGAAAATGTTTTCATCTATGTTTAACCTTACTGCCTCCATGTTTACTTTACTCTTTTACTTTTAATGTTTACTTTTATTGCTCTGTTTTTTCATCTATCTTCACTTTGACATGAATCTATATGCTCTGTAACTGTCTTCCCTAGTGTTTATTCTTCATGTTAGCTGATTTACTTGAATTAGTCTTCAATCTGATACTTTTTAACCTTGATACACTTTGACTATTCTTTACTATGCCCTTTTACCTTCACGATATATTTTAGGTTTTTATTGTCTATTTCAACAATAAATTCTTATATTTTTGTGTATATTAGCATCAGGTATTGGATATAGGTTAAGTACATCCATATTTTGTTCACTTGTCTTGTAACTGTATTCTCTGTCTGGTTGCTCTGTTTTGACTGTCAATGCTCTATGTAGTTGTCTTCTTCTTTATTTCCTTGTATAATTGTGTTCATCCTCTGAGCACAAGTTTTGAATGAGGTTTTTTGTTGACTCTTGGAATAAACCAGTTCTGTGACTAGTATTAGAACTATTTATCCAAGATCTGATCTTAGTTTGATAACCTCAAAAAATTCAATATTATTTAAGAGAACACAGATCTTCATCAAGGGTGCTTGATGGCTCTCTGGGAAAGGGGTCGCAATAGAGTTTTGGATGGAAAACAGATGGTGAAATCGTGTTGCAAAGGTTCAGGGAGGTGCTGGAGGGTTTCATAGGTTTACACAATTGAACAAGTGAAAACCATGAAAACACAGGTTTTCATGTTATAAGGTTTAATGGGCAGAATTTTGAAATATTGTGTGAAATTCAATTAAATGAATGGATGGTTGGTTTATCGAAATGGTCGGGAAGCAGTATTCAGGGGCCATCACACTGCTTATGAGGTGTGGGTGGTTTTGAGGGAAGGCCACCCGATTCCACTCATCGGGTGCCACGTAGCATTGGGGTTAATAGTGAAACCACCCATATCAGGTAGGTAAAGGTCGAACTTCGGAGGCCGCCCGATATGATCATCAACCATTGGATCAAATGGGATCTGATCGTACAGTGATCGAGGTGGGGATTTGACATGAGGTTTAATGGAGGGGCCCAGTAGAGATTTAAGAGCGATGGGATTTAATTAATCGTGGATTATGGCAGACTAAGGGTGTCGAGGGTGATTTTATTATCGGAAGTCAATTATTTATTTTTTCTCAGTAAAATTAAAATATTTGTATTGAGTAAAATATAGTACAGTCAAGAGAGACAAGAAACCGGCCGACCAGAAATGATGAAACTATCAACCTCGGTCCCGGAGAGGAGGTGAACCAATCACAGAGCTACATCAATTAACTTGCGAGCAAACAACTGACTTTTACCCCACAGGGGCAGAATTCTCAACACGATGTTTTTTCCCTTTCTTTTTATTGACTTTTATCCAACCATCCTGGGGAGTATGAGCTAAAACAACTCGAAGACTAGAATTCTCCAACAGGGGGATCTCCTTATCTGATTCAGAAGAGGAGTTCTCATGGACGCGTTTCTGGGAGATTGATGTGACAGTGGTGTGCGCAGGAGTATCAGTGGACGGATCCATCGTCTGAGGCACCTGGTTCAGTTTTGCATTGCTCTCCTCATCTTCCGAGCTTGAAGAATCAGAGCTCACTGCTGGCGGCAGAGAACAAGGGGTCCAACGCTTGGGTTTGGTCTTTGCAAAGTTGCCCTTTTTTTATTTTGCAGGCATCGATGGGCAAGAATTCTACAAGTGCCCTGTTAGGTGACAGCGGCGGCAGCAGAAGGCAGTGTTTTCGTAATCTAGGTTCTGGGTCCAAACAAAGTCATTGATCTTGATAATGATTTGATCTGGCAGTCCCTTGCTTAGATCTAGCTCCACACATATTCTGTCATATGTGTAGAGACCTCGATGCTCCCGCCAGGAATCTCCCATTAAAAAGCTGCCCAGGGTGTTGTCTATGCTCCTATAGACTGCTAAATGCCACAGGTGAGCTGGAAAGTTTGGAAGTCTGATCCAAATAGGCGCTTTGGTGATGACTGCGGATGCTGGGTCAAAATCTAGGAACCATGGAGTTAAGAAGAGTCCCGTTGTACCCATAAACCAAGGACCTTCTTCTAAGGCCTGTTCATAGTGCTTAGGATTGTCGAATAGAACTATAAAATATCCTTTTGAGCAGACGCAGAACTTGCAATGGTGAGTCCAGTTGCCATGGATCCAGTCATAGAGGTCCTTAGAGCGTGGCCAAATCCCATTGAATCTATAAATGATGGCCCTTTCAGCAAATTTTTGAAGGTCATCTGCCAGGCGAGGGTGGGAGATCTCAACAGAGGGAACCTCCTCTAACTTGTCAACCAGAAAAGGCTTGGGTTTGGGAGTCTCAGGGGAAGTGGGAAGCTCAGAGTGTACTACAACTTTGTAGGAGAAGGGAGGAGCAGAAGAATATTGCCCTGCAGCGCCACCTCTCAAATGAAGGGAAAACTCTAAAGAGCTATTATTTTTTATGCTGTAAGAAGAGAGGGGAAGAGGATCATCAAGTTGTTTACCTTGAAATATAAGTCTCTGAAGCCCAGAGGGGATCCTGAATCGGCGTTCCAGTTTTACCTTGAGATTCTGCACCAGATCTGAAGGGTATACCCATTTTAGAATGGTCTTGCCTGAGATCTGTGTGATTTGAACCTGAAAGGGGGCAAAGAAATTTTCAAAAGCTTTCTGGAGTGGCACAGGGCCAGAATATTTTGGGTCTCCTATCTCCTGACGAACTGGAGGCGGAGGGGGAGGAAAACGCTTCTACCAATGGAAGCTATCGCTCCAGCCCAGATCTGCTGCAAAGGATAGGGCTTTAGATCTGTGGAGAGCCACTGAACCGTGATAAATGTTGAGGTTACCAGCGTAAAGAGCTGCAGAGTGGCGATAGGGACCCTTAAAAAGCTGAATCTGTCGTTGTTTCTCTTAATTTTGCATCTGCCTTTACAGATCCGCATAGCAAGGGTTTAGCGGAGCACATAGAGAAGGGTCGATGTCGATCAAGGCACTCTGGTGTGGTGCGAGAGTTGCAGAAGACAGAACATCGACAAAACCCTAGTCTCCCTTTTTTCCCGAGGCTGTTTCCATGTTATGTTATCAGCTCAGATTCATTTAACCCATCTGTCAATTTCTTGTGTAGGCTTCGATATATTCCTTTATAGCCCCGATCTTGTATTTCCAGTGCTTCGATGACACCGATCTTTGTTCCAGAACCCCACATAAATAGGGAAAAATCCATGCTCAGGGCAGGGTATTCTCCTGCATAACTCTGCAGCGGCTTCTATATCCCCAACGGGACAGCGTTTCGGTTTCCATCATAGCCTGCTGCAGAGCACACTGTTGAGGGCATGATCCGCAGGCGTCTAAGAGTCAGAGCCAAACTATTAAGGCCGATTAAATTGCCAGCTATTGGCTCCGGGAGAGGGGCCACAACATGCAACAGAGCCGTCCGGTTTTCCACCTCCGAGCTTCTTAGAAGCCCTATCTTAAGCAAGGGATAAGAAAACCCTACTTTCGGCGGCGCAACATAAGACAGTGATAATCGTAAGGGTGTGGATTCAGGTTGTTGGTTTATGGACTCACCAGTAGTTTTGCAGACGCAGGAAGGTCAGATCGATGCCATTGCCGTCGCAGAGAGACCATCTCTCAAAATTTCCTGTTTTAGGGCTTTGATTGATCTCCGCGGAGGTCAATTATTAATTAACCACAGATCAGTTAATTAATTCGTTTTATTCGATAGAGGGTTTTTGTTATTAATTAATTAATTGTTGATTGACTAATTTTAACCAATTAATCATTCATGATATTAATAAAGTTTATATTTCAAACTTCGGGACAGGATATTAAAATTGAGGGGTTCTAATAAATGCATAGGGAAAAGGGTTATTTTCTCAGGAGTTCAATATATATATAATTGTTAGAAATTAATATGAAGATGGCAGAGAATGGGTTTTAGTGCTAAGTGTAATGTATCTAATTCAATTGCTTTTCATAAACACATTATAACTTAGGCTAAAAAGGTAATTTTTGAGGATTTTTTAGGAAAAAGGGTTTACATGGGAGTAATTGCTTTCCCTTAGGAAAATGGAGTTTAAACCTTGGGAAAGGGGGTATTATGAGGGGAATGAGGGGGAGTGAAGAGGGGTAAATGTTTATGAGGGGATATTTTGTACTTAGGACTTGTAAGTCATTGGGCCGAGGGTCCAGTCCCTCTAGAAGTCAGAGAAATGCTCTGAGCCCCTTTGACTTAAGATTTTAGGTACCTAAGAATTTTTCTTGGAAATTAGTTAAGTGAAAATGTAATGAGTGAGGTGAGTGAGGGAAGTTAGTAATTTTGACTTTGTGGATTTGATACATGCTTGATTTTCACCCATACTTTAGAACTTTTGATGCTAACAGTGAATATTATGCTCTTATCTGACAATCATCACAATTCTGCAACCATTCTTCTACTTACCCACCTACTCATCCTACCCTTTTTACTTCTCTTTATTAGGGTGCACTTAAGCTGGAAAACCCTTATCAAAACCTTTTCTTTTCTTTTACAATAGTAATCTATCTAAGTCTATCCTTACTACATCCAAGGGCTAATATTAAATAGTTGTTCTCCTTTTATTTACTCTACCTAATCTAATTATTTGCCAAGATTAAACAGTTTGGTCAGATTTTAATTCTCTATCTATCAACATGAAATTTAAAACATGAACTAGCCAAGTTTAAACACTTTGACTATCATGGATTATAGCATAAAGTAAAAGCTACACACAATCTTTTATTTTGCATCTAAGGTAACTAGGAGTGGCATTTGGACTTGCTCACTTTCATGGTGTTTTCTAGGGGTTCATTTTTTCATTTTTTTCCTGACCTTTTTTAATTCTTTTTTCCCTTTGATTTTTCTTTTAGGGCATACCCTATTTACATTTTTTAATTTTTATAATATGGAAAACATTTTCAGAAAGAAAAGGTATGTACATATTATAGGTTTGACCTCAGCCATTCAAAAATTATGACTCCCATTGATATAGGAACCTAACAGTCTATATGCTTTATCAAGGTTGAGGTTAAAGCTTATATTTTGTCAAAAGTATCCAAAACAAGTTGATCTAAATCACGATGTATAGGCACCCCTTTTGACTCAATAAATTGAATAAAATTAGGGTCTATTACAGTTTCATGAATTGAATTATTTGATTTGGTCCTAAACAAAGAAAGCTCAAATGAGAGATCAAACTGAATATCCTCTAAACTTGATAATTCTTTGGGGAATGAATTTGCTTTAACTAACTAACTACTACTTCCTTGAGTTTCTACCTTTTTTATTTTCTGAAAATTCTGTCAGGGTCATCAACTATTATTGCAGGGTTTGGATCTGGGTTTGCCTTGGTATAGTGTGTTCTCCTGGAAGCTAGAATTCTAATTTTTTTTATTTGTTTTATGAAACTTTTTAACAACTCAAAAATTACCTTAAGGTGCAAAAGGTAAGATTTAAGATTTCCTTAAAGTTTTATTACACTGAAGACTCTCCCCAGTATGGTCGCCAATGTGTTATCACTCCAAAATTTCTCTACAGTTTTTGGGAAAGAAATAATAGAGGTAACCAAAAGCCTAATTTGGAGATTAGGATCTAGCCTTCCTAGTGCTTAGAGAGGGCTCTCTCTTTATGATTTAATTTTTTTTAGTTAATTGATTTTAGGCTAGTTGATTGCACTTTGGTTTTAATTTTGATTTGGTGGTGGGATCACTGACTTAGATGGATAGAGGGATGACTTTTACCATTGGGCTATGGGATCAAGTGTTAAGACAACAAGATTGGATCAAGGTCTAAAGATAGTTTTTACAAGGCAAGATAGCTGAGTAATTTCAGATCTTAAGGCTGGATGGTGAAGTGGTTTCAATCATACCAAAGGAGCAATTAAGGGTTCCTTAGACCGGATTTCAAAGGAAGTGAAAGATGTCAAATGGGATGGGAGAGAAATTAAGGATTCTGAGATGCAGATATCAGAAGAAAATATTAAAATGATTAACTGTTCAAGAAAGAGTTTACTTAAACAAATTCTGAAATAAATTTCCAATTAATTCATACGATGTGGATAACATGTAAGTTTGTGAAATACATAAGAGAATAACAATTTGACAAAAGAAAATACTTTACTAAAGTAGATCAACACATGAATCCTGTAATGCAATCTCTTTATTACTCAATCCAGTCTGCTGACTTGAATAATTGGTACAATAACCCTCAGGTTTTTGATCAACACAACTCTAAAAATGTCTAGAAATCCACACTCTATACTTCAAATTGTGAATTATTTATACAAAAATAATTTACAAAATATCCCAAACTACCTTGGGAATTAATCTAAGAAAAAGAAATATCTTCATGCAAGAAGATAGAGACAATTGTTCAACCATTGTATGTTGTCTCCATTTATTTGGTTGTGATGTCTTTATGCTTTTGATCTTTTTCTATTTATTCTCTGCCTCGTTGTTGGTCTTCACGCTGGCTGTTCTTTCTACTTTGCCCTTTCAACTGATACTCTTTACCTTGATACTCTTTCATCTGGCTGGCCTGTTATTTTTCTTTTACTGTGATTTTTCACTTTAACTGTGCATTTTTACTGTAAGTCTTTTAACTTCTCCCAAATATGTGCATATGCTAATTTTATATTTACCATTGTCCTATTAATTTCATCTGCTTCTGTGTACCTAGCAAAAGTGGGCCTTTTCACAAAAAGGTGTTTTACCTCATGCTGGAGGTAAAACAAGTTCTCAAATGTCTGATATAGAAACTTTCTAGTAGACATTCCCTTCATAGAAGAATTATTTTCCTGATCCTTTTCCACCTCTCTGATTTTTCTGTTCTAGTCTTCCTGTGGCATCAATTTGTCATTTATCACTAAGGGATTTGCAAACTTTTCTACCTCAAAACATCAAACTTTAAAATGAACCTGTCTATAACTAGCTACATGGTTTGGCATTTGTCCTCAAGGTTCATCATGAAATTCCTCTTGGTGAGCACCTTTTTAACCTCCCGTATGGTGCTTGTCCTCTCAGCTATGTCTAGCTCCTGCAATTCATATTTATTTTTAGAGTTAAGGAAATGGATTATTCTAGTGGCTTCTTCTAGCATGTCTCCCAGTTCATCCTTAAGTCTTTGTATTGCTTTTGTAGCTTCTTTGAATAAGTCATTTTTCTCAAAGATGACTTGTATAGATGGCCAAATGTCATTGATAGATTCAATGATATTGTCCCATAACTATTATTTAGCTTGGCGAGGTGCCTCCTTAAATGTTAGTTATTTCTCTAAGCTCTTCATTCTTTCAGTCAACCTGGTTGACTTATGAACTTCCTTCTTGTGCATAGTCTGTGCAAGATTATTCTTGTTCTATAAACTTGTTATCTTTTCTTTAAACTTATTTTTCTTTGTTGTCTGAATGGACATGTCTTCAATTACTTTGACCAATTTGCTTGCCTCTTCACTTGGCTCAACTACTGTTGTTGTCAAACTTGTTGTTGATGTAGATGTTGTTGCAGCTGGAAGTGTTGTAGCCAATGGAGCTATAGGAACCAATGAAGCTTCCAAGGTGGATGGTACTGCTGTAGTGACTGTTGGAGTGAAAGTGGTAGTGGCAGTCTCAAGGCTGGCCTGTTTCAGTTGTATTAAGTTTTCCAACTCCTCCATTTCTTTCAATTGGCCATTAAGTTGTAGAACCAGATCCATCATCTCCTTCTGTTGTGTTTGGATTTATAAGACCTATTTTGTCTGTGGATGTTATGAATGAGGCAGCTTCGATTTTTTTTTGAGAGCAAAAATATCCTCATTTTTCTTCTCTATCAATTTCTTGACAACCTTGACATCATTGGGATCATGTCCAAGTTCAATCACTAAGTCTTCCAGTGATTTGATTGTGTTGTCCTTGGCCTGTGAAGAGGAATTTTCTAGCTTGTATTGTGCAGTGATATTATCCAATGAACCTTGAAGTTTGTGCATAGTCATAGATTTTTTTGTCATGGTGGAATAGATAATCTCACCTGCCTGCTTATGGAATTCAATTTGGTCAATGGGGTGAACATCCCTGGCCAAAACTTCAAAATTTGTTTTCTTATAGTCTAATCATGATCTTGGCTACTGGACTGTAGGTTGCATGAATATCATTTGCATATTCCCAGTCTTAATGTCAAAGGATGACATTAACCTATTTTAATTTGCAGGTGTCTGCATGAAGTACTGGGCATAAGTCTCAACCTTCAATGTTTCATTCCTCAACTTAATTTCCTTGTACCTCTCTTTAATATCTTTCTCTTTATCCACAAGCCTCGTGGATGAAGAGACCTCGATGCTGAGTTATTTCTCAATAAGTTGGGTGTTTGAGGTAGAAGGCTGGTGTGTTTCTTATGAAGCTATTGGGCCTTTGCTCCTGCGCACCATTGTGTCAGTGTCAATGATTTCCACTATTCCAATGGTGTCTTCTTATTCAATTATGGGTTTAAGATTGGGCCTCTTCCTATAACTGATCTCAAATTGTTCATATGTGGTTTCCATGGCTGAACTAGAACCTTCTTCCGTGGTTCTTTTCACATTCCTGTCTTCATTTGCTGGAGTTTGTAGGATGGGAGTAATATTCATCTGTTCTCCTAGGGTTGGAACCTACAGAAAGGAACTAGTATCAATCTGCTTTTCCACATCTACTACAATACTGTCCATGTCTATCAAACTGTTTTCCAACCATTTAGACTAGTTGGCAAAACTCTCAATGTCTGGCCTGGGATGATGTATGAAAGGACCCAATTTGATTTTGAGCCTTTTTTTATTTATGACTCCATGATGTTCATATTTCCACATAAAACTATTCTTGAAGTTCATCTGCAGTAAAATATTATCAGCCTCTGGTCCAAATTCCTTATTATTACAAATAAAGGGGCCCAATTGGTTTTTCATTTTGAATTGAGTCTTGTTCTTGGATGCTAGGAAGTTAACTTCATCAGATTTTATAGTCTGCATAAAGTAATCTAATGCAAATAACCTCATGGGGAGGTATTTGGGAAATTTTTAGGGTGATAGTTGGCATCCATATATCCTTACCTCTATGTGGTTCTAGTATAAATACTGGTCTCCCACTTTACTATTCTTTTTCAGCTATAAAACCATTTTAATTTCCTGACTGATCCTGGGCTGATAGCTACTCGTTGGCATGCTCACAATAGGATGCACAAATGACTCAATGAAGTCTTTATAGGAAAAACCAGTGGAGTATTATTGGATCAACGGTGTCCAATAGATGACTGATCTTGGATTACCTTTGGTGTCTAACTTCTGAATGTTGATTGGAAACTTTTCTGACTGATAGTATAGGAACATGCGAAACAAAATTGAAGCGTATTTGAAAATTCTCTCATTTGGTAGTCTGAAGAATTGTTCATGCATTCTGTTTGCTATGAACTGAGCATAGTTATGCATTATAGTAGTAGGTTTGCCTGGGCAAAACATAGAAAGGAAAGATAGGACAAACTAATTCACATGTTCATTTGTGGTGTACCCTAAAATGCAAGAAAGCATGGTAATAATTTGTCTGCCTCTCTCAGAAAAAAATGGTGGCAGCATAAGGAGGATTATTTGTTGGAGTGTGAGACTCTTTAATGATGAAAGTTTGAATAATCTGAGCTTTCTTGGGTATGTCTAGCTTGGTGTAGAGATCAAGCAAGCCTTCAATTGAAAGTGGGGTCTCATTTTGGCTTGGATGGATTTGCAGCATTTCATTAATGGATTCTGCGGTAATGGTGAATAAAAATTGTTGGTCAACGGTGACTATGGCTCTTTGAATAGGAATGTATCAAGCTTGGCAGAAGCGGATGATTTCTAGGAATGGGTGTACCTATGGCAAACAGTACTTGGGCAAATTTGACTCCCAAAGGTGGATGTCATCATTCTGGTTTAAAAACTTGTCTTTACTCCAGCAGTGGAGTTTAAGTAGGTAGGCAGGGGAAGCAGTATCTTTAATTTGAAATTCTATATTGGCTAATGCAAGGTGGTCAATATCCAGGTGAGGGGTCTGCCGAGGTCTTACATCTAGAAAAGTTTGGGAAGCCATAATTGGGTTAATTCAACTAATTTATTCTTTTTGTGACTTCGGGAGCAAGGTTTAGAAGCTCTGGAACAGTGGAAGGGTAATTATAGTTTGTGAAAAAGGGTTTTGGGTGGACAATAGGATTCTCTTCAACTTCGGGAAGGTTTCTAGTTAATTTAATTAATTAACTAGTCAATAATTACTGTGATTTTTACCAATTCACAGGGTCGTTCTGGTTTTTCCACGAATACATGGAAATTAGCAATTTGGTGTGCAGACGGGGTTGTGTGGTAGCTGTAGAAGGTACTGAGGCTTGAACTGGATATTTTTTGCTTTAATTTGGTGTCTGCAGCTTCTTCTGGTGGTAGTTGTTGGCTAAATTGGTCGCTCAGAAGTTCTGGGTGTCACAAATGGCTTAGCAGAGGTTTATAGTGAAAATGAATGAAAAGAGTGAATTGGGGCTTTTTCAACCTTTTAATCGATAACGGTCACATTTTGGCATGAATATTGTTGAACGAATAGTGGGCAGTTTTGCCTTTAGGCTGGGAGATGGTTTTATGTGACATCTCACCACTTTTGGATGGTGAACGGTATTTTTTGCGAGCACGCTATATAACCTATTGCTGCCACATAGCCAAAAAATGCTCAGCCAAAACCGTGAATCTCGCATGCTCTTGAGCCATTAACTATTGGACAATGAATCCGTGTGATATGGCTATACACCATTGGATTTGGGGGTAGGAGATCAGAGGGATATTACATAGTTGAGTTGCATGGATGGGGTAGGGAAAGTGATTGGTGGGGCCCAAGGTTTAATTACAAAGAATTGTAATTAATTAATGAATAATGTCGGGATTTAATATAAGCAGTGGGCTAATAAAGGCAGGACCATGGGTTAGGTGGCGGGTGTTTTTTAACTGCACCGAGGGTTGGTGGGTTAAAAATGGTATTGAGGAAATATAAAGTGGGGGACATTAATTACATAATGTGGGGGCATACTAAATAAAAACTTAGGATAAAAGGGTTTTGTGGGTTTTTAAGGGGAAAGGAGAAATTAATAAGGGGGGAAGGTGATATTTGTAATGGGGAATGGGTTTCACTCTAGGGAAAGGGGTTTTGGGGAGGGGGGATGACTTTTGAAGGGTAATTTCTAGGGGAATGTGTGAAACCAAGGGGTAAAGGTCAAAATGAGGGGGAAGGGTATTTATAAGTAATGAAGGGATAATGGGGGGAAATTAGCAAATAAGTATGTGGGGGTGTAGTGAAATGAGGGGAAATTTAGTAAACAAACTTTGGTGAATATCCTTTATTTTTCTAAAATCCTCTTGCACATGAAACATAGGATTAAACATGATAAATGTTCTTTTGACTTAGCAAATTTGTGCACTTTGCAAAACTTCTTCTACCTAACCTTTGTTTACCCTAACAATTTTTCTCATTTGAATGGGTGCATTTGAGCTTGTCGACCCTTTATTTCCTTTTCTTTTGATAGGAAAACTATCTAATTTCTAACCTTATAACTTCCAATGGCTCATATTAAACTGATGAGCTCATTATTATTCTCTACCTAACTACTGATATGCCAATGTTAAACAGTTTGGCTAGATCTTTATTCTCTATCTATCAACATGAAATATAAAGCATGAATGAGCCAAGATTAAGCTATTTGACCATCATGGATTGTTGCATTTTTGACAAGATGCACACAATCTTATTTTGCATAGTAAAGTAAAAGGTAGTGGCATTTGAATTTTCACACTTTCATGATCTATTTTTATTTCTTTTTGGGGTTCATATTTTTCACTTTTTTGATCTTTTTCTTTCTTTTTGTCCTTTGATTATTCTTTTAGGACATACCCTCTTTACATTTTTTATTTTTCAATAAGGAAACATTTTGCAGAAAGCAAAAGTATGTACAATATTACAAGACTAACCATAGTCAATTCAAAATTATGAATTCTATTATTATAGGACCCTAACAGGCAGCAAAGAACAAGGTGCAACAAAATGGTGCAGCAGAGGTAAGCTACAGGTAAGTATCTTCTATATATGCATTTTCATCTCTTAATTGCATTAGGTTCTTCGTATTCTAATTTGTTGTTTTTGTTAGCACTGACATATGCTTTGCAGGATGAGGTAAGTTTTGCTATTATTCTGTCATGGTTATTTCCTTGAAGAATTTTTGCAGGTATTATATATTCATCAAGTGAAGACTCAATGTATAATCTAATGTTCTGAAGAATGAAAAAGAGTAGCATGACAAGAGCAGCAATCAAGGTGAAGAACAATAGCAAGAAGTTCCCCACATGAAATCTTCAAGTGGGCAGCATTGCATACAAACATTGTAAAAGTATCATTGTATAGAGACATTGTAAAAGCATGTTTTTAAATGTTGTACAAGTGCTTATCTGCCAAGAGTTGAAGAGGCAGTGTCAGGAGGTCTAGGATCATCATTAGGTGGTTGTGTCCAAGTTGGGGTTATTGTATAGTGTGTTGTCTTCTTCTACATCATTCTATATCATTGTAAAGTGGACCATTTTCCCTGGTACGAGAGTCCATTCTTATTTACTCTTCTATAGGATAGTAGGGTGGTGCTAGGGTGAGTTGTAGCTCATTGGGTGTTGGGGCATCCATTCAGTTGACTACTGAAGAATCTCAGGCATTGGAGTGTCCATCTAGTGGGAGCTAGAGAGGAATGCTTTTCAAGATTCTAGGAAGTTGGAGCCTTCTTTTCAATTGGAGTTGAAGATTAAATAATTATTAGAAAGCATTCGGTGGTTTTTGACCTGGAGGGGGTTTTCCACCTAAAATGTTTGTGCCTCCCATGTTCTTTTATTCATTGTTGTTACCGCATAAACATTAATGATAATTGAAGATTAAATAATGCTCTAAAAAGATTTAAAAGTACTAATTGCTAAGGAATATTGATTCACCCCCCCCTTAGTATTTTCCAATAGTTGCTTGGAAATTGGTTAACTCGAGTTTTTCATTTAATTGCCACCATTTTTTCTCATTATGTTTAATGGCCTACATGACAGATAGGGAGGTTGAGTATTCACCTCCTGAGTGGAGAACAAGCCCATACAACGTATGTTTCTTGTGGGTTCTGAAGTGTGATCAATATGCAAGAGACAGTGAGGGGGTTGGTTGAAAAAAAGGAGATGATGGGAAATAAGAGGTATAAGCATTTGGATTGTGAAGAAAATAATTTAGAAACAAAACAAACATATAAGGCATGGTTTTGATTGAGAAGAATAACACAGACATGGGATAGTGTGATGTGGTCTTTGGTGTGTTGGGCTAGGCATGAAAAGAGAACAATAGGAATAGAAATTGGAAAGAAGCATGGTTGTAGAGAAGAGAAGAAGTAAGTGGAGAAATTATGCCTTGTGGAATATTACAAGATGGAGTAGGTGAAAAACAATGTGCTTTCGATTCCTGGTTATCAGAGAGAAATAGTTTTTTGTTGAGATATATGCTAGGTTAGCAGATGGACATTTAGTGTGCTCTAGATTCTCGGTTGAAAAGGTGGAGAAATTAGGGGGGATATAATATTGAACTAAGTAGGTGGAGAAAGAGTGGTAGTAGGATTCTTATGTGATAATATTTATTGGCATCAACATGAATTCCCTTGAGAACTTATTCCTCATACTCTGAGTTCGACTCTAGGGTTATCAGCTGCAAGAAATATTGTAGTGCAATTGGCCTATTTTTAGGTGGAGAGTGGAAATCAATACCTGAATTTCCAATCATTAAGCTATATAGATAAGTGTAATCACTTGTATTTACGTTGCATTATGAATGTTGAATGATATTTTTATGGGCTATAACAAGGTTGTGTCAACACTATTTATGTAGGAATTGTGTTATTCATAGTTGTATTAATGAGATGTGTAAGTGATTTTTTTCATGGTTTGAGGGGATTGGAGACCCCAGGTTTTGATGATATTTTTTTTTGTTATAAAGCTAATTTGTAATATGTGAATTTAATTGTTGGCATGAACAAGGTTATTTACTGGGTAAGACCATTAACTGATTTTATGTTGCATTGCATATTTTATCATCGGGTTTGATGGTATTGTGTTGCACCCATTATGGGATGTGGTTTGTTTTTCTTGGCTTAATATGTAAAGAAATGTTAGAAATTTCTTAGATTGTCCAAAATCTAGTAAAATGCATGTTTATAATCTTTTTTTTATTGTTTTTTATCCAATATTATGACTAGATGCCAAATTTGGAAATGAGGGTTTCATTTGCATAAAGGTCAGCATTCTACCCAACGATAACTTTCAAGGAAGGCTTGGACTACATCATGGAAATCCTTAAGTTTCTAAGACCATGCATCATAGGGTGATAGGCTTGCTTTTAAGTTGAATGAGCTTGATAAAGTTATAAAGGGAAATTGTGAAATTCGTAAGGGGCGCGGAGTTAACGAGAGCACGACACAGGAAAGTCCCCATTACCTTTCGTGGACTATATTCATGTCATGTCATGTTGGTATTACAAGGAGGTATTAGTGAAGTAGGGAAAATTAAACAAAAGGCTTGGGATGAGAAAATTCCCATCACCTGCCACCAAGAATTTCATTGCCACGGAGATGTGGTAGAGGTTTCTCTAAAATGTGGGCACGTAGGCACTATTTATGGAGGGCACACTAGAAAACCATATCTATCTCTAGAAAGGAAGCTATTGCTTTTCATAAAGGTCTAGGACCTGGTGGGACCCATGACATGAGCTAGGTGGTAGATTTCGTGTAGACAGGTGAGACTACATGAATTCCACATATGGTACTAGATGACATGGACATGTGACATGGAAGAGATGTTGATGTGGCATGCTACCGAGGTGACACGTGACAGGTAGGAATGGCCATTTTGGAAGACCAAGTGGTCAATTTTTGGATGTCTCATGGCATTATGCACGGAGTCTAGGTGGTAGGATGACATCACCATATCATCATTGTGATGTCATTAGGTCGACATAAATGGATGATGTGGAAGTTTACATTAATGTGGTATTTTATAGACATGTGGTGAAGGTTTTTGGTACAGCTGACATGGGGTGCTATGTGGTGTTCAAGGGGAGTTGACATGGCTCGAAGTCATGTCACCATAAATCTCAGATCCCTAGAGATGTTTTGTAATGCATTTCATAGGCGACACATGGTTGAAAAATGTTGCAGAGAAGACAAAAGCCATGAGATAGATAATTGTCCTTATTATTTAACACAAGGATTTTTGTCATTCAATGGGTGTTTGGGAGAAGAGCACTCACAAATGTTGGAGCAGTGGTGCAATGGCATGTTATCACTTTATCTCTATCACAAGGGCTTCACTCAATAAGTCTAACATAATGTATCATTGTGTTCATGGTATATTAAACAATACCCTTAATTTGACTAGATTGGAAACTGCCTCTAAAACTCACATTATTTAACCCCTTACCAATAGAAACCCAATACACCTTCCCAATTAAAAATCCCATACTTTCGCTAGATATTATAGGTATACATTTTTTCATTAACATTTTTCATACCCCTTTATATTTTTTCATTAACTTTGAACTACATTTTTTATACCTGTCAATTAAAAAACCCTTTACCCCCTATTATATGCTCAATATATTATGCCATTTTTTCCTCAATATATATCCCCCAATATGAGCACATGTGGTATGGTATTTCTCTCCTAGCAAAGTTGTTATGATCTCTTTGACATAGTAGGTGCAAGGATGGCTTCATGTAATGTGGAAGTGCCACATGGGTACATTTATCATCTTGTGATTTTGAAGATTGGCAACACAAAATTCACAAATGATACATCAAACTCCTTAGGAGTCTAGGATCTAGCCCTCCTAGACTCAGAGAGGGATCTCTCTATATTTTTAGGATTTGGCTTTGTTTTCAATGTTCTAATGTTTTAGGTTAGATGTAAAAATGAAGGAGATTTATTAATTGATTGCTTGGTTGTTTGTTTGGTTGGTTGGGGTAGATTGTATATGAATCTTTTCCATTTGGATATGGAGTGAAAGGATTGGTGATAACATCAATTTTCTAGAGCATTTACAAGGCAAGTTAACTGTTTATGTTGTATCTAAAAGTAGAATGAGAAATGAGATGACAAAAAAGTGATATCAATAATGATTAAAAAGAAGATAAGTATTTCTTAATCATACATTAGGAGAAAACATTTAGATTTTAAACACATATAGAAATAAGGTGCTCCAACAACATATCTTAATCTATAATCTTTTCTTTATAATAATACTTAATGATGAATAAATGAATAAAATATAGATACATTCAACACAGAAGGACATCACGAGGTCAAAACAGATCAAGTATCTTGCAAACGGTCCTTTTTTATTGATGCTCCAACTCAATCTTACAATACTCCAATGAGAAAAAGATAGTTCAAATGACTTGGGTCCAACCTGTAATACTTCCAATGCATGAAGTATTTAACTCGAAACATACAACGATTTGCCTTATACACTTGACAATCTATTATTAATTACAACAAAAGAAAATTGACTAGTGTAACCACGAAGTGGCCACGCTCAGAAAACTGGGACACCTAGTCCTCTTTTTCAAGGATGTTGTTACTGAGAAATTAATTTTGCTGTAGTGACTTTGTTGACATGGTTGGTGCTGACTCAAATTTGCTCTATCACTTCAATCATATTTGTATCATTCCTCCTCATAATCACATAGGTCACTCCACGGTTCTTCATCTAGAATCTTGATCTTCATTAGCATCCTGTATATTTCATAAACTTCAATGTATTTTGCAAAAGTGGGTTTAACCACAAAAACATGTTTCATATCATGCTCAATGTAGATTTGATTGCTGATAGCTTCCAGCAATGCCTTTCCTATTATGTTTCCTTTGATGTTGGAAAGATTTGCAACATCTGTGGCTATGCCTTGGAGTATCTTGGCATAATCCTCTCTAGTCATGAGTTTGTCATTTATGAAAAATAGAGATGGGAGACGATTCTAATGTAAAGGCTACATTCTGTTGAAGAACCTGTTGACTATCAACTCCAGATTTTGACATTTCTCTTCTAGCTATACATTCATGATCTTATTAGTTAGAACCTTCTTAACTTGAAGTATAGTCTCTGTTCTATCTTCTACTCCCAAATCTTCTAGCTCATACTTGTTTCTTGAATTTAAAATTTGATTATCCCGTTGGTTGTTGCTGGCATGTCTCCTAGCTCTTCATTAGTAAATGAAATAGCTTCTCTAGATTTTTCATTTAATTCTTTCTGCTCAAAGATAATTTGGATATTGGGCCAAATTTCATTCTTTCCATCGATTATATTATTCCAAATAATCTCCTTCACTCTTCCTAGAGTGTTCCCAATAGATGATTCTTTCTCTGATTTTTGTAGTGATTCAATGAATGTTTTTTCCCTTTGCATCTCCAAAAAATGGTTACTTTTGGCCGTTTTGATTTGCTCTTGCAGAACATTAACTTGCGTTTCCAATATTTTAAACTCCTCAGTCTGCGGATTCATGCCTTCCATTGATCTGGTTAGTTGTTCTATGCTACTTCTCGGTCCTGTGGCAGCACTTGCTGGAGTGGTTATGGGAGGGGCTGTTAGAGGAAGGGCCTCCATTGTTGTGCTAGCCATCTGTGCTACCTTTTCTTTCTCTTACACCATCTTTTCCATCTCTACTTCCATTTGTTTGATTTGGAGAGACTGCTCCACTATTAATTTCATTGTATCAACCTTTTGGCTCTTTGTTTCCTCTATCTCCTTGGTTAGTGGGTCATGTGTAGCAAGCATCTTGAGTTGCTTCCTCAAAGCTGCTATATCCATCTCTTTTTTCTTTATTATTTCTTTAGTTGCTTTTATATCTGAGGGATCATTCCCAATCTTCACTACTAAGTCTTCTAAAGACTTATTTTTTATTTTCCTTTGATTGTGATGAAATCCTTTCCATCTTTAACTAAGATTGAACATTTGACAGAGCTACCTTCATTTTAAAAAAGTTCATAGAAGTTCTAGTTAGAGTAGATGAAACTATTTCACCTATTTGTTTGTGCATTTCTAGCTGATCAATTGGATGAACACTTCTTGCATCAAACTCAAAAGAAGTTTTCTTGTAATTTGCTGGAGTTTTGGGCTCTGCTTTCTGTGCTTATAAAAATGATATATGCATTTTTCCCTTTTCTGAATCAAAGGCGAAGAGAAGTCTGCCCTGTGCAGTCGCACTCCGTTTCTAAAATTGAGCATAAGTTCTCTTTTTCAATATTTAATTCATGATTTTAATCTCCCTGAATGTGTCAAAGATTGTCTCTTCCTTTTCTTCACTCACATTTGTAGATGAGGACACTTGAAGAGATTGTTGCCTTTCTGAAATCGGAGTGGCAAGAAAGGATTGCCCCCTAGTAGTGGATGGATCTGGAATATCAATAATGATATTGGTGACTGCTTGATGCAGTGATCCTTTATCTATGTCCATGTGTTTTCTGGGCTTCTTCTTGTATTTCGGCTTGAATTCCTTCATAGAAGTATCAGTGCCTAGTGACTAATCTTCTCTAGGCCTTTTCCTTGTTACTCCGTGTTCTTGTTCTTTTCCCTTTTATTTTTTTTCTTCAGTGGTTTCCTTTTCCTACTATCTTGGAGTTTATGTACTGGAAGAAGGATCACTTGTTCCTCAACCTCCTGCAATGTGTTAGGCATCCACCCAATCTCGTTCATGTATTTTTCAATTTCAGGCCCTTGAGTGTGAATATAGGTTGTTGACTTGTTTCCACCCTCTTCTTGGAGATGATACCTCGTGGGTCATATGACCATGTAAAATTGTGGGTGAAATTCATTTCTTTCTTCAATTTTTTATCTGCCTCCTCCCCTACTGCTCTGCTTTTACAAATGAAGGGACCAATATGAGATTTGATCCTGAACTAGGAATTTTTCTTAGCTGTTCTTGCTTGGTCTATCAACTGCATAATTCTTCTTATTTCTTCACTTATTCTGGGTTCTACAGTCCCACTGAGGAGGCTTATTGCTGGGTGAACAAACATTTCTACAAATGTTTTGTATCTGAAGCCTTTTGAGTCCTTCATCACTAATGTTGTCTACAAAATAACAGATTGGGGTTCACCTTCTTCATTGATCTTGCTCATAGTAAACTGGAACCTGTCTACCTAAAAATAAACAAACATATAAACCAAAACTGAGGATTAATGAAACACTTCCTCTGTGAAGAAATTGACAATATGCTCATGAATGCCATCTGCTAAAATTGGCTAAAATTGAAGAGAATAGAGGGCTTTGATTCCATGGACAGAATAGACAAGAAAGCTATGATAGCTTCATCAAGCCATTGATCTGAATAATATCCAAGTAAAGAAGAGAGAATAGTGACAATGTGTCTAGTTCTGTCAGGGAAAACAGAGGAGGAATAAGGAGGATTCTTGCTTGGCTGAGAGGTGTGCCCAATCATGAATAGTTCTAAGGTTTTAGCTCTTTTATAAAAATCAAGCTTCTGATACATTTCAATGAGAATCTCATGGGAAAAGGAAGTAGTTCCTTCAATAACAGGGGCATGCATCATCTGCATGATAGACTTAGCATCAATGGTAAATAAAATATGTCCTACTAGGGCCATCACTACCCTTTGTTGTGGATTGTAGCATGAGTGGCATTTCATGATCAATTCTGGGCAACTGTGTGTTTTAGGAAAAATATAAAAAGGTAGATTAGTGTCCCAGAGACGTATGTCATCGATGATCTCCTCCACAAATTTATCCTCCCACCAGCTTTATATATCAAACAAATCAAACTCTTAGAGTGTTTCATGTATCCTAAAATCCATGTCTGCAAGTGGTATGTGATCTAAATCCAATGGTGGGTGCACCATTGGATTAAATATTTCTTGTTCCTTTTTCTTTGGTGCCATGGTTGTCTTCTCTGAAAACCTTTGAAACTGTCCTGTGTTGAATTTGTAACAGAAAGGGAATAGAAAGAAATGGGAATTCAGTGAGGGAGGAAGAAAAGGGATTAACCAGAAGTGGGATTCGAGAATGAGGACATTTGATCAATGCAGAAAAATGGATCTTTCCGGGATTGCATTGCTGCTTCTATATGCATAGTGCTGCTTCTGTACGCACTATGCATTCTTTGTGTATGTCTGGAGGGAAATGAAATGCACCTGATAGTAGAAATAGTAGTTAAAATTTTAATATTGTGTGCATGGTACTTTTATGGATTTGGAGTGATGCCATTGGATTGGCCTTACTTGGCACGGATCTGTTGGCTAATGGTCCAGACAATTAAATGCATAATGGTGAGAACGAAGGTGATAGGGCAGATGGGGCAGGTTGGTGCGATGAGATGGTGAGGGTGATCAAGCGGTCACAATGGTGGAGTAGTTTAGGTAATGGCATAAACCAATTTTCGGGGGGCTTGGGGAGTGGTAAGCGGTATGAGATGGGGGGGGTGTGAAATTACGACGGCGTGACTCATCAATGGTTGGAAAACATTTATTTCGAACCCCCCCAATATTAACATATGGAGGGTGAGTGGGGGCCAGAAAAGGACACGAGCCATCAAATCATGAGGGGTGAGCAGGGATTTGGTGAGATATGGGGGGTAGATAAGATAGGATGTGACGGATGAGTGCGTGGTGGAGTAGGGAAATAAATGAGGGGTGGCAGGCTATAGGGATAGAGAGTATAGCATAAGTTATGAAACTTAATATTGAACCCCTTCTTTTCTAATTTATTTTCCCAACCTTGGGAAAACATTGATATTTTTTCCAACCTAAATAACTTATCATGGATTTTTTTCTTTGAATCTTGAGTCTACCTACCGTTATTTTCTAGTTTAGAATTTTTTCTTTTTCATTTTCAGGTTGCATTTGGACTTTCATACCCTTTCTGTTTTTATCTTTCTTCTTTTAAATTCTAACCTACTCTATCACTTATTTCTTCCCTTGGTCCAGATTAAAGAGTTGAACCAATTTTATTTCTACCTAGCTACTGATTTGCCAAGATTAAACTCTTTGGAAGATCTTTATTTTCTAACCTATCGACAGAAATTGAAATTTGTTCAATCATACGATTTGAACAACGTTTGGGGTTTTCTTTTTCTTCTTATTTTTTTTTTCTCTTTTGTTCTTTTTCTTCTTTTTATATACCCTCTTTTCATTTCTTTTCTTTTCTCTTTTTTTGTGTGAAATCAATTGAATATTGTTACTTATGAACAATTTGAAATCTGCAGACTGTGAAAGAATCAGTCACCTTAGATCCTATAAATTATAGGACCCTAACAATGGCTCCAGTTAGGGTTGGCACTTCTCAGCTTGAAGTGTCAAGAACACATGACCAGTAGCATTAATTCCTTCAAATCTGCATTGTCTTCAATCTAATTTCTTTTGTCAAATTAATTAACCAACTTAAAAAATAAAATCTGAAACCCTGTGATATTTACAATGGAGTGAGGAAATCTGTGTACTTAAGAAAAGTAATGCTTCAACATCCTAACAATTCTGTTCCATCTAACTCCTTCAGGAAAAATGAATTATTTCCTCTGAAAGCAAAAATGATATATGGGAATTTCCAAAGGTTTTCAAATTTACCATGTTTTCCTTTGTATTCTCTTCTTGAGTCCCATTTCAACACTTTGTATCCCAAGTTGAAATCATTAGTTTTGGTTCTTTTATCAAAAAATTTATGTATGTTTTCTTGGACAACCTAAATTCTATTATATACCTCTTCTCTGGACTGCTGTAATTGAATTGCTTGATATATCCTTCTTTGTATATCATTTGGTTCACTTTGTACTTCCTGAATAATCTTCATAATTGGTACCCCCATGGAAGAAGGGAAGCATACATCTATTCCATAAACCAGTTGAAATGGGGACATGCCAATGGATTTATTTGTAGTCAATCTCTCAGCCCATAATGCATAGATCAATTTGTTGTGCCATGACTTTTTATTGTCCTCCAGAATATTCTTAATGATGTTTACCAAACCCTTTTTCGAAGATTCAGCCAACCCATTACCTTGAGGGTAATAAATTGTTGAATGACCCAAAGAAATATTGTAGTTATGACAGTAATCCACCATCTCTTTTTATTTGAAAGTTGAAATATTATCAGTGATCAATTTCCTAGGATAGCCAAATCTAGAAAGGATATTGGTTTCAAGAAATTTTATAATAATAGAATCAGTAGCAGCTCTGGAAGGGATGGCTTCTATCCATTTGGTGTAGTCTATGGCTGTTAAGATCCATTTGTGTTGGGCAATGGATGGAGGATGAATTTCACAAATGAAATCCAATCCCCATTGTTGGAAAGGGCTTTCAACAGAGATAGGTTTTATGTGAAAAGGTAGTAATTTTATTTTCCCTTCGAATATTTGGCATTTATGGCAAGCAGTCACCATCTTATGGATGTCTGGGAAGAGTGTGGGCCAATAGTAACCTACTCTAAGGATTTTATTAGCAGTTTCCTTCCAATAAAGATGGACTCCACAGTCACCTACATGAAATTCTTGCATAACTTTGTCAGCCTCATCTTTTAACAAACATCTGAGCAAGACACCTCCAACATCTTTCCAATATAGTGTATTATCAACAATGCAAAATTTGGCTTCTTTTAATTTAAGAAATCTAGCCTTTGCTTTAGATAATCCAGGAGGAGAATTTAAATTAAACATAACATGTAAAAGGTCTGCATACGCGGGGGAATTTTGATATGCCTCATATTTTGGTGGAGTCGCATTTCCTCAAGATCATCCAAAGAAAACACCATGTTGATATCTAGTGCATTGAAATTTGGTTCAGCCATCAATTTGTCTAATCCCTGTCCTTTGATCAACATGGTGGGCTTGATTTCTATATCTTATTCCAATATCACAGCTATCCATTTTCCTGTCTTCCCATCAGGTCCATTTTGAGTAAGAATATATTTGACCACTAAATTAGGCACATAAGAAATGATATGAGAATGTAAAATTTAAACCCTAAAATCTTTTATTGCTTTAACTAGAGAAAATGCCTCTTTTTCCATGATATTGTATTTTAAAGAAGCATCTCTCAGAGATTTTCTAAAGAAATCTATTGGTTGTTCATGTCCTTCATTGCTTTTCTGTAATAGCACAATAGCAATAGTATTTCATATGCAAAAGAAAATATAATAAAATATTTAGTGAAATTTATGCTGATTAAAACTAGGGCTTCTATTAATGCATGCTTGACTAGATCAAAAGATTGTTTGGCTTCAACATTCCATTTAATTTCTATGTCTTTCTTGAGCATGTTAGTTATATTTCTGAGTAGTTCAACAAGATTTGGTATAAATCTCCTCAGAAAAAATATTTTTCCAATAAAATATTGAAGTAATTTCATGTTTCGTGGATGAATTATTTTAAGGATACCTTCAATCCTATTAGGGTCAATTTTGATTCCATCTTTAGAAATGATATGGCCTAAAAGTTTTCCTTGTGACATATTAGCCAAGGCGGCTGGTAACACCAAAGGAGCATACTTGGCAGCCATGATTGGTGGTGGTGGTGGTGGACCACTTGAAGGAAGTTGAAAAGTGGATGAGGGAAGTTGAACAGTGGATAAGGTTGGACCAGTACTAGGTGGAAATGAGATTAAAGGAATTTGAGCAACCTTATGTTGAAGGCTGAAAGAAGGGGTATGAATTATGGAGGCAGTAGGACTTGGTGACTAGATATATGCAGGTTGAGATGTGAAGGAGGAGGCTGCCAGGTTTAAAGTAGTTAATTATACCAAATGTTGAAGGTAAGAACCATCAATTTCTGAGGTGAGATCTGTCACAATATCTTTAAGAGTGTCAAAATGTTATAAAAGCTAAAGATCTGATTCAGTTTGTGAAGAAATTTCTCTCACTGGGATTTTGGTAAGATGGATGGATCAAAGATAATATGATCTTTCCAATTCTATGATTTAGTCTTCAATAAGCCTTGTTCGAACTGTAAATCAAATTGAATATTCTGGAAGGTAACAAATTTTTCAGGAAGTGAGTTGGATCTGTGAAGAAATCTACTGCTTGTCAGACTCTCAGTTCTAGGAGTTCTCCTTAAGATCTTTTCAGGATTATCCACTATGGTAGAAGGATTTGGATCTAGATGGGATCTAGTAAAGATTCTTTTGGGAGCCAATGTTCAAATCTAAAACACAAACAGGCTGAATATACAAAAATAGAAAAATAACCAATCTTAGGAATAAACTTATCATACAAATATTTTAATTGGGTACTCTGAATTTGAATGAAAGGATGAATTTTCAATAGTATCCCCAGAATGGTCGCCACTATGTTATCGTCTTGTGATTTTGAAGATTGGCAAGAAAAAATTTGCAAAAGATACATCAAACCGCTTAGGAGTCTAGGATCTAGCCCTCCTAGACTCAAAGAGGGCTCTCTCTATATTTTTAGGATTTGGCTTTGTTTTCAATGTTCTAATGTTTTAGGCTAGATGTAAAAATGGAGATTTATTAATTGATTTCTTGGTTGTTTGTTTGCTTGGTTGGGGTAGGTCATATATGAATATTTTCCATTAGGCTATGGAGTCAAAGGTTGGGTGGTAACATCAATTTTCTAGAGCATTTACAAGGCAAGATAATTGTTTATACTTGATATAAAAGCATAATGAGAAATGAGATGACAGAAAAGTGATATCAGTAATGATTAAAAAGAAGTTAACTATTTCTTAATCATACATTAGGAGAAAACATTTAGATTGTAAACATAGATAGAAATAAGGTGCTCCAACATCATATCTTAATCTATAATTTCTGCTTTATAATAAGACTTAATGATGCATAACTGAATAAAACATAGATACATTCAACACAGAAGGAAAGACATTACTAGGTCAAAACAGATCAATTATTATGCAAAGAGTTCTTTTTTATTGATGCTCCAGCTCAAGATTACAATACTCCAATGAGAAAAATATAGTTCAAATGACTTGGGTCCAACCTGTAATACTTCCAATGCATGAAGTATCTAACTCAAAACCTACAATTATTTGCCTTATACAATTGGCAATCTGTTATTAATTACAACAAAAGAATATTGAATAGTGTAACCACGAAGTGGCCACGCTGAGAAAAATGGGACACCTGGTCCTCTTTTTCAGGGATGTTGTTGCTAAGAAATTAATTTTGATGTAGTTACTCTACTGACATGGCTAGTGCTGACTAAGATTTGCGTTTTCACTTCAATAATCTTTGTCTTGTTCATCTTGATAATCACAGAGGTTACTCCATGCTTCTTAATCTAGAATCTTGATCTTCATTATCCTCTTGTATATTTCATCAGCTTCAGTGTATTTTGCAAAAGTGGGTTTAACCACAAAAACATGTTTCAACTCATGCTCAATGTAGATTTGATTGTTGATAGCTTCCAGCAAGGCCTTTCTTGTTATGTTGCCTTTGATGTTGGAAAGGTTTGCAGCATCTGTGGCTATGTCCTGGAGTCTCTTGGCATAATCCTCTCCGGCCATGAGTTTGTCATTTATGACAAATAGAGAGGGGAGACCTTTCTGATGTAAAAGTTGCATTCTATTGAAGAACATGTTGACTGTTAGCTACAAATTTTGACATTTCTCTTCTAGTTGTACATCCAACCTCTTATTAGTGAGCACATTATTCACTTGAAGTATAGTTTTTGTTCTATCTTCTACTCCGAAATATTCCAGCTCATACCTGTTTCTTGAATTTTAAAGTTTGATTATCCTATTGGTTGTTGTTGTCATGTCTCCCAGCTCTTCATTAGTAGCTAAAATAACTTCTCTGGCTTTTTCAATTAATTCTTTCTTCCCAAAGATAATTTGGATGTTGGGCAAAATTTCATTCATTCCATCGATTATATTATTCCAAATAATCTCCTTCATCTTCCTAGAGTGTTCCCAGTAGATGATCCTTTCTCTGATTTTTGTAGTGATTCAATCAATGTTTTTTCCCTTTGCATCTCCACCAAATGGTTACTTTCGGCCATTTTGATTTGATCTTGCAGAACATTAACTTGATTGTCCAGTCTTTTAATCTCCTCAGTCGGCAGATTCATGCCTTCCATTGATCTAGCCAGTTGTTCTGTGATGCTTCCTGGTCCCGTGGTAGCACTTCCTGGAGTGGTTATGGGAGGGGTTGCTAGAGGAAGTGCCTCCATTATTGTGCTGGCCATCTGTGCTGCCTTTTCTTTCTCTTGCACCATTTTTTCCATCTCTACTTCCATTTTTTTGATTTGGAGAGACTCCTCCATTATTAATTTCATCATATCAGCCTTTTGGCTCTTTGCTTCTTCTATCTCCTTGGTCAGTGGGTCATGTGTAGCAGGCATCTTGAGCTACTTCTTCAATGCTGCTATATCCATCTCTTTTTTATTTATTATTTCTTTAGCTAATTTTATATCTGAGGTATCATAACCAATATTCACTACTAAGTCTTCTAAATAATTAATTTTATTGTCCTTTTATTCTGATGAAATCCTTTCAATCTTTAACTGAGATTGAGCATTTGACAGAGCTACCTGCATATGAAAGATTTCATAGAAGTGCTGGTTAGAGTAGATGAAATCATTTCACCTGTTTGTTTGTGCATTTCCAGCTGATCAATTGGATGAACACTTCTTTCAACAAACTCAAAAGAAGTTTTCTTGTAATCTACTGGAGTTTTGGGCTCTGTTGTCCATGCTTCTAAAAATGCCATATGCATTTTTCCCTTTTCTGAATCGAAGGTGTTAGCACTTGAAATTTCACCTCAGGCTGAGAAAGGCAAACCTCAAAGCTACATCAAACCATTCAGCCTCGTAGCTAGCCCTACGGGGCAGGAGAAGGCTCTCTCCGGTCAATCTCGGTAGATATTTCAATAGGATGAGATGACCAACAAGGTAACACTGATATTAGGCTAGTAAACTGATTATAAAGTTTGATTTGGGGATTTTTTGGGGTTTTTGGTGGCAAATTGAGGAGCTGCAATTTAGGGTGCGGGGATTTGACACAGTTTCTGCAGGGGGGTCTTTGGGGCGAGGTAGGAACCTGTATTGATGCCTTTAACTGAAATGAATGGTGAGGAATGAAAGATGAGGAGCTAAAGAGAGCAAACAATCACTTTGAATTCTCTTTAGAAAGAAGAAAACATTGAAATTAAACAAATTTAAAAGCAGATCATGGCTAGCATGAATTCATACTTTAACACTTCATTTGTTTAATGTGCAACAGTAAAGAAAGGAAATGAATCACATAACAAAGATTACAAGAACATGAAGAAACACACCATCAACACATGAATCCACAAGAATCCCAAAGATGACTGCAAAACCCTGGTCTTCCTTAGCAAAAAATTGCAGAGATATAAGTGATAATACAATGATAGCTTCTCCCTCAAGAGTCCAACCATGAAAATGAGCAAGAAAGTACATAATATAGATGATCTAACCTCTTTCCCTGCCTCCATGGGTCGAGCTCACTATCCTAGGAGCTGTTTGAACCACTTCTAAACTAAGCACTAGAAAATAGGCAGTCAAAACAACTTGCCTCTATAAACTTGGAAACCAGTTCATACATTCAATTTTTACCCTTTACATGAAAGAATCTTCTAGAAGAGTTAAACAAGAGTAAAAATATCCAAAAAGTGTCACAATTACATCCAAGAGGACCACCATCCACCTCAAAAAGTCAAACTGGAGCCAAACTGCGTTTTGTGGGCTGAACTCGTCAAATCTGGCAAACTTTCCTCAACGGGTCGCGCACATTTCCTCAACAGGTCGCGCACTTTGGAGCTCTTTTTGGAGGCCTTATCGGTGTCAGAATTAGGTGCAGGATAGCTCGTTGGAAAGGTATTTCAGTCTACATTCCAACCCAACTAGAATTATTGGATTTGGAGGTCATTTTGCTCAGTCAAAAGTCAATTCTCCCAAGACTGCTTTCTGCAACTCAAAAAAGGGGCAGAAAGTCAAATTTTGCATGTATTTTGACCTTCTGGCGGCCCAAAACCCCATAAAAACTCAAGTACATCCATAGGCATATGTAACTTTGCATAAAAAATCTAGAAATGCTGAGTTTTTTCAAAACGGAGCTACGATGACAAAGGGTCTCACCGGGGGTGAGACCCGTTGAGGAGCCAAAACCTGTAAATTTCCAAAAAATTCCAAACTTACCCAAAATTCTCAAAAAAATTTGGGATTTGTGTTGTAGCTGATGCTAGTGAGTGACGTGATCTTTTAGGGATGCCTCAGCCAAGATACGGAGTGGATTGGTCTTCTTTTTCCGTTTTTGTGCCTTGGCCAAACTCCTTGGATCCAACGATTGTAATTTTGGCATTTCTCTAAAACCATGACACCTGTACAAAAAGTGAAGGAATTTTTTCTTCTTTGGCATGTTATGGACAAAAACCTCTCTCAGTTTTCCAAAATTCATCTTTTATTGCTCTGAAACATCATTTGAGTGAAACTTGTCCTGATGTGTGAAACAAGGAATTTTGCCGAAATGAAGGGGATAGGGGCCTTCTAAATTCTTGGAGAAATTTTTGGGAGTGGGGAGGGATGTTGAGAAACAAGGAAAAGTGGAATCGTAGAGATTGAGTGAGGGGAAGGGGTCCAAAAGGGAAAAACACAGGCCAAACCTAGAAAATTGCCAGGTTGTAGCTAGAAACTAGGGTTTGTGAAAAAATGAGGAATTTGGGGGATCTGAGTGTTGGGAAGTGTTTGATAAGGTACTTTAAGGATAGGGGAAGGTGTATGAACATCAGGATATGAGTTTTGCCGATTATTTAGCTGCCCAAGAGAAATTCCCTTCAAAACCCTAGGAGAGGGAAATGACCTTACTTAGGCACAACTGAAGCATGAATAAGGTGTAAAATGACTCATTCGACACTGACATGATAATGAAAACCCTCTGAATGATGATAGGATCAGCTGAATGATGACATGGACTGACATTTGGGCAAACCCTAGACCTAATGCCTAGTGACCAAATTTTGCTTGAAGACTCACTGAAATGACAAAATTTGACCTTGACACTCTGAGACCACTTTGTACGAGCATATTTGATCACTATAGGAAGGCTGGAAAGACTGACACTAACATTGGCTCGAATGGGGATGGTAGCTCCTTGGAGGTACCAAGAACCTTAGACCTCTGGTAGAGCAGACCAGTGATTTCAGCCATTGGGCAATGGAGTCAAAAACTCAAGCTGAAATGCATGACTGAAAACCGACTCAAACTAACTTAACAACAAGACTGAAAATGGACTAACAAAGGACTCATGACTCAACTAAAAACTGACTCAATACTTAAACACAATCGACCAACTGAAAATGATGCTCAAAGTGGAGCTTATTCATCACAACCTACTCTAACAGTTTCATTCATCACCTGATCAAGTGAAATGAAACAATCAATGCAACCAAGTAAGTATCACGTCTGCTGGTTGAATTCTCCACAAGTGCTCACTTATGAACAACAAAAGAGAACTACTGAAAGGGAACTCCCATGACAACTTAGAAACAGATCCGTTGAATGATATGAATTCTCTATCCGCCTCCAAAAACACTGCATAAGGATCTTGAAGTTCATGCACATTGGGACCTAGCTCATCCAATGGATTACTTCTCTTTTCCTCATACCATGAATGCAAACTTTGATTTGAGCCTTGTGATGAGACCTCCGCTGAAAATGACAAAGAAACCGGATGCCGGATCAAATTCATATCAGCACATGTTTCAAGCTCACATGTAGACAATGGAGAAAAACTTTGACTGCAAACCTCATCCAAAACATCAACTATTGGATCATGAAAAACTTGAAAAGACTGTTGCAATCCCATTTCTATTGGTTCCATTGTGATTACATGATTGCTGACATGCTGCTAATCTTGTTCTTGAGAGATTTTACGAGAATTCTGCCTTATAAACTGAAATGCTTCGAAACAAAAGGGTATAGAATCTTCCTGCATCATCAAATCAAGTATTTTGGTTGCCACACCTTCATCTATAATCTACCCTCAAATTTCATTTGGTGGCTGCAAATCTGATGCTACAGGCTGCTCAAGAATTTTGTCATCTGTCTCATCCTCAACATTAAATGATTTACTATGCAATCTACCCTTCAAAAACTGAATTGATTCAAAACAAAATGGTACAGAGTCACCTTGAATCATTAAATCATGTGTGTGCACTTCCCAGTCTTCAGCTGCATCTTGACAATCAATGGCTTTCGAAGGTTGCAAATCTGAATATGAGAAGTCTGGAACAAGGTTTTTACTGTTCTCAAGATGTTCCAAATCAAGACTTGTTGACATTTGATTTCTGATTGCATGGTAGTTATCTCTGATGAACTGAAACGAATCAAAGCAAAAAGGCAAAGATCCTCCACTTACTTCAAACTTTGTTGCACTTTCCTCATCACTGTCATAGCTGATATTTGATGGCTGAACATTGTATTCAAGCTGCTGAAAATGAAATTCTTCCTCCCACAAACTAGCTGCTTGTTTGATTGCAAGATTAGCTTCTGTTTGGAGAACATAATCATCATCATACTGATCAAAATGAGGCAAATCATCACTATAAAACACATCATCAAGCATGCAGGTCATATCAACAGTTCTTTCTTCTTCACAATGATCTATAAAACAATCACTATGACAACTGGGATCAGAAACAAAATGTTTTGGGTCAGCAACTTGTTTTTCTTCAATCAGCGAGCCATGGGCTTGAACATCATAAGCATTTCTTGCATTGATATTGTCCATCATCTTTTCCACTGCACTTACCAAAATGTCAAGTTTCACCTCTAAAGATGTTGATTCGGGCGGATCTATGTTTTTCATCTCTTCTTCCTTCATTCTTGCCCTTCGGATCAGCAAATGAGCCTCTACATCTACTGCATTGTTCTGCATCTCGTGAAGTGTTTCAATATTCTTTTCTCTCAGCTGAAACTCCATCTCCGGATCAAAGGCACCTGGATAGTGCAAGAGAGTAGATCTAGGAGAAGGTCTTATATCAATTGGCATCGAATAATACACTTGATTAAATCTGGCCGAAAACTGTTGTACTGTCTCACCTGGCAATCTTTTCAACTGGTTATACTCTTCTACAATCAAGAAAAGGTTATGCCCGATCATCCACCTGTCGAGAAAAACTTTGACAAACTGCTGGAAATATGAAATGCTTGCATCAGGCAGGGCTTTGAACCAACTCTTCACTTTGGCTTGCAAAGAAAGAGCAAAAAGCCTTATACTAACATCTTCTTCATCAACTTCAAAAAGATCTAGAAATTTCTCAAAATTCTGCACATGTTGCTCAGCGTTGACATTCTTACATTCACCATCAAACATCGGCAAGTATAGATCATAGTTTTTGGGGAAAGCATGAAGAACAAAAGGTAAAACAAGAGGTTTATACCGATCTGGAATTTTACAAGGTATAGGGGTATGTACAACAGGTATAGAATTAGTTTTGGTCACTTGAGGTTTATCAATTTGAAGATGGTCATCACAAAATTCGGAAAAAGGATCTTGATCAAGCTCAAAGGCATGCAAATCTTTGGTATTCACAATCTTCAAATGGAAATAATCAACTGCAGGCCTAGGATCTCTTCTCAAACATAGTATGCTTTGCAAAGAAGTTTTGACATTCTTGGGACAAGAGAAGAAATAATTTATGACAAAGAACAAAATGTCTTGGATGAAATTCCAACTTGAGTACCTGATCTTGCCATATTCTCCTTTCATGTTTCTGCTGGTCGGGATCATCCTCCAGTGGAGTCTTTGGATCTGATATCAAAACTGATTTAGAGTCGCCAAGCGAATGATTTCAGCCTTTCAAGTGTCTGATCGTTGTCCACCATCAACAATCAGATCTAAACTTGATACATGTACTGGGGTAAAATGCAAATGAAGTGATGTATTCACAAGCTCACGGAGATTGACTGAAGCAGCGTTTATCTACTAACGCTGATGTTAAACAAGAGCGTTTTTGAAGGCTACCTGGCGTAACTTCAGGCTCCATCTAAGACTTATGAAACAAACACATCAACCCAAAAACAAGTTTTTTCTCCCCAGTATGGTCGCCAGTATGTTAGCACTTGAAATTTCACCTCAGGCTGAGAAAGGCAAACCTCAAAGCTACATCAAACCATTCAGCCTCGTAGCTAGCCCTACGGGGCAGGAGAAGGCTCTCTCCGATCAATCTTGGTAGATATTTCAATAGGATGAGATGACCAACAAGGTAACACTGATATTAGGCTAGTAAAATGATTATAAAGGTTGATTTGGGGATTTTTTGGGGTTTTTGGTGGCAAATTGAGGAGCTGCAATTTAGGGTGCGAGGATTTGACACAGTTTCTGCAGGGGGGTCTTTGGGGCGAGGTAGGAACCTGTATTGATGCCTTTAACTGAAATGAATGGTGAGGAATGAAAGATGAGGAGCTAAAGAGAGCAAACAATCACTTTGAATTCTCTTTAGACAGAAGAAAACATTGAAATTAAACAAATTTAAAAGAAGAGCATGGCTAGCATGAATTCATACTTTAACACTTCATTTGTTTAATGTGCAGCAGTAAAGAAAGGAAATGAATCACATAACAAAGCTTACAAGAACATGAAGAAACACACCATCAACACATGAATCCACAAGAATCCAAAAGATGACTGCAAAACCCTGGTCTTCCTTAGCCAAAAATTGCAGAGATACAAGTGATAATACAATGATAGCTTCTCCCTCAAGAGTCCAACCATGAAAATGAGCAAGAAAGTACATAATATAGATGATCTACCCTCTTTCCCTGCCTCCATGGGTCGAGCTCACTATCCTAGGAGCTGTTTGAACCACTTCTAAACTAAGCACTAGAAAATAGGTAGTCAAAACAACTTGCCTCTATAAACTTGGAAACCAGTTCATACATTCAATTTTTACCCTTTACATGCAAGAATCTTCTAGAAGAGTTAAACAAGAGTAAAAATATCCAAAAAGTGTCAAAATTACATCCAAGAGGACCACCATCCACCTCAAAAAGTCAAACTGGAGCCAAACTGCGTTTTCTGGGCTGAACTAGTCAAATCTGGCAAAGTTTCCTCAACGGGTCGCGCACATTTCCTCAACAGGTCTCGCACTTTGGAACTCTGTTTGGAGGCCTTTCCGGAGTCAGAATTAGGTGCATGATAGCTCGTTGGAAAGCTCTCTGAGTCTGCTTTCCAACCCAACTAGAATTTTTGGATTTGGAGGTCATTTTCCTAGTCAAGTGTCAATTCTCCCAAGATTGCTTTCTGCAACTCAAAAAAGGGGCAGAAAGTCAAATTTTGCATGTATTTTGACCTTCTGGAGGCCCAAAACCCCATAAAAACTCAAGTCCATCCATAGGAATATGTAACTTTGCATGAAAATTCTAGAAATGCTGAGATTTTGCAAAACGGAGCTACGATGACAAAGGGTCTCACCGAGGGTGAGACCCATTGAGGAGCCAAAACCTGTAAATTTCCAAAAAATTCCAAAATTACCCAAAATTCTCAAAAATTTTTGGGATTTGTGTTGTAGCTGATGCTAGTGAGTGCCATGATCTTTGAGGGATGCCTCAGCCAAGATACGGAGTGGATTGGTCTTCTTTTTCTGTTTTTGTTCCTTGGCCAAACTCCTTGAATCCGGCGATTGTAATTTTGGCATTTCTCTAAAACCACGACACCTGTACAAAAAGTGAAGGAGTTTTTTCTTCTTTGGCATGTTATGGACAAAAAATTCTCTCATTTTTCCAAAATTCATATTTTATTGCTCTGAAACATCATTTGAGTGAAACTTGTCCCGATGTGTGAAACAAGGAATTTTGCCGAAATGAAGCGAAATGAAGGGGATAGGGGGCTTCTAAATTCTTGGGGAAATTTTTGGGAGTGGGGAGGGATGTTAGGAAACAAGGGAAAGTGGAATCACAAAGATTGAGTGAGGGGAAGGGGTCCAAAAGGGAAAAACACAGGCCAAACCTAGAAAATTGCCAAGTTGTAGCTAGAAACTAGGGTTTGTGGGAAAATGAGGAATTTGGGGGATCTGAGTGTTGGGAAGTGATTGATAAGGTACTTTAAGGATAGGGGAAGGTGTATGAACATCAGGATATGAGTTTTGCCGATTATTTAGCTGCCCAAGAGAAATTGCCTTCAAAACCCTAGGAGAGGGAAATGACCTTACTTAGGCACAACTGAAGCATGAATAAGGTGTAAAATGACTCATTCGACACTGACATGATAATGACAACCCTCTGAATGATGATAGGCTCAGCTGAATGATGACATGGACTGACATTTGGGCAAACCCTAGACCTAATGCCTAGTGACCAAATTTTGCTTGAAGACTCACTGAAATGACAAAATTTGACCTTGACACTCTGAGACCACTTTGTAAGAGCATATTTGATCACTGTAGGAAGGCTGGAAAGACTGACACTAACAGAAGGCAGAGAGAAGTTTGCCCTATGTAGTCACACTTTGTTTCGAAAATTGAGCATAAGTGCTATTTTTCAATATTTCATTCCTAATTTTAGTCTCCTTGAATGTGTCAAAGATTGTCTCTTCCTTTTCTTCACTCACATTTGTAGATGAGGACACTTGAAGAGACTGCTGATTTTCTGAAATCGAAGTGGCAGGAAAGGATTGCCCCCCAGTTGGGGATGAATTTGGAATATCAATTATATTGGTGATTATTTGATGCGGTGAGCCTTTGTCGATGTCCATGTGCTTTCTGGGCTTCTTCCTATATTTCATCTTGAATTCCCTAATAGAAGTATGAGTCCCTAGTGACAGATCTTCTCTATGCCTTTTCCTTGTTACTCCTTGTTCTTCTTATTTTCCCTTTTTTATTTCGTCTTCAGTGGTTTTCTTTTCCTGCTATCTTGGAGTCTGTGCACTGGAAGAAGAGATCACTTGTTCCTCAACCTCTTTCAATGTGTTAGGAATCTACTCAATTTGGTTCATGTAGTTTTCAATTTCAGGCATTTTAATGTGAATATAGTTTGTTGACTTGTTTTCCACCCTCTTCTTAGAGATGATACCCCATGGCTCATAGGACCATGTAAAGTTGTGGTTGAAAGTCATTTCTTTCGGTCCTTTATCTACCTCCTCCCCTGCTGCTCTGCTTTTACAAATGAAGGGACCAATCTAAGATTTGATCATGAACTGGGACTTTTTCTTATTTTTTCTTGGTTGGTCTGTCAACTGCATAATTCTTCTTATTTCTTCATTGATCATGGTTTTTGCGGTCCCACTGAGGAGGCTCATTGTTGGGCGAACAATTCTATAAATATTTTGTAGCTAAATTATTTTGAGTCCTTCATCACTAATGTTGTCTAGAAAATAATAGATTGGGGTTCACCTTCTTTATTCATCTTTTTGATAGTAAACTGGAACATGTCTGTGTAAAAATAAACAAACATATAAACCAAAACAGAGGAGTAATGAAACACTTCCTATGTGAAGAAATTGACAAGCTACTAATGAATGGAATTTGTTAAAAATTCATTGAAATTAAAGAGAATAGAGGGCTTCGATTCTGTTGACAAAATAGACAAGAAAACTATGATAGCGTCATCAAGCCATTGATCTAAATAATAGCCAAGTGAATAAGAGAGAACAATGACAATGTGTCTAGTTATTTTAGGGAAAAAAGAGGAGGAATAAGGAGGATTCTTTCTTGGCAGAGGTGTGAGATCAATCATGAAGATTTCTAAGGTTTTAGCTCTTTTAGAAAAATCAAGCTTCTGATACATTTCAATGAGAATCTCATGGGAAAAAGGAGTAGTTCCTTCAATAACAGGGGCTTGCATCATCTGCATAATGGACTTGGCATCAATGGTAAACAAAATATGTCCTGTTGGGGCCATCACTACCCTTTGCTATGGATTGTAGCATGAGTGGAATTTCCTGATCAGTTCTGGGCAACTGTGTGTTTTAGGAAAAATATAAAAAGGTAGATTAGTGTCCCAGAGACCTATGTCATCCATCTCCTTTACAAATTTATCCTCCCACCAACTGTATATGTCAAACAAGTCAAACTCTGAGAATGTTTCATGTATCTTAAAATCCCTATCTGCAAGTGGTATGTGATCCAAATCTAATGGTTGGTGCGCCTTTGGATTAAATATTTCTTATTCCTTTTTCTTTGGTGCCATGGCTGTCTTCTCTTAAAACCTTTGAAACTGTCTTGTGTTGAATTTGTAACAAAAATGGAATAGAAAGAAATGGAATTCAGTGAGGGAGAAAGAAAATGTATTAACCAAAAGTGGGATTCGAGAATGGGAACATTCGATCACTGTAGAAAAATGGATCTTTTTGTGATTGCACTGTTTCTTCTATGTGCACTGTGTGTTCTCTGTGTATGTCTGGAGGGAAATGAAATGAACCTAATAGTAGAAGCAACAATTAAATTTTTAAAATGGCGTGACATGGTGCTTTTATGGCTTTGGGGTGTTGTCGTTGGATTGACATTACCTGGCGCAAATCCGTTAGCTAACAGTCCAACCAAATAAATGCATAATGGCAAGAACGGAGGTGATAGGGCAGATTGAACATGTTGGCATCGTGAGGTGGCGCGGGTGATCAAATGGTGACAATGATGGAGCAGTTTAGGTAATGACATAAACCACTTTTTTGGGGGCCTAGGGAGTGGTAAGCAGTATGAGAGGGGGGGAGGTGTGAAATTATGATGGTGCGACACGTTAGTGGTTGGAAACCATTGATTTTAGAACCCCCCCCCCCCCCTGCCAAGATTAACTTTCGGAGGGTGAGGGGGGGCCGAAAAAGGAAACTAGTCGTCAGATCATGAGGGGTGAGTGGAGATTTGGTTAGATATGGGGGGTAGATAAGATAGGATGTGACGTATGAGTGCATGGTGTGGTAGGGAAATAAATGAGGGGTGGCGGACTATAGGGATAGAGAGTATAGCATAAGGTTATGAAACTTAATATTGAACCCCTTCCCGTTTTAATTTCTTTTCCCAACCTTGGGAAAACATTGATATTTTTTCCAACCTAAAGAACTTATCATGTCTTTTTGTCTTTGAATATTTAGTCTACCTACCCTTATTTTCTAGTCTAGCATTTTTTCTTTTTCATTTGCAGGGTGCATTTGGACTTGCAGACCCTTTCTCTTTTTATCTCTTTCTTCTTTTAAATTCTAACCTACTCTATCACTTGTTTCTTCCCTTGGTCCATATTAAAGAGTTGAACCAATTTTATTTCTATCTAGCTATTGATTTGCCAAGCTGAAACTGTTTAGCAGATCTTTATTTTCTAACCTATCAATAGAAATTGAAATTTTTTCAATCATGCTTAGGCTGTATGATTTGAACAACATTTGGGGTTTTATTTTTCTTCTTATCTTTTTTTTCACTTTTGTTCTTTTTCTTCTTTTCATATACCCTATTTTCATTTCTTTTCTTTCCCCTTTTTTTTGTGAAATCAATTGAATATTGGAATTTATGAACAATTTGAAATCTGCAAACTATGAAATACTCAATCACCTTGAAATCCTATAAATTATAGGACCCTAGCAGGTACCACATTGCAGGTGACTTGCTGATGTGGCAAGGGGTTTAAGAAGGTCAGCTTCAAATGACCATAAATTTTTATCTAGGAGTTGTATTATGATAAAATTCGTATTTATAGAAATATCTTAACGAGCTAGATGTGATAGTGTCATCTTTCTTTAACCCCATTTCCATGATGAAACAATGGAATTTGGGTTAGTTGAAATTAGCACCTCCCACTAGGCTTATGAAATCCAAGTGGGTGGGAGGGAGACATACATCAGAGTGTGCCCCAAAAGTGAAATCTTGTTTGTAGATCAAAAAAATTATTCTTCAAGGGATTGGCTAAAAAGGAATATGTTTTAAATCCCCCAACCTCCGAGGAATTTAAGCATAACAATAGAAGACCATTTGACAATAGAAAAACCCAAATATTTCATGTAACCCAACAATAGAAATTGGAAACATTCCTTATGGGTTTTGCACAATATTCCTTCTAGAACTAGTGTGATAGAAGTCCATTAGACATGAATGCTTTCCATAATGGATTTAATTAGAATAAGATGCCCTACTCTATAAATTTTTTGTTAACATAGAATGAAATACAAGACTCTATCTTCTTGCACAGCTAGAGGTAATCCTAATTTCTATAATTATTAGGCTTTAACCAGAAACCCAAACATTTAAAAATATCATCCATGTTATTTATCCGAAGAATAAAACATAGGTGATGAAGTGAACCAGATCTTTAGACAAATTGTTTATAGAAAGAGAATATTTTTTATAGTTATTCTTATGGCCCATCATGAGTTCAAAAAGATCAAGAATATTTTTAGTAACTCTTATGTTATGGGGTGATCCAACCAAAAATATAACAATGTCATCCAAGAAAGCAATTGGAGAAACCATACAGACTTAGCAATCTTAACAACTTGTAAATTACCTCCTTTTATAGAATTTTGAATAATCTTGATTAGGCATTTAACAATGATTAATAAAAGTAAAAGATAAAGAGTACAACCTTGAAAATGCCTCTAGTTTCATGGAAGAATGAGTAAGTGTACACATTAGTAAATAATACATAGTTTACTTATTAAATGCACCCCATATTCTAGTTAAGAGTCTTGAGATGCCTTGTTAGCTAGATGAGACACAATTTGAGGAAAGTGTAGCTCACTTTGTCATATGCTTTTGAAATATCAATGTTCACGGTGATGGTTGATTCATTTGTAGTTTTTATACAGTGTAAGGTATCAAGATCTAAAGATACAACATCATAATTTTGTCTTTGATGAAGGACGCCAAATTATTCCTTTGATATTATAGAGCTCAAGACTCAATAGGGTAAAGTTGTGAATTTATGAGTGATTTAAAATCCTCCCACTTAATAATTGGAGGATATCTCTAAACTCAAGCTCTTTGTGTGGCTTTCCCATGAGGTCAAACCATGACCTTTTAATTCTAGCCGAGAAAATGAAATATTTTGTTGTTCCTCTATCTGATGAACATTAAAATAAACTTCTAATTTTTTCAACAAGTGATTTAGCTTCTCTTAGGGTCTTATACTGTTGGTAATCTATTTGTGTAGTTATCTATTTTGGGAATATGTTGGTAAAGTTTATTTTATGAATCACTAGGTGTCATAGCCTAAACGTTTTCTTGTCCATGGAGCCATTTAGTTCTTGAAGTCTGGTGGCCAAGATAGACTATGGATGTTTGGGATATTTTTTTCATATAATGTCCAGGTCAGATCATGTTGCAGGTGTTTTCATGGAAAATTTCTCAGGAGGAAATTTCCAATGTTATATCTAGTGCTTCAAACTGACATTTGGATCAATAGGTAGAGCAAGATGAAGTATGCTCCTCAAAACCACAAGAAAAGAAGAAGGAATAAATGAGAAATTATTTATTTTGAATCATAAAAATTAATTCAAAATTAATAAAAATCCAAGCTCCAAAGCATTAGAACCACATTGTTTTATCACACGTAGTCATAAATCCAAAAGTCAAATCCTATGTCCCACTCCGCACTTAACAATTAAATTTCCCAAATGTAAAATCCTTGATATTTGTGAATAAATACATCTACGATTAGTGGTATGTTTTGTACCCCCAACACCTCTGACATTTAACTAAGGGAGAGGTCCGAAAAGTTGTTTTCATTCTTACTGGGTTTTACAGTTGTCACCCTCCCCGCACTTAACAATTAAATTTCCCAAATGTAAAATCCTCGATATTTGTGAATAAATACATCTACTATTAGTGGTATGTTTCGTACACCATAAATACATCTACGATTAGTGGTATGTTTCGTACTCCAACCCCTCTGACATTTAACCAAGGGAGGGGTCCGAAAAGTTATTTTCATTCTTACTGCGTTTTACAGTTGTCACCCTCCTGTTAAATCAAACCCCCCACCTCCTAAACCACCTCCGACCTACTTGTCATCTCCGAGAACCATTTTTCCTATTACATTTAAATTATGGTGGCAAGGTATATAAAGAAAAAATTCATATGTTATGAAATATGTTTTCTAATGAAGGATGATGAGTAAAATGTGACTGATGGGGAATGAATTCACGGGTGCAAGGAAAGGAATTTACAAGAGAAAATAAAAGGAAGATTTTGCGATCATATGTTTATGAAACTAATGTACAGGTGAGAAAAAAATGAGCTTCATGTAAAAGGATGAGGAAAATGTGACTGAGGGGAAATGAATTCACAGGTGCAAGAAAAGGAATTTACAATGCAAGAAAAGGAATTTAAAAGAGAAAATAAAGGGAATATTTTTCCATCATATATTTATGAAACTAATGTACAGTTGAGAATAAAATAAGCTTCATGTAAAAGGATGAGTATGTGACTGAGGGGAATTGAATTCACAGGTGCAAGAAAAGGAATTTACAATGCAAGAGGACTTTACAAGAGAAAATAAAATGAATATTTTGTGATCATATGTTTATGAAGCTAATGTACCAGTGAGAAAAAAATGAGCTTCATGTAAAAGATGAGTAAAATGTAACTGAGGGGAAATGAATTCACAGGTGCAACAAAACGAATTTACAAGACAAAATAAAAGGAAGATTTTGCGATTATACGTTTATGACAGGTGAGAAAAAAAGTGAGCTTCATGTAAACGAGTTTTATAGATAGGAGGATAAGTAAAAGGAATTTACAATGCAAGAGAAGGAATTTACAAGAGAAAATAAAAGGAAGATTTTGTGATCATATGTTTATGAGGCTAATGTACCAGTGAGAAAAAAATGAGCTTCATGTAAAAGGATGAGTAAAATGTGACTGAGGGGAAGTGAATTCACAGGTGCAAGAAAACGAATTTACAAGACAAAATAAAAGGAAGATTTTGCGATTATATGTTTATGACAGGTGAGAAAAAATGAGCTTCATGTAAACAAGTTTTATAGATAGGAGGATAAGTAAAAAATAAGTTTTTAAGGAGAAGAAAGATATTTTTGTTTTTACAGGGATAGACTTTTATAGATAGGAGGATAAGTAAAAAATAATTTTTTACAGAGAAGAAAGATATTTTTTTTAACATGGATAAAAGTTGAAATAGAAATACTTTATTAGCCATGGATTTACAAAAAGAAACACATGGTTTTTCAAAACCCATGGGAAAAGAAAATAAGCCATGGATTTACAAAACAACACATGGGTTTCAAAATCCATGGGAAGGGAAAACAACACATGGATTTTAAAACAAGATAGTTTATTAAATCATTCAAATGAATATATTGAAATTTTAATTATGAATTTCATTTAAGGGTTTAATCAAAATGTTTGGAAATATTATTTAAAATATATATTTCCCCAAATATTTTGTGACAAAATAAAGTATTCAAAATATGATGAAAATAAAAAATGATAGAAATAAAACTCAAAGGCAGAGCAATCAGGAGAGCAGTTCGTTGATTTTGTGAAGACAATTTCAACATTTTCCAGATTTTATAGGCATGAAGATCAATCAGAGACACCTAGTAGCAGAGGATCAGTAGACTGAGGATAGTTTTTTCAGATTTCCAACATTCAGAAAACCAATTCTAGAGTTTAATGAACAGTTCAATGTTTCCCGTAGATAATTTGGAGATATTATTTTATTTTTAGTTATTATTCAGGATTTTATTCTAGAATTATTGCAACAATTTAGGAAAGTTTTTATTCTATATATTATTTCATTTGTAATAAACAAATGGTTGGGATTTTTGTTGAGAAATATTTCCATCTATTGTAAAGTTGTTCACTTCGTTCAAGTGACCTTTTGCATTCATACAAGACAAGTTGTTTCAGGATTCCTATGTCATATCTAAGTGGTGAAGTGCTTCTTAATGTAATCAGTTTTCTCTGCTTTTCATATGTGTTTCTTTTCTCTATTGTTTTAAAGCAAATTAATTTTAGGAATTTTTTTAAAACACCATGTTCTAGCTTAAAACAATATCAATGTTTTCTTGTGAAGTTTAAATATATAATTCAGGTAATAATGCTCTATGTTTAAAGTGAATCTAAATCAATTCTTCCTTCTCCATATCATAAACTACAAGGATCTAGTAGTATGCCTAACTTGCCTTGTTTCACTTAAGCTTGCTATTTCTGCAAATTTATCACCCCAAGCCTATTTAACTCCATTTCCTAATCCTTTTCCTTTGTTGCTCCAACCAAACCATTTAAAAACCAAACTCTCAACTCTCATAACTAGCCTAAAATCCTAAAAAGCAAACAAAGATAAATTTGACAGAGATATCCCTCTCTGAAGATGACAGGGCTAGATCCCAGCTTCCAAAGTGATTATGTGGTTACCTTGGAAATTTCTTTCACAACCTTAAGAAATTACAGAGTGCTAACATTCTAGCGACCATACTGGGGAATGAGGTTTCATTATCCTAAAGAAAGAGTATCAAGTTTTAGATTTGATTAGTGATGGTGGAAAGTGATTAGACATAAGAAGGATGAACCATTCACATGGTGACTCCAGTCAAGTTTCAACTTGATCCAAAGACTCCATTGTCGAAGAAGACAGATTGTAGAACAGTGATGGTGACTACATTACACATTGATCAGGTTTCTCGCTAAAGAAGATCATAGGGTATGTGGCAGACACTATCTCTATTGAAGCTTTAAAAGAATTGTGGGACAAGTTTGTGGATTATCAAATTAATGAATTTTTTTCAATGTCCATGTTTTATTGTTTGAAATCATGCAAAATTTCCTCTAAAATTAAAGTTTGTTTTCTTGAGTCATTTGTTGAAAGACTTGAGAAGGATATTCAATTCTTAGATACTCAGATTTAATCCTACAGTTTCCAAGATCCAAAATAGTTATTTGAAAATCTTCCTTTGCCAAAATGAGAGGAGATTGTACTGCACTTTGATTTTTAGATTGACAAATGTTCTGATTTTTAACATGAGACTAACACTATACAATTTAAATCATTGTTTAATATTGAGGATACAACTGGAAAACTTAGCCATTTTAAACTAGTCATTAAATACCTAGAGGGTCAAATAATAGATTATGTCTTTATTGATCCCATAGGAGACTAGATGAAGGGGTTTCTCAACTTGAGTTTTTAGCCATGTCTTCACTGTGAAAACTAGATCCATCATCCGTTACCATTGTTACTAAATTTTCCAATTTTGACCTCGTTGAAGCACAATCAAGTAGCTATGTTAACTGAGAAGTTACTTGCTGGTTTCATTGACATTTTTTCATTATTTGATTCAACAATTTGTCAGCAATATAGGGTAGGTAGGTGTGTGCCAATAAGCTTAATACTCTTGGCATCTTTTTAACATTTTCAGTTTTAGTTTGCAATAAAGTTTTAATTTTTTCAGTATACAGTTTTGATTTTAGTTTGAAGAATGGATTTGATTCAGTTTTAGGATTAGAACACATAATCAATTGGTTTTCAGTTGTAGCGGTGTCATTGCAGAGCATGTTGCAGGCTTGGGTTCAACCTAATGGTTCAGGCTAATAGTCTACATAGTTCTTTAGCACCTCACTGGGAGGATGCCATCCCCATTGGAGCCACTATTAGGGTCCTATAATATAGGTAATATGTTTGTGAAATTATCTATTTTGGGAATCTACTGGTAAATTTTAGCCTATGAATCTCTAGGTGTCATAGCCTAAACATTTTCTTGTCTAAGGAGCCATTTAGTTCTTAAAGTCTGGTGGCCAAGATGAAGTATGGATGTTTGGAAGATTTTTTGCATATAAAGTCCAAGTCAAATCATGTTGCAGGTGTTTTCATTTAAAATTTCTCAAGAGCATCCTTCCAATGGTATATCTAGTGCTTCAAACTCACATCCGGATCAAAAGGTAGAGCAAGATGAAGTCCGCTCCTCAGAACCACAAGAAAAGAAGAAGGCCTAAGTGAGAAATTATTTATTTTGAATTATCAAAATTATTTCAAAAATAATAAAAATCTAAACTCTAAAGCATTAGAACCACATTTATTTATCATATGTCAATCATAAATCCAAAATTCAAACCCTATGGCCCACCCTGCACTTAACTATTAATTTCCCAAATGTAAAATCCTTGAGATTTGTGAATAAATACATCTAGAATTAGTGGTATGTTTTGGACCCCCAAACCCCTCTGACATTTAACCAAAGCGGGATGTAAAATCATTTTACAAATAGTAGGATAAGTAAAAAATGAGTTTTTACAAAGAAGAAATATATTTTTATTTTTACAAGAACAAACGTCAAAATAGAAATACTTTATTAGCCATGGATTTACAAAAAACAACACATGGTTTTTCAAAACCCATGGGAAGAGAAAACAAGCCATTTACAAAACAACACATGGGTTTCAAAATCCATAGGAAGGGAAAGCTACACATGGATTTGAAAAAAGGATGGTTTATTAAATCATTCAAATGAATATATTGAAATTTTAATTATGAATTTCATTTAAGGGTTTAATCAAAATATTTTTTAAATTATATCTTTCCCCAAATATTTTGTGAAAAAATAAAGTATTCAAAATATAATGAAAAGAAAAAACGATAGAAATAGAGCTCAAAGGAAGAGAAATCAGATTTATGAGACCAGTTAGCTGATTTTGTGAAGACAGTTTCAACCTTCTTCCATATTTCAAGGGCATGAAGATTAGTCTCAGACACCTAGCAGCAAAGGATCAACGGATTGTTTATCATTTTTCAAATTTTCAGCATTCAGAAAACCAATGCCAGAGTTTAATGAATAATTCAATGTTTCCAATAGATAATTTAGAGATATTATTTTATTTTTAGTTATTATTCAATATTTTATTCCAGAACTATTGTAACAGTTTATGATAGTTTTTATTCTATAGATGGTTTCCTTTGTAATAAACAAAGGGTTGGGATTTGTATTGAGAAATATTAACATATATTGTAAAGTTGTTCACTAAGTTTAAGTGACCTTTTGCATTAATACAAGACAAGTTGTTATAGGATTCTTGTGTCATATCTATGTAGTGAAGTGCTTCTTACTGTAATCAGTTTTCTTTGTTTTTTCATATGTGTTTCTTTTCTCTATTGTTTTAAAGAAAATTAAGTTCAAGGTTTGTTTTAAAACACCGTGTTCTGGATTAAACAATATCAATGTTTTCTTTTGAAGTTTAAATATAGAATTCAAGTAACAATTCTCTATATTTAAAGTGAATCTAAATCAGTTCTTCCTTCTCCATCTCATAAATTACAAGGATCCAGTAGTATGTCTACCTTGCCATGTTTCACTTAAGCTTGATATTTCTACAAATTGATCACCCCAATCCTATTTGACTCCCTTTCTCAATGGTTTTCCCTTGATGTTCCAACCAAACCATTTAAAAACCAAACTCTGAACTCTCATAACTAGCCTAAAATGCTACTAAGCAAAAAAAGCTAAATATGACAGAGAGATCCCTCTCTTAAGCTGGTAGGGCTAGATCCTAGTTTCCAAAGCAGTTTTATGGCTACCTTTACAATTTCTTTCACAACCTTAAGAAATTAGAGGGTGCTAACAACTTCATATCATCTTTCTCACCTTGATACGACTTGATTTTGACCTCCACTTCCATTTTCAATAGGGAATATGAATGGTTCATGCAGGCACTTGGAATGGGTTGATCCTTTTCAAGTTATTTCTTGGAGTCCCTCTTTAGTTTATCTTGATTTTCTAATTTTTATTTCGATTCAACCTCCACATTAGAACTTCCATTTTTTTTGAATAGGAAAATCTTATTCATCAAGACTACCATGAGGAATCTCACAATATGGTGTATACCTACAAATTATTCTTCTAGCCACATAAACCTCTCCTTTGTGGGATCATGAGAATTATTCATAGATTCATTGACTATAACCAAGGCTTTGTAACATTTATGATAACCAAGCCTTATCCCTACAACTTCCCATTGTTGAGAAAAGCATTGTCATATATGTCAAATGTTAGTCATTGATGTCAGGTTCAAGGATATTGTTAATAATGTTTTCATTTGTAGTTGGTAGTGTCAATTTCAGGGGGAGCCTTGTAAGTATGTTGATGTGTGTTGTTTTCTTATATTTTATGGAATTTATATTTTATTTCCTTATCTCTAATGAGGAAACTACATGATAGGTTGGATAGACCTCTCAAAGACTTTTCCAATGGTATATGGAACTTAATCTAACTCTAGAGGAGTGAAGAGTTAGTAATATTAAAGTTTTCAATTTAATTTGGTAGTTTAATTAGGGTTCCAACTCCTCCTGGTTTTAGTGCATTGTTAATTCACCCAGTGATTATCCTAATTAAGGGTTATTTTAACCTAGTTAGGGATCAACCTTAATCTCGACCCCGTGGTGCCAACTAGTTTGTGAAGTTGGTGAAATGAATCCACTCAGGGACCTACAACCATGATGATATAAGAAAAAATAGGTGGCATGACTATATTGGATTGTGATTATGGTTAATGGAAGGAACTATGGCCATGATGAGTAATCCAAAACAATGACAACAATAGTGATAGGTGGTAGGAACTTTGAGTTAATTGTGGCTACTTATGTAAGGATGATGTTTACATAATTAAGGATTAACCTTAATCCTCAGTTGTGTGGCCTTGGGTGTATATGAAGTTCGATTTTTGGAATGGCTTAGGGACCCAGGACCATGATGATGTGGAATAAGAGTGACCATGATGGTGTGGAACAAGTTACATGGTTGAGTAGATGCCATGGTAATTTAACAATGTGACACATGGTAGGTGGAATCAGTGTTGTTGGGTGGGAAAAGTGGCCTATTTTCATATGACATGTGGCACCACCGAGAGGATTCCATATGGCATGATGACATCATGTTGATGTTAGCTCCAAAATTTCTTCATATGGTTAAGGGAATAATTATATGGATTGGTCACATGGTACAAAACACTTAAGGACCCAAGGGTCAAGTGGCTGGAACCAAGATCAATGGCTAAGCACTTGGTTCTGAAGTTTGTCCTATAGGCCTTAACAATAACCCTTGAGGTCGTTAGAATCAACCTTGGGAAAACCAAGTCTCATTCACATCGACATTGATCCCGTCGATCTTGAAAGATGATCAAACACATGTTTAGTTTGGGTCATCCCTAATTTGAATTATGAATAAAAAATATATCTAAATTTATCATTTGAATTGTGGATTATAGTTCTCACAAACTATCATGATGATATTTGATGCATGGAGTGTTATGTTGTGAATGAGTGCAAAGGGTGTGAAATATAATGTGTTTATGGTTGATTGTACAATATCACAAAGTTGTGGCCAATTGAGAAATTGTAGAGCTGAGAAGTAGATTTTATATATATATATATATATATATATATATATATATATATATATATATATATATATATATTTATGTGTTCTAAGGATTATAGGAGCTGAATTCATTTGTTGTCTTCTAGGTCGAGATTATTGCTTGAAGGGTTTATTTGATAGAAAATTTGAAATGAACAATGAATAGGATGAGTGATATATGTTGGAACATGTTGATAGTTGAGAATGAAGCCTGATGTTTGTGTCTATGATTCTCTTTAATGAAGTCCATTTTCCATATGCAATGTTGATCTAAAGTTTGATACGAAGCATGTATGCCTTGTTTATAATACCGAATGTATGTCAATAATGTATGTTGTTATTTTGAAATATGAGTAATGAATTTAGATGATAAAATGTTAAGTATGAATTTATATTACCGTGGAGAGAAGAAATTCTTATTTAAATATTAATTTGAAGCTAATGGATCCAGTTTGAAAATGTTATTAAAGGGAGGTCCACTGAGATTTGGGGGTTGGTGCCTCTAGTAGGTTTGTTCCTAGAAATTTATTAAGGAGGTGGGTTCCTCCATCATGTTGGAGCCTGCATCAGGTTGTTTCCTATAGCAAGTGGGTTCTTGCAAATTGTGAAGGTTGGTGCCTCAATCAGGTTGTAGCCAAAATCAAGTTAGTGCTTGCATATTTCTGAGGTTGGCGCCTCAATCATGTTGTAGCCAAATGAAATTTGGTTCTTGCATATTTCAGGGGATCAATGTTTCCTTCTAGTGGGCGCTAGTAAATTATTGTGATCAAAGATTGAAGAAGAAGATAAAAATATTTGTGGTTTTTTCTCGTAACAGTTTCTATGTATATCTGGTGTTATTGTGTATTGATGTGATGAATTCTTTTATTGATGCATTTTTATGTTTTCAATTATGATGAATTATTTAAATTGGTTATTTTTTTTTTATATTCGTTCACCTTCCCCCCCCCCCCCCCCCCCCCCCCCCCTTGCTCTTAGGATAATCATAATTCCAACAATTGGGTTCATAAAAAGTTCCTTTAGTTTTATTCTAATAGTTGGAAGATATATCCAAGGAATTATGGCCAATAGAGAGAAGAAAAAGAAGAAGCCATATCAAAATAAGAAAAACATATCAAGGGCTATGATTATACAAGAAATGTATCAGATGTAGTATAAGGACCAGGAGATGTGAAAGAAGATGGTTTCTTCATAATCATGGATGTAGAAGAGAAAATTGATGAAGCACAATCCACCCCAGAAAGATTATCACAAGGAACCATGGGTAACCAGGCTGCCTACAAATCAAGTGGAGAACCATTATTGAATGCATCAAGATATTCAAGATGGAAGGAAATCATGTAATGGCTCAAGGATTTGATGTGTGGAAATTTGTAGTGAATGGAGAAAAGAATAATAAATATAATACAAAAGCCATGAATATAATCTTGAGTACACTATCAAAATCAAGAGTCTGATAAGGTAATTCATTGTGAGACTACAAAAGAGATGATAGATAAGGTGTAACATATCTACGAGGAATATCACAAAGAACCAAATAATATTAAATATGATGAACTAGATGGTAAAGGAAATCCCCTTATTGATGATCATCAAAAGAACAATCCATATTCAAAAGCTAAAAATGAAGAAGACACATAATATAGGATCTACCTATTGGAATATTACTTCATATTTCTTCTAGTTATTTGTGTTATCACTCAGGTTGTCCCTTGGCTCCTTAAGGGATGTGGCTGAGGTAACCACAAACCAATCTTTGGGCTACAGGTCCTAGCCTCCCTGCAGTCAGAGAGGGCTCTCTCTTTATGCTTTAACTTTGTTTTGGGTTGATTTTAGGCTAGTTACGGTGTACAAGGGTTTTGTTTTGATTTTGGTGGGAAGGAGATGTTTTCAAGCAGAGTTGGGATGCATAGTGTGAGAAGTTCAAACCATTGGGCATGGAGTCATGGATTAGGGTTTGTTGTTGAGTTTTCTTGGTCACAAGAGGAATATAGAGTAGGATAGCAGAACAATATCAGGCTGGAATGAAGATGGAATAAAGGTCAGAGATGAAAGGAAACTAAGAATCTTTCATTAGCTAACAGAGAGGGAAGGTGGATGAAAGTTTTTCTAGGAGTAGTAAAGAATTCCTAAAAAATAGTAATATGTGAAAGAAACAGGTAAACATGATCATTTAAGTATGCATATTCATAACAATTTCTGAGGAAAACATATAGAAATAACAAGAACTGAGCATAGGGTGCAGTCAAGCAAAACCTAAGCTATTCTTTTTTCTTGCTATTTAGATGGTAACCCAATTGTGCATAAACATATGAAAAATGTAAACAGAGATAGAAAAACTTATTGAGCCATGTAGTAGCACAGGAATTCCACAGTCACTCTTTAACCATTAATAACACAACAGTCAGTTCTTCATCCAAAGCATTCCAGCAGTCTTTGATTACAGAGCTTCTAAAAAATACAGCGCAAGTCCAGCATGAGGAATATCAACCAACCAACCCTTTAAACAATGAATTAGGGTGGTTTATATAGGGAAAATATCTAAAAATATCTATTACAGCAGACCTTAAACAGGTCTGAGGGAAATGAGTTCTTTAACCTAATTTTGTCCTGAAATTAATGCAAGAAAATATCTTTGAGCTGCGCTGGAGGTAGCTGTATCAAAATGAGTTAATATGGTGTCCTTATGGCTCTGTGTTGTTCATTTATCCATAACTATGCTTTGGGCTTTGATCCCCTGCTCTCGAGTGGTTTTGATGTGCATTAACTGTGATCTGAGAGCCTTAAATGGCTTCACCGTTTTCTTTTACTTTGCTTTGGGGGCCTTTAATGTTCACCTGCTTTGGTATTGCCGATCTGATACTCTTTTCCGCTTCATTGATACTCTTTTAATTTAATCTGGGCTTCGTCTTTCCTCTGATACTCTTGAAATTGTCAAATCGCCCCTTTTCTGAACCTTCATGAAAAAATCCTATCAAATTGCGAATTTTCGGGCCTGCTGGTAGCCAAGCAATAGGCAGCCTTCCATTTTGAACATTTTTTCATAGCGATGCACGATTAGCAGCACTAATCGCGCATCAAAAACTGCCTCAGTTTTTCATTCTGGGCATCCTTCGTTGCGATTTTCGCCTTTCGCGCCCTTTTTCGATGATGATGTCAGCATGAGGTCAGCAGTGGGTCGCGGTATGGCAGTGATGTGGCAGGGTGACGTCAGTAGGGTGACATGGTAGTACGGTGACGACGTGGCACAGGACGCAGTGGCGGGTTGATGCAGGGGTGATGTAGTGCTGTCGTGGCGATGACGTCAGGGGCGGAGAGACAGAAGGCAATTTGTGGTTTCATCGTACCGCCTTCGATACAAGAGCAGTAATTGTCGGAGGGGCTCTGACGCAATAAAAAGTGGACACCTGTATTCTATACGACGGCAAAACTGCCAGGCTATCGGAGGATAACTGTCGATCATCAGGGCAGATCCGAGATCGCCGAGAGCTGTTGGATCTAGGCGGGTGGATCGAAGGGCTGATGGAGTGCGGAGCTAGCGGCAGGTTCATATGCGGGGGCCCGCCCGAATATTAAATTGATATTTATGTGCGGGGGGGTCAAAACTTTGGGAAATACGGGTTTCTTAGGCCTCAGAAGGGGTCCAAAAACCTAACAAGGAATTTCATGCTTTGGAGGAGTTCAAAGGCACTTGAAAAGGGTTTTATGTGTTTTGAGAAGGGTTTGTGGCCCAAAAAAGGGGTTTATGCCTTGGGAAAGGTAAAAATGGCCAAAGATGGATTTTATACATTTGGAGGGGAATTTTATGCATAGGAATGAGTCATAATGCATTTTTTAGAAGATGGTTTGAGAGGCAAGCTGAGGGTTCTGGCTAAGTTTCAGGCAAACTTAGCGATTCCCATGCATAGTCAAGGTTATCTTTCAACTAGAGGGAGGGGATATGTACATAGGGGAGCTATTTAGTGCTTTTTAGTAAGGAGAAGGGAAAATAGATAAGGATTTACATAATAATGTTAGAAGTTAATATGAATTTGTGAGGTGAAGTGTAGGGGAGAGGCTAAGTTTGTGAACTGAAACTTTAAACATAGGGAGTGAATGGACTGTGGAGAAATGATTTTTACACAAGAAATGTGGCTTCTTTTCACTGAAGAAGTCAAAGCTTGTCTTAGTATTTTACAAAAATGAAGTGGTAACAGGACTAGTTGGGCAGACCCCAAGGTCCTCAAGGGGATGTTAGTGAGTGATTTGGGGAATAAGAAGAAGGGGGAGTTAGACATGCGTCGCTTGAGTTCCTCCAAATGAAAAAGTGCCTCATAAGTGTGGTCTGAATAGATATAACACTTGAAAACATGAAATGGATCACATAGTTTGATTCTGCAACCACAAAACTACTTACCCAGCCTACTTGCCTAGCATTTTTTCTTCTTTTTGCATGGGTGCATTTATACTTGTAGACCCTGATTATCTTCTTTTATTTTGACTGCCCTCCTATCTAAATGTACCCTTATATCTTCCAAGGGCCCAAATTAAGCAGTTGGGCTCCTTCATTTCTCTACCTAGCTACTGATCTGCCAAGTTTAAGCTGTTTGGACAGATATTCATTCTCTATCTTCTAAAACAAGTAATTTAAACCTAGGGAAGCCAAGATTAAGCTGTTTGGCTTTCCCTTATCTGTAAAACTCTTGAAAAATGGTATGATTCTTCAAAATGTAACTTCTTGGAAATATGGAGCCTTGCAGCATGAAAAGATGACATATTGGCATGTAAAACAGTCAATCATGAAATATGAAACCTATTACAATAGGAGGCTAACAATGGCTCCACTTGGGGATGGTTTTTCAGGATGAAAAGCCAAGAACAGCAGGTCAGAATGCCTTGGTCTTCACTTGTTGCTGTGAACTGAAAATTTCCTTCTTGTCAATGTGTTTGACTAAATTCTCATAAGCTGATATGCAATATTCTTTTGAGCTGAATTGCAGAAAAATTCCAGCTCCACTTGAGCACTTCTTTGTAATTATTTCAAAAACATAGATCTGAAATAGAACTTTCTTTGATCTTTCCTTCAAAATTTGCTACATTGTTCCCTCTTATTGGCTTGTTATAAGAAAAAGTGATGAAAATACTAATATTAATGTACACATAGTATACAAAATTGTGCTGCCTTCACCAAATGGGATCATGATAGTGCTTTAGCATTCGGCCATTAACAAGGCCTTCTTCAGTTGTGATCCCATCCAAATTCTTCCGAAAATATGTGTTGTTACCTTGAACAACAAAAATAGTAAAGGGGCCTTTCCACAGGAAATCAAACTTGCCATGCTTTCCTTTGTCCTCTCTTCTTGAATCCCATCTTAAGACTTTGTTGCCTATGTAGAAATCTTCAGCCTTGGTTCTTTTGTCAAACATTTTCTTGAGCTTCTCTTGTAAAATCTGAGCTCTGTCATACACTTGCTCTCTTGTTTGATGCAAATGGATGGTTTGGTTTATTCTTCTTTGGATATCATTTGGCTCTGCCTGTATTTCTTGCAGCAATTTTATAACAGGGATTCCCAACGAAGAGGGGAACTTGGCCTCCATGCCACAGACTAACTCATATGGGCTCATCCCTATGGACCTCTTGGTTGAAAATCTGTCTGCCCATAGGGCATTTACAAGCTTTTTGTGCCAGTTCTTCATGTTCTCCTCCAAGACTTTCTTAATGATGTTAATCAGACTCTTGTTGGATGATTCGGCCAAGCCATTCCCTTGAGGGTAATAGGTTGTGGAGTGGCCTAAGGTAATGTGGAATTTGTGGAAAAACCTGATCATTTTCTTGGATATCATTTTCTTGGATTTGAATGCAGTAGTGTTATCTGTAATGATCTTCTCAGGACAGCCAAATCTGGACAAAATTTTTCTTTCAAGGAATTGGATGATGGTGGAGTCATTGGCTTGCCTACATGGCATGGCTTCAATCCACTTGGTAAAGTAATCTGTGGCTGTTAGAATCCACTTATGCTGGCCAGAAGAGGATGGATGGATTTCTCCAATGAAGTCAAGACCCCATTGTTGGAAAGGCCTCTCGGTTGAAATAGGCTGAAGGGGCAAGGGGAGAAGCTTTCTTTTGCCTTCAAAGATTTGGCATTTGTGGCATGAAACAACAAACTTTCTCACATCAGCAAACAAAGAGGGCCAATAGAAACCAGCCCTTAGTATCTTATCAGGAGTGGACTTCCAATATAAGTGCCCTCCACAGTCCCCTACATGGAATTCTTTCATGACACTGTCAGTTTCATTCATAGTTACACAATTCAGCAATATTCCTTCATGATTTTTCCAAAACAGGGCACTATCTAAGACACAAAACTTTGATGCTTTCATCTTTAAAAATCTATTTTTGGTTCTGGACAATCCTGGAGGAGCACATAGGTTTAACAATATAAAACATATATCAACATACCATGGGGACTGCAAAAAAGCTTGGCTGATCTATGGAGTCACCAGCTCCTGTTCATTGTCCTGTTGATTAATGTTTAAGGCTTGAAAATTTGTTTTGGACATCAGTTTGGCTAAACCTTGTCCCTTTACTAGCTTGGTGGGTTTTATCTCAATGTCGTACTCAAGGATATTGGCAATCCATTTGCCTCTTTTGCCTTCTATGCCCTCTTGAGTTAATATGTCTGTCGCAACAGCATTTGGTACATAAGCAACTACATGTGAATATAAAATGTAAATTCTGAAATCTTTGATTGCTTTTACAAGGGCATATGCTTGCTTCTCCATGATTTGGTACTCCAAGGGTGCATCTCTAAGGGCTCGGCTAAAAAATGCAATTGGCTTTTCCTTTCCCTGATCATCTTTCTGCAAAAGGACAACAACAATGGTGTGTTCAGATGCAAATGAAAAAATGATGAAATCTTTATCAAATTGAGGACTTGTGAGGACTGGGGCTTGGGTTAAGGAAGATTTTATGCCCTCAAAGGTTTGCTTGGCCTCTAAAGTCCATTTTACCTTGGAATCCTTCTTTAACATTTTATTTAGCATTCGTATCAGCTCAGCCAAGTTTGGGATATATCTCCTTAGGAAATTGATCTTTCCTAGGAATGCTTGCAATTCTTTGATGTTTCTCGGATAAGGGATTTGCAAGATGGATTGAATTCTTTCAGGATCAATTCTAATCCCATCTTTTGAAATGATATGCCCTAGCAATTTTCCTTCTTCTAGGCTGAAGAGAGATTTCTTGGGGTTCAAGGAAATGCCATATTTTCTACAGGTTAGGAACACTTGTCTCAAATGTTTTAGGTGCTCTTGATTAGATTTTGAGAAAGGAGTAAGGTCATCAAGGTAAACCACTAGGAAATCATGGATTTCCTTGGCAAATGAAATGTCCATGGCCCTTTGAAAGGTAGCACCTGCATTCTTTAGTCCAAAAGGCATCTTCACATACTTAAATGTTCCCCACGGTGTTGTAAAGGCTGTCTTGTCTTTGTCATCCGGGTGAACAAGTATTTGATTAAAACCTGAAAAGCCATATAGCAAAAAAATTCTTGATGACCCCACTACTCTTTGTAGAATGTGGTCCATTTTTGGCAGAGGGTAGTGATCTTTAAGGGAGACTTGGTTCATATTTCTTAAGTCCACACATAGTCTAATCTCCCCTATTTTCTTCCTTGTGGGAACACGATTGGATACCCATTCTGAAAATCTAATGGGTGCTATGATACCAGCCTCAAACATTCTTTGCACTTCTTTCTCAATCAAAGGGAGGAGCACAGGATTGATTCTCCTTAGTTTCTGTTTGAAGGGCTTTTCATTTGGTTTTAAGGGAATGGTATGTTGAATAAGAGAGGTGTCATAGGACTTAAGGTCCTCATAACTCCAGGAAAATACATCTTGAAACTCTTTAAATAAATCAACATATTTTGGTTTTTGATCGGGAGGCAAAGACTTGGACAGTTTAATCATTTTGGGTTGCTCTACTATCCAATATTACAGTCTTCCACAGTAGTGTTTAAGGCTGCATCTTTGGCTTTTTGGGGACATCGTTTGAATCAAATATGTCTTCTAATGGAGTGAGGCCAGTAGGTAGAAAATTGTCTTTTAAATCAATCACTTCGTCCTCTGCTTCAGCTATTTCTTCTGAATGCATTTGCTTCAGCTCTTGCATGTTTTTCTCCTCAAAAATGGTTGGGTGCAACATTTGATTTGCTGCTTCAACTGTTATAGTTTGCTCATTTTGGCTCATTTGCTGTTGTGGATCATTCATGACATCTTCATCAATGTTTAAGCTTGAGAATTATTGCTGTAAGGTAAGAAAATTGTTGATTTGAGCATCATCCTCAAACACTTTCCAATCTTTGATATTGTTAGGGACAGCAGGCCTGTGCTTTATCTCAGCAGTAAAGTGGTAATTGGGCTCAAAGGGCAGCCTGCAAGTGCTAGCAAAAGTAGCTAAACTATGAGCATGCATGTTATGGTTTCTAGAAATTTTAGCAAGCTTGGATTCAGTGAAGGAATTGAGTATTTATGTGGCAGCAGACCTATAAGCTCTTAGCCTATTGTCATTAGTAACAAAGTTACCTTTCATCTATTGAATGATCAAATCAGAGTCACCTAAAATGGACACTTTTGCAGCTCCTAGATCTTTGAGCATTTTAAGGCCTAAAAAGAGAGCTTCATACTCTGCCATGTTGTTGGTGCATTTGAAGTTTAACCTATATGCATGACCCTCTGCATGGCTATTATGTGTATTGTGAATCCATATTCCTGCCCCTGCTCCTAGCTTATTAACAGAACCATCAAACTCTAAATACCATGTGATTTCTTGCTTGTGGTTAGTATTAAGAGTTTCAGTCATTTTAGGATTGGGTGGACCTTTGTTTTCTGCTTCATGTGGTTCTTCTTGTATGCTGGTTGCACTAATTGTTTTAATAGTTTCATGGGTATGGGCAACCGACTCTTGATTGATGCATGTTTCTTGTTCTAAAGGCAAAGGCTTCTCATCAGTGGGAGGGCAACTATCATTATTGAACAATATAAAGGAATCCATATCAGAATGAATGGAGTAAATGTGAAAGTTTTTGGGTTTTTCCTCACTACTTACCACATACTTCATCAGTGTCTCTCTATACAGTCTCTTTGGTTGCCCAAAGACTAAAATAGTGGCATAAGAGAGATCTAGTTGGAGAGATCCTTGGAGGTTTTCTCCCCAATATATTGATAAGAGCATGCCATACTTTGGTGGAATGTCAACAACCACCACGTCCATTAGGATCGTTTTATTGGGAAATTGGACTAAAGACACACAAAGGTCTTTGATTAAGCCTAAACACTCGACCTGACTAGAATCTAATGAGAATAAGTCTTTGTAGGGTCTAGTGACATCAAGGTTTAGCTTCTCCATTACAGATTTGGGCATTAAATTGTGTCAAGCACCTGAATCAAACATAGAATTGTGCAACACTTTATCATGAATGTGCAAACTAACATAAAAGGGTGGGACAGCTCCATGTCCTGATTTACCGTTGACCTCAGGACCAAAAAGTAATTCAGGTTTATTATCTAAGATATTAACATCATCTCTGTTCTCTGGTATTTGTAGTGATCTTTTGATTTGCTATCTGTACACATCATGTTTGGCAAGCTCAGAGAGAGGAATAGATATCTTTAATTTACCAATTTCTGCTTCTAAATCGAAAGGTTTTTCTGACTGTGTTTTAGTATTGTGACTGGCAGATTTTCCCTTTTCCATTGTATCTTTAGTGATCTTCTCTTGCTTATGAGTGATTTCTTGAGATTGTTTTGTTTTGGGAAGGCTTTGAGGAGTGCTATTTACATTTTCTTTTGAGGGAGAGGATACAAAAGGCTAGTTATCAGAGGGCTACATGTCAGATACATCCTCTATGGTCACTTCTTTTAATTTTGGGTCTGTTTTGTCAACAGGTTCTGTGATAGCGGTCTTGTCCTTTACTTTCTTAGCTAGCTTGGCATCCTTTGGCTTGATGGGATCAGACACATCAATGGTTCTTGTTCTCAATTTGTATTGTTTATGGAATTCGTACGTAGCCGAATCATAGCCTTGTTTGAAGTCAAATGACTCTCCAGACTTGGTCTGAAATTGATTTATATGATGGTTATCTTGGTCTTCTTGGGTTAGAAATACTTGTTGTTCACTTTTCAAACCCATCAATTTTATGTGACTGTCCTCTATCTGCTCATTAGATGTGGATGCTTCGGCATAGTTTTCATGAAAAGGAGGTCTTATATCATGGTCACGACTTGCCCTTCCAACGTTTGGGTTCTGATTTTTTCTAAAGTTTGGATTTTTGATAGTATTGTTTTGCTGTCCTTCCCATGTGGATTTTCTTTCAATAGTTCCCATTCTATTTTCAAAGGTGTCCATACCTTTGATGATTGTGTCCAATTTTTGCTCAATGGCTGAAGGTTCATCTTTGAAAGTGGTTCTTCTCTCAGCTCTTGCTCTATTTCGCTTGGCAATCAGATTTGCCTCCACACTAACAGCTACATTATGCATGTCTGCTAAGGTTTGAGGGGCTCTTTCTCTTAACTGATAAGCCATGTCTGAATCAAATCCATCAAGGAATTTGTATAAAGCAAGATCAGGTGGAGGTCTAAGGTTTTGTGGAATAGCGTTATAAACATTGTTAAACCTGGCACAATAGTCTAAGACAAATTCTTTAGGGCCTCTTTTGATAGTGTCATACTCAGATAATATGTGCATAGGGTCATTCTTATTTTCCCATATGTTAAGAAATGCTTGGTAGAGGGCCTCTGGGTCAGCTATGGAATTTGCAGCAAATTCTCTAAACCAAGGTCTTACATCTCCTGTTAAACTTTGGACAAAAATCTTCATTCTTACACTATCATCATCTATTTCATAACTCTCAAAAAGGTCCTGCATTTTCTTGGTATGGTACAGGGCTATGCCAGAACCAGTAACATCAAAGTATGTGATTTTAGTTTGATAGTCCTGAGGCATAGCCCCTGGATTTGTAGGTAACTGTAAAGGTGAATATCTGTTAGCCATATTTACAGGGATAAGTGGAACGACTGGAACAGCTGGAAGAGCTGTAATAAGAGTGGTGGTAATGGTAGTATGTGCAGTGAATGGAGGTGTGGAAAAGGTGCTTGGAGAGGTGGATGATGAACAAGGGGAAGTAGGGGTTGAACGAACAAAACTTTAACAAGGTTTGGAAAATAGCTTGGTTGAACTGTTTCAGGACTAGAATCAGCAAGCTCTTCTTGTTTTTGTTTGCTAAGGTTTCTAGAGATTAAATTGGGATTTTCAAAAACATCTGGTGGATTTGGGACTGGGTTTGACCTGGTATAACGAGATTTACTCTTTGGAGCCAGCTTCCGAATTTATTTTTGGTATTTTTGTAAGAAATTTTTGGATTTTAGCAAGTAAGTAAGCAAATTCTTGGGACAGCTATCCGTAGCATAAAAATAGCATGAAGATTGACTGAAGAAGCTTTTATTTACTCTTGTAGATGCAAAGCAAGATCAGTTTTAAAGGCTTCCTAGCTGACATTCAGGCTTCATCTGTAGCTTTAAAGAACAGACAGCAATTGCAACAATTCGTTCGTTCTCTACTGGAGTTGCCAATGATGTTATCACTCAGGTTGTCCCTTGGCTCCTTAAGTGATACGGCCGAGGTAACCAAAAACCAATCTTTGGGCTGCAGGTCCTAGCCTACTTGCAGTCAGAGAGGGCTCTCTCTTTATGTTTTAACTTTGTTTTGGGTTGATTTTAGGTTAGTTATGGTGTACAAGGGTTTTGTTTTGATTTTGGTGGGAAGGAGATGTTTTCAAGCAGAGTTGGGATGCATAGTGTGAGAAGTTCAAACCATTGGGCATGGAGTCATGGATTAGGGCTTGCTGTTGTGTTTTCTTGGTCACAAGAGGAATATAGAGCAGGATAGCTACACATAGAATAATATCAGGTTGGAATAAAGATGGAATGAAGGCCAGAGATGAAAGGAAACTAAGAATCTTTCATTAGCTAACAGAGAGGGAAGGTGGATGAAAGTTTTTCTAGGAGCAGTAAAGAATTCCTAAAAAACAGTCATATGTGAAAGAAACAGGGTAAACATGATCATTTAAGTATGCATATTCATAACCATTTCTAAGGAAAACAAGAAATAACAAGAACTGAGCATAGGGTGCAGTCAAGCAAAACCTAAGCTATTCTTTTTCTTGCTATTTAGATGGTAACCCAATTGTGCATAAACATATGAAAACTGTAAACAGAGATAGAAAAACTTATTGAGCCATGTAGTAGCACAGGAATTCCACAGTCACTTTTTAACCATTAATAACACAACAATCAGTTCTTCATCCAAAGCATTCGAGTAGTCTTTGATTACAGAGCTTCTAAAAAATACAGCGCAAGTCCAACATGAGGAATATCAACCAACCAACCCTTTAAACAATGAATTAGGGTGGTTTATATAGGGGAAATATCTAAAAATATCTATTACAGTAGACCTTAAATAGGTCTGAGGGAAATGAGTTCTTTAACCTAATTTTGTCCTGAAATTAATGCAAGAAAATATCTTTGAGCTGCGCTGGAGGTAGATGTATCAAAATGAGTTAATATGGTGTCCTTATGGCTCTGTGATGTTCATTTAGCCATAATTGTGCTTTGGGATTTGATCCCCTGCTCTCGAGTGGCTTTGATGTGCATTAACTGTGATCTGAGAGCTTTAAATGGCTTCACCGTTTTCTTTGACTTTGCTTTGGGGGCCTTTAATGTTCACCTGCTTTGGTATTTCCGATCTGATACTCTTTGCTGCTTCACTGATACTCTTTTAATTTAATCTAGGCTATGTCTTTCCTCTGATACTCTTGAAATTGTCAAATCGCCCCTTTTCTGAACCTTCATGAAGAAATCCTGTCAAATTGTGAATTTTCGAGCCTGCTGGTAGCCGAGCAATAGGCAGCCTTCCATTTTGACCATTTTTTCTTAGTGATGCATGATTAGCGATAAACGCTAATCGCGCATCAAAAACTGCCTCAGTTTTTCATTCCGAGCATCCTTCGCTGTGATTTTTGCCTTTCGCGCCTTTTTTCAGTGATGACGTCAGCATGACGTTAGCAGTGGGTCCTGGGACGGTGGTGACATGGCAAGGTGATGTGGCAGGGTGACGTCAGCAAGGTGACGTGGCAGTATGGTGACGACGTGGCACAGGACGCAGTGGCGGGTTGATGCGGGGGTGACGTAGTGCTGTCGTGGCGATGACGTCATGGGCGGAGAGATAGAAGGCAGTTTGTGGTTTCATCGGATCGCCTTCTGTATGAGAGCGGTGATTGTCAAAGGAGCTCTAACACAATAAAAAGCAGACACCTATCTTTTGTATGATGGCAAAACCACCAGGCTATCGGAGGATAACTGTCGATCATCAGGGCGGATCCGAAATCGCCAAGAGCCGTTGGATCTGGGCAGGTGGATGGAAGGGCTGATGGAGTGTAGAGCTGGCAGCAGGTTCATATGCGGGGGCCCGCCCGAATATTAAATTAATATTTATGTGCGGGGGGGTCAAAAATTTGGGAAATACGGGTTTTTCAGGCCTCGGAAGGGATCTGATAACCTAACAAGGAATTTCACGCTTTGGATGAGTTCAAAGGCACTTGAGAAGGGTTTTATGTGTTTTAAGAAGGGTTTATGGCCAAAAAAAGGGGTTTATACCTTGGGAAAGGTAAAAATGGCCAAGGATGGATTTTATACATTTGGAGGAGAATTTTATGCATAGGAATGAGTCCTAATGCATTTTTTAGAAGATGGTTTGAGAGGCAAGCTGAGGGTTCTGGCTAAGTTTCAGGCAAACTTAGCGATTCCCGCGCATAGTCAAGGTTATCTTTCAACCAGAGGGAGGGGATATGTACATAGGGGAGCTATTTAGTGATTTTTAGTAAGGATAAGGGAAAATAGATAGGGATTTACATAATAATGTTAGAAGTTAATATGAATTTGTAAGGTGAAGTGTAGGGGAGAGGCTAAGTTTGTGAACTGAAACTTTAAACATAGGGAGTGAATGGACTGTGGAGAAATGATTCTTACACAAGAAATGTGGCTTCTTCTCACTGAAGAAAGTCAAAGCTTGTCTTAGTATTTTACAAAAAATGAAGTGGTAACAGGACTGGTTGGGCAGATCCCAAGGTCCTCAAGGCGATGTTAGTGAGTGATTTGGGGAATAAAAAGAAGGGGGAGTTAGAAATGCCTCGCTTGAGTTCCTCCAAATGAAAAAGTGCCTCATAAGTGTGGTCTGAATAAATATAACACTTGAAAACATGAAATGGATCACATAGTTTGATTCTGCAACCACAAAACTACTTACCCAGCCTACTTGCCTAGCATTTTTTCTTCTTTTTGCATGGGTGCATTTAGACTTGCAGACCCTGATTATCTTCTTTTATTTTGACTACCCTCCTATCTAAATGTACCCTTGTATCTTCCAAGGGCCTAGATTAAGCAGTCGGGCTCCTTCATTTCTCTACCTAGCTACTGATATGCCAAGTTTAAGCTGTTTGGACAGATATTCATTCTCTTTCTTCTAAAACAAGTAATTTAAACCTAGGGAAGCCAAGATTAAGCTGTTTGGCTTTCCCTTATCTGTAAAACTCTTCAAAAATGGTATGATTCTTCAAAATGGAACTTCTTGGAGATATGGAACCTTGCAGCATGAAAAGATGACATATTTGGCATGTAAAACAGTCAATCATGAAATATGAAACCTATTACAATAGGAGGCTAACAATTTGTATACAAATTCAGGTAATAGAATTTATGAAGTGGAACCTGAGGTTGAAAGAAGATCTCATAAGAATATTCTATCTATCATCTTACTAGAAGAATATAATGGTCAAAAGAAATTATCATACTTTGAATGTGAACATGTCAGTCTTTGATATGGGATAGAAAAATAAAATAAATAAGAACATGTCATCTTTGCTAATGCTCAATCAAGAAAAAAATGAATATGCATTGATGGATCCTCCACAAGACAAATAAAGAGATCTAGATATGGATTTTAGGTTGTCATATATATTTATTAAAGATGAGCTTAATGTTGCTCTAGAAGAAAGAAGGAAACTAATAATTAAAAAAAAAGAAAAAAAGGAAGCTACTTGAAAATAGGGATCACGATGTTGATGTTTTGAAGACCCAATTACAAGAAGAAAGAAGGAGGGAACCAGAGAGGTAGAGAAAGCTAAAAGAAAGAGAATATCATTGTGAAGTTCTAGAAGCCGAGATTATCTATTTAAAATATTATCTTAAAAATATAATAATCAACTAATGAAGTAGGAAAGGAAATAGAAGATGGAACTCCCAGAAAACATAGATAATAATATTTTGAAAAAACAACTAGAAGAATGTAAAGGATTGAGGACTCCTTGGTAAATAATCTTAAAGAAAACTTGGAGGAATATAGAAAAGTAGAAAAGGAAGTGGCCTCCACAAATAAGCATTTAGAGGAAGCATATCAGAATTCGAAGTTGGCTAAAGGAAATAAAATTATAGACATAATTATCGACAAGAAAAAATTTCCCCTCATCAAAATAGGTCTTGTTTATAAGGAAGATCATGGGACACCAAATGGAGAACAACTCAAGCACTATGTTGATACATTCATAGGATCTAGTAGAAATACAATTGAAGATGCCATTCAAGGAAACAAATAGCATAAGTATCTGCATATGAGCAACAATACAAACAATATTAAAGAGGAGTAAAGGATCAATAAGATGCTCATAAATCCATCCAGAGAAAAAAAAAATGAATATAAGTTTGAAAGTCCTACTACATTACAAAGTCATTCTAATCCTCTCAAGGGAACTACGAGAAAAAATGGAATAGGAGACACAGACTAGTGAAGAGATGAATCCTTTCAAAGGAAGAAAAATTTTAGAAGAAATACTTCATCAATATAGTCCCTCTCATCTAGGTATCAAAATACATTTTTTGGATGTTGTTTTTCATCTACAAGTTTTGGACATAAAGAAAGGGATTACAAGATCTATGACAAGAATGATTACCTCATAAATAGAGGCTATTATCAAAATTCCAAGATCAAATATATGGGAAATTAGAATATACAATAGAAGACAATATGAACCATTTCTACCATTATTCAAGTTCAACACAAAATTCTACAAACGTCACAATGTTGGGCATATAGCTCGTGACTACAAAATTGACATAAGGTATATTTCTAAACCATTTAAGAAAGAATTTTTCTCTATTGATAAAAGAAATAAAACCAAGGTGTGGATAAGGAAATAGGAAGAGCCAAAGATAGATCTACACACTCTAACATAATCTACTGGGGAAGGATTCTTCAAGTATATGCAAGTTTGAGACGAGATGAAACTTGAAGAAGTAGAATTTTTTTGGAATGAGTACTCTAAAATAAGTAATGGAAATAATATGAAAAAAATAAAATAATAAGTTGAATATTGAGATTAAATTTGAAGCAAGATGTAGGAAACACATAATTAAAGGGATCCAAGGAACAGGGGGAGCACTCCTCATAAACAATGCAAAAGGATAATTGAAATTGAACATGCAAGAACACTTGGCCACAACTTTGACAGGGGGGGCTGAGATGCAGATAAAATTGATCAAGAAAAAGGAAAGAGAAATAAAACATTCATAGGGGTATTATGGTTGCATCAAACTTATTCACAAGGAAGAGTAAGTAAACATTGACTAGTAGCATGAGATAGTGAGAAACCATAAAAAATGGAGCAACTGAAATAATAATGAAAAACTTCCTTGACAAGGCGAGATCAAGGCTATTTGGATAAGTATATAGGAATATCATACTAAAAAAAGGAAAGTCAAATGAAAATAGTCAATCAGATGGGAATAATATTAAAATTTGTTTAAAAGAGTGTTGTGAGTTGGAACAACATCTAAGGCTTCATGATATGCTTAAAAATAAAAAGTCAAGGAAGTTGTCTGTCAGGAAATAAGAGAGAATATTATTGGATAAAGCTCATAGGGGATAGTAGCATACATTCAAGTTGGGTTGATTTATCAAGAAAAACTTAAATTGAAAGTCGATGGTGCAATAGTATGTGTGATTTTTTTTAGGAATTTTTGAATGTGGATTGAAACAATCATATAACTCACACTAAATGGTACCATAGTAGAAAAATTAAATCGGTAGGAGAAACCCAAGTTTAGGGGGAGAAAGTCTATTATAGTGCATGTTATGAGGACAAATCTATCTTGTGGACAAGAGAAATCTCCCTAGGCTTCTAAGAACCCTGGTAACAAATACACAGTAATTGCTACCTTTCTCTAAGTTTTGAACATTTGAAAGCAATAAAATGAAAGAGGCCTCTTACCGGCTTAGGGAAATGATTGATTAAGTGTTAGGAATAATGCCGAGAGGGGGGGGGGGTGAATTAGTATTACAAATCAATTACTTTTTAATTTCATAATCAGATTTATATACACTACTTCAGTGAAGGGAACTCATGTGTGCATGCAACTGTGATTAAGGAAAGCATCATATACCTAGAAAACTTATGATTTAGTTAATTCATCATGTGTTGACATTTAATTAGTGCTAATAAACTTTATTAAACATTAAACAGTAACCATGTGCAGTAATAACAGAATAAACCATCATACATAAGAAACACACATGAACACCAAGATTTAAGGTGGAAAGCCAATGCAGGAGAAAAACCACCTGTTGTTGTTGCCTTTGTCTTGTTTTTAATATAAATAATAGGTTGTTTACAATATTGTATTGGTGCAGACTCATACTAATACACAAGAAACCACCTTTAGAAGGCTACAACATTCTCTTGTTCTCCAGCTTCTACTGGAATGGAGCTACAACCCCCTAGATCTTGTACTAGCCGATATGTTTACTAGTATGTAGGCACCGACCAACATAAGGATATGACCCTATTTGTTCCTCCAGGGACCATTTTTCATAAATTTTCAGACTGTATGATCCTAGTACACAACAACATAATATGAAGGCCTTGTTTCATCAAATTTTCACACTAGACCCATCAAAAACTTTGAAGCTCAAACTCTATAACAATAACTGCATCAACCAATAATCTGTTAATCTAAGCAGTCAGATCATTGTCAGCAAAACACTATGTTGAGCCCATATACCTGCATCATCATTCGGAACTAGCTGCAACCTCAAAAATCATACATCAAAATGCATACGCTACTTTAATGAACCCAACTTGCGTGTATATGCTACTTCCGTTAACAAAACCTACGTATACCTCCAAAATTATTGAATCATAAAAAAACTCTGATTCAAAAATGTACCAACCACTGACAATCTCAAGATCTACTATCAAATTACATATATCTAAACATATAGCAACAAATATCTCCGTTCTGACTTAATCAATCAATCAATCAGACTCAATCTCCTTATGCATTCATTTCTACTTTCAGATCTACGAAGACATCATTAATAGACAATAGTAAAATAATATCACTGATAAGATAGATTAATCATCTCTAAACAATAGGATTTCATTTTGCATACACTACTTGGAAGTGTTGAACCAGCGTGTATACGCATCTTCACCAAGGCGATCTATCATACAGATATGAAGATAAAAACTTATAACTTTGCAGCTATTCTAGTCTTTAGATATACCCATATCATAGCATTTAAAGCACAAAACGTTTGTTAACACTCACATAGAGCCTATCTATTATCAGATCTCATAATGATAAGTCATTATGATCCCGATCCATCATTAGATCTCATCCATCGTCAAACACTCAAGTGCATACTTAGTCCAGATCAAGAAAAGCATCAAAAACATGCACAATTGCTTTTGATCTAACACTTCATAAGATATTCATTACTTGTCCACTTAGCGCTTTGATCTTCTCCTCCTTATATAGTTTTATCCTTTCTCAATACCTCGGACCAAAACAACACTTAAAACCTGTGGTATTGTTAAACGGTATCAAACAACCATTACTCCGCTCAATATTGTGGCCTAATACCAATGTATTGACCCTTGGAATTATTTCACCTTAATTTCCTTAATTTTTCATCCCATACACGATTTTCGTCTTGTGAAAGTGTGTGCATATGTATACGCTCTTTTTGTACAGTGAACACACATGTATACACTCTTTTTGTACAGTGAACCCATGTATATGACTTAACATACCTGAAAACATCCTTTTTCTTCAACTTCTTGATTCTGATCTATAGTCCTTTGTTCCAACATCCTGTTCTTATGTACCATTGCCCTGATACCTCTAAATTGACCTCTTATAACATGATTTTCCATCATACATCACTTTTGAACTGATTTCTCTGAACTGCCCTACATTTTGTCACATCTGTAAACACAACTGCCACGTATTCTATCATATCATGTTTATAATTTTATTAATTAGTTCATTCATAAAATATCAAGGACAACAAACACTAACAATCTCCCTGTATTAAACCTTTGACCATTATTCTCTTCCCTCATTTTGTCTCCTCTGACCTATAGATTCATCTCTGTTCAATCGTTCTGTCACCTCTTATATGTCCTGTAGATTCATCTAGTTGCCATATACTTGTTCTGCTACAAGTAGGTTTCCATCAAGTACAACACATGCATCATAATGCCAACAATCTCCCCCCTTTGACGTGATGGAAACTACTTTGGTGTTTGGTCACCGCAACCTGTAAATAACACCAAGTTGTTCTGAACATCAAGCTACTCTCCAAGCATAACTCTCCAAACACCAAGTTAGTCTCCCCCTTTGACATCAAGGGCAAAGGGTTGACTGACCAATGCTAAATGAAGAATTCCATATCTCAACAATTGAATATGAACATTGATCATGCTCCCCCTAGGTACATGTTGAATTCTCTGATTAAACTCACCCTTTGTACATACTGAGATGCACTATACCATCCATGCTCCCCTTGAGAACATGTAGAGTCTTCAAAAATATTTTCCAAAAGAATAACATGACTCTATAACTCAACTATGTGAGTATGACCTTCCTATCACCAATGACTCATATATACATCAATCTCCCAAGCAAGTGGGGATATACCAAATGAATCAACCACTGAACAAGTGGGATTACATATTTGACATGATCTGAAAAGTCCATACATGACTAAATATGACAATTATTACATCATAGGCCTTTACACTACCTTTACATCGAATGATATACATGACATTTATAAAAAAGACTAAAGATCTAAACAAGACCATGATAGTCATCAACAACTATCATACACCATAGATGATCTACACCATAAGCATATGTAAGCAACATCCAGACCATAAATCTGTATATGTCCATCATCAGTTCCCAAGATATGACAATGTAAATATCATCAACCTGTGACAAAGTATGTCGCATATAGATATCAACTCCTCCCCTTGACCTCATCAAGATCAACTTTATCTTTTTCCTTAGTAGAAAAAGCCTTATCATAACCTTCCATGAATCAGCTAAGCATATGTCATATCTCCAAGTAGTAACAAAAAATCATTCACATCATATCATATGTACGTGAAAACACCATCATCATCATCTATGATCATAACATCATCATCAAGAATTGCATGATCTTTCCACAAGAACCCTCAATATATCAACCATGTATCATCACTAAGGACATCCCACATCTGATAAACATCAACCATGATAATCAACATATGTGAGTGTCAAACCTATCATCATAAAGTAAGAATTCATCATCATTATGTGACTAAGTAATCCATGTCTGTGAATATCCATGTCTTCAAATAGCTATGTCTTCATGAGAACCACAATAACACCTTTCTATTGGCCAACCAACAATATTTATCAATATGTGACTTAAGTAATCATCCATGTATCCAACATAATGTGTATCCACCAAAGAGATAGCAATATATATCTATAAAACCATGAGGTCATAGTCATTTTTCAAGCTTTCTTGATACCATCAAAAACAACAATCCTCAACCATGTGAGAGCCAAGAACTATAGGAATCCTCATCCATAACTGCACCATATGAAGTTTATGCATCTTTGAAGGCATGATGGTAGCAACATAAAAGAAATGTCACTTATCAAATAATGAAGTTGTGTACTCAATATTTTTTCTTCTGCTTGTCCTTATGAGGATCACCATGTAAGCAACATACCATATGTACTGTATGCATCATCAAAAGAGTCACCCACAATCATCCATAAATATAATCTGAATAACAACTATGTGGCTCAAGCTATATAAGTATCATCTCAAATTTCATCATAGGCAACTCATTACTGCAGCATAGCATGATGTATCATTTAAACACTTCATCAACATAGGAATCCTCACCATTGATAAGAATCGTTATGTACCAAAGACTTCAAACATAATACCAACATGAAGTCCCTAAAAGCTTTCTATCACATTCTATTTGATGCTACAAATGTCTTGTCATCACTCCCAACAACTTCTCCATGAAGTTTTGAAAGAGATTTTCAAAGACAAAGACAAAACAAGAGATCAAAGCGTACAAGACATAATCAAAGAGATCATGAACTAATTAACCAATTATACAATGCAAAATGATCAATTATGCAACCAAAACTCATGTAGGTGATCAAGGAATCCTACAAATCAAATCAATAGAGATTTAATTGAGAAATAACAATTGCTTATATTCATAAAACTGGAGAAAATCCTTACAACCATGTAGCCTTGATGTATAAATCCCTTTATACAATCTCCAACCCTCTCTCTTGCAAGACAAGCCTTCCAAACTAATCTCAATAGCATAAACCTAATTCCAACAATCCTTTCTCAAATTCCATGCCTATAATGGATTTATATCCGAATGATGAGAAGTTATGGATCCATTCTTGAAGGGATGAGATCAACTATTAGTGGGATAAAGGTACCACAAAGGAAGGGGAGTTAATCCATGATGGGTGGGATCACCACTGAATAAGAACTCATTCAAAGCTTGTTGGTTAGGATAGATGCTACCAACAATGCTTCTAGGCTTTAATTTCTATTTTTACGTACTTCAAGTCATGTGTGAAGGTCATTGTGGAAGACAGTGTGTACTTTTGTGTAGATAATAATGGTCTTCCCTGTGTATGCAAAAAAATGACTAGGAAATTGCGAACATAGCCAAAATCTGGGTTTTGTACCATAGGATCAATAAATTCCACCTTCTTTGGGATGATTTAGTTTCAAACTCTGGAGGGTGGTGCTCTAGAACACTTGTGTGGATAGAGAGACATGCAAACTAATGGTCATTTTCCTAATGTGACAAAATGATGTGTAATATATTCCCCCCTAAAGCGCAAATTCAAAAGAAATATTTTGATGACTGAAGTGCATTATCATGTGAATGTTTAAATTATAGATTTCATTTGGAGACCTTAAACAATCAGACAAATGTTGCAATAAAATATATAATATCATCACTGAGGTAAGCATTCCCATACTCATAGCATAAATCTATCAAAGCACAGTATGGAAATACATCTGAAGATCCATGTCAAAAGAAGACATAGGATGGATGCAACCATCAATGGATCTATATTTACAATCATGAATATTTAATAAATCAAAACAACATGGATGGATGAAACTATATCCTGGGTCTTGATCTCCATCTCTTGATCCGTAGGACGAATCTAGCCATGTGGGTGAATGTCTTGAAGTCAAACATGGTAGAAACCACTTAATTACCGGTCAATAATGTGAACAGTTAAAAAGTGCGAGAGAGACCACCAATAATGACAATGGATCTCAAGGTACTTCTAGTACAATCTATAAAGTGTGAATAGATGATTTGATGTTGAACACTCATAGAATCATTCGATTGAAGGCCAATGATGAGAACCTATCGTCGAAGGCAAGAAACCTACCATTAAGGCATGCAGGACTCAAGGTAATGAAGGTTTATAGATGAACTTCCTATAAAATGAGTTGCAGTTGATAGGAAGTGACACGTTGTAGGAGGACCTATGACACGAAAGTCATGTCAAGTTATGAAGAATAGAAGTTTGGAGTAATTCAGGACTAACTCAGGGATGGTCGATGCAACTGAAGGCAAAGACTGGCAAAGTAATTTTTATTGTGGTTGAACTTCTCTTGAACATATCAGAGACACGACTTAATGACTTGGCACCATTTGACTCAAAAATAAAAACTCAAACCAACTGAAGAATTTCAAATGAGGTATGGTCAACTGAGTAACAAATGGATTTCCCCAACCCAGACATGAAAAGTGATGGAATGTCATGTTCAAAAGTGACATAATGCCTTCTAAAATGAAAAACAAAGATTCTTTCTCACTTTTCCCCCACAATTACTCGAAATTACCTCTTTATTCTTTACAAGCTTGAGGAGGATAACATATGCTTGTCCTATAAGCTCATACTTCATACGAGTCCTCCAAATTATTTTTAACGAACCCTAAGGAATGATTTGGTCTTGTCATGCTTAACGAGTCCTATACTAATAAATATTTACAAGTCCAATAAAGGGGTAACTCGATTTCATTTTCATTTTTAAAGAGTTTGAAAAGATATGAAAAGAAGCCCTATTTAGTTATTTTACCATAAAATTTTAATAAGCCTGGAGAAAGTAAAGCTTGGACTTTCTCGGTTTTAGGGAGTTAGAAGAAAAGTGTAAGTAAACTCCATAATGTTATTTTGCGCACATTTAGTCCCTCAAGCCTGAAAACGGATAAAATAATGCAAGAGAGAAATCTATTGGCGATCATTAGTCAATGCATACTTTTTTCGTAAATAGTCTCGTTTAGTCCATAAAAGGGTTAAACTTATACTAAAAGGATGGTTATTCATTTACTTTTACGAGTTCGAACAATCAAGTACTCAATGATATTTTCATTTTTAAGGAGCTTGAAAAGGGTGTAGAGAGAACTCCATGATTTCTCTTTTTCACAATTTTTAATGAGCTTGTGAAAGTGATAAATAGTACTCAGTACCAAAATGATTTTTTTTTGTAATTATCCCATAACCTGCACACGTAAACTCAAAATAATTATCTTTGTTCAACAATAAATACTTGTAAAATAATATTTAATTAGCCCTAAACAATTTTAAAAATCCCAAAATGTAAAAAGTTTTCACCATTTTCATTTTTACCATTTTGAGAGAGATAGAAGCCATTTTTTACCAGAAAATTCCAAAGCTAATTCTGGGCAAACAGTTGGAGGAAATCGTGAGCCACCTTCACCAGGTAAATGGTCTATACGAGTTCTTCATTTTCATGTCAATTTTGTATCTTTTCACTGTGGATTTTGGAATTTTAGGGAGGGTTTTGCAAAAAGTTTTTCGCCCTCGATGTGCGCAGGTGCCCTTCATTGGGCTTGCGCACATTGATATAATTTTTAACACGATGTAAGCAGTTTCAAGGAAATAAACTATGCACATGCGCATTTTTCATTGAAGCCAACTGCGAACAACACCGAGGGCCAAGAAAAGCAATTGAAAATGTGCCAAATTTTGTTAAATCTCTCAATGCCTATTTCTAATGATTTGTAATGTTTAATTGGAGACTTTTGATCCATAAACATGGAATGGAGAGAGTGTGAGCATGAGGAACAAGATATACTTTCTCTCAATGACCCACCAACCATACAAACCCCGACACGATGTGGATTATACAAGTTTTTCATCATTCCAAGCATGATGGACCAACTAGACTTACTTGAATGGATGGTAGTGTTGGAAATAATACTGAGAGGGGGGGGGGGTGAATCAGTATTATCAGATCAGATAAAAATTTTCAATTTCATACTCAGATTCATACACGCAGCTTCCGTTAAGGATATCAACGTATACACGCGACTTTGTTAAGGGCAACTAGCGTACATGCAGTAATCTTATGATTTAGTTAGCTTATCTTCAGTAAATGCATCAGAACATTATTACCCATATTAACAGTAAACAGGTGCAGTATAACAGAACAGATCATCACACATAAGGCACACACATGAACACCATGATATAAGGTGGAAACCCAATGTGGGTGAAAACCACCTGCTGCAATTTGTTTCTATCTTCCTTTAATAAGAAACTTCTTTTACAATGTACTGGTGCAGTCCTTTACCAGCACGCAGGCTACAACCTGCAGAGGGCTACAACCCTCTTAGCTCTTGTACTAGCCGATCCATTTACTAGTACGTAGGTGCCTGCCTATAGAATGCTCCAACCTTTAATCGTTCTTCAGCTGCTCTTGGAAGGGAGCTACAACTCCTTTGCTCTTGTACTGGCTGATATGTTTACCAGTACGTAGGTGCCGGCCTACGATCTACCCAGGACCACGTTTCATACATTTTCATACTAGATCCATAAGACAATCACCATTGTAGTACAACCTGCATCATCAATTACTGAAGCACTGAAACACTGAAACTTTGTCAAAAACACAGTCACCAGAGCACAGAGCAGACACAGAACTCTGCAATAACCATCATACCCATCTGCAACTTCAAATATCAAGCTTTACAGTGTACACGCTACTTGGATGAACCCAACCTACGTGTATATGCCATTTTTCCAAAGCCAACCCGCGTACAGATCTAAAATTATTTCTTATAACTTTGCAGCTGTACCAGACATCAATCATATTATAACACTTATAGAATATTATTTGCGTCAATATGCAGATCTAGAATAAGCATAATCAACCATATAAAGATAGTTCATTTCAAACCATTTGATCCCGATCTCTCCTTAGATCTTGTTCTCCATCAACTGGTGAGATATCTCCTTAGCTCAGATCAAGCAATTGCATCATCAACCCATAACCTGCATACTGGATCTAATACTTCATCAGATATTCAAGACTTTTTAGATACATTTGCCTAATGATCTTCTTCTCCTTATATAGCCTTAGGCCTTGCTCAATACCACGGGCCAAAACCATAGAAATCCAATACCATCAACTTCAAAACTAGGGATCAAGACGTCCGTCGAGACACCATGGTCCAAAACCATAGGCACAACTTCCAAGGAATAACCGCCACGGACCAAAGATAAGTTTTCCACATACACGCTCTTTTACTGAAGCCAACCTGCGTGTACACGCGACTTGGTATATAGCGAACCTGCGTATACGCGACTTGGTATATAGTGAACCTGCTTGTATACACGACTTGGTATATAGTGAACCAGCGTGTATATATTTTCTCTTCATACTTGTAGTCTGATCATCAATTCCTTGCTGCTATCCTTCTGCACTATGATTTGTCATCAGTGTGATTTGCCATCAAGGCCAAAAATGCCAACAGGTAGGCAAGTGGAATGTTTAGGAAGAGTGTTTTATAGTCAAGGACCAAAGGCTAGTCATTGATGTAGATGACATCTATTTCTTGAGTGGATTTCCCGATTATGGCAAGGAAATTAGCTTGTTTGTCCATAGGTGCGGTGGCAAGACCATTGCTACCTACTTGATCCAACATTTCACTGATGGAGCTTCTCTTAAAGATGGTCGAATTGATATCAAGACCATACGTGATATTCCTTTGAAAGCCATTAGGTTTACTATTGCACGATTTTGTGGTAGTGCAACATTACATGTGCTCACTAAGGCTCAGATAGGCTACCGTGGATTGCTACAATGGCACCATATTTAATTGGTGTGAGGTTGTAGTTTCCAACTTGAAAGGGAAACTAACTAGGGTGAGAATGGAAAACCTCAAAAACGTTGGGTATGGTACCTTCATGATTTCATTTTCTCTGGAGCACATTCCTCTTTTGGCTCCATATGTATCTATAGAGAGAGAGGAGGGCCTCGTGACCCTTGCATGCTGAAGTGGGGTACACTTATGTCACACCATGGAGGTGGTGAAGGACCAACTATTAGGTTTACTGTTGACTTCTTTGAGTGGATGGAAAGAAATATCATCATGATGGAGGGATTTCTATATGTAGGGACGGACTACACAGGAGATTTCGATAGGCCACTACCTCTTGGGATGCAATGGGGTGCTATAAGTAATACTTCAATTTTTTTTTTTTTTTAATATTTTCATTTTTTTGTTATTTTTGGAATCCAACTAATTATCTGAAATTATCATGCAGATGTGGCTCTAGTGAGACTGGCTAGATTATGTAGATATGAATGACATGATGAGCAGCTAGTTTCCCCCATAGTACAGAACCTAGATGTGGAAGAGACACTAACAGAGATAGAGCACAACCTTGAGAGGTTGACTCTAGACATTCGAGATGCCGCCATAGGTGATCTACCTACCTGTGACCAGAGGCATACTACAAGAGTTCCTAGTCCTATTAGCCATTTTATATGATGAGTAGCACGTGATATTGTATGCTACCATGATCACCATCATGCGTAATGACTAGCCTAAGGGCTACATTTTTTATTTTTTACGATGTATCGACCTGTTCGAAAAATAAAGGTCGCGGGGCCCCATGTCATTCGATGATATTTTTTGTAAAAGCCATGCTTATTTACAAACTTTATCTAATGAAAAACCTACTACGTCTATTTCTGATTGTCTTCTACAATATCCGAATGAATATTGCATTGATTTATTTACAAATGTTTTACTGTAGGTTTTAACCCCATATAGAAATCACTTACATATGAATTCTAAAACATAGAAAATAAACAATGTGAGAGCATAACACATAAATCACATATACACAGAGATCTTCCCATGGATCCCAAAACCAGGACTACTAGCATCATTTTTCATTGTATTCCTTTCAATGTTACAATACATATTTATACATGTCGAAGCATCCAATACGATGGAACGAAAACCATTGCGTCCAAAACCATGGACCGAAAACCATCACGTCTAAAACCATGTGCAAAAAATCATGCAAAAAACCATAGGTAGGTCCGCCCAACCTAATATAGGGTCAAAAAATAAAATTTCCCGAGGTGTTGCCCCGAACCCCATAGAGTGGGGTTACCTGCACCCCTCAAACCCCATGTGACTCCCCCAGCTATGCAATCGGTGCAACGAAGGGGGGGCTTTCCCCCCTTTTAACCCCCTGGTTAACTATGTGGGCTAGTCGTGGAAAGAATATAACACAACCCAACATTCTCCCACTTGTTGTTTTCTTTCCATAAGGGGCCGCAAGAAAGCTTAGTCATTTATCCAGCCTGCAATGCCCAATGTTTCTCTACAACAAGGTAACTTCTCAGAGCTCACAAATTTTGTTAATGCATATGCAATATTCTTCAAATTTTCCACCTTTGCCAGCAACACCTTTTTGTCCTCTATCATATCCCTCACAAAGTGATACTGAACATCAATGTGCTTTGTCTTTGAATGATATGCAGGGTTCTTTGCCAAGAAAATTTCACTTTGGCTGTCACAGTCTATCCTTATAGCTCCCTGTACTAACCCCATACTTGAACACAATCTCTGCAACCAAAATTCTTCCTTGCTTGCATGAGTGGTTGCCATCTATTCTATCTCTATAGTTGACAGTGCCACTATAGATTGTTTCTTTCTCATCCAATTGATTGCACCTCCAAATAGGTTAAACACATACCCACTTGTAGATTTTCTCTGATCCAAATCTCCAGCCCAGTCTACATCAACAAAGCCATGAATATCCAACACTTTGTCCAATCCTGGTCTTCCTTGGTAGCAAAAACCATAATCACCAGTGCCACACAAATACCTAAAAACACGATTCATTGCTGTCCAGTGCTCCATCCCTGGTTTTGACATAAACCTTCTCAATACTCCCATTGCATGTGCAATGTCTACTCTAGTACAAATCATTGCATACATCAGGCTATCGACTGCACTTGCATACGGAACACGGGACATGTCCTCTTCCTCTTTTTGTGTCTTGGGACACTTTTTAGCAGATAACTTCACACCTACACGAATAGGAACCTTCATCGGTTTACTATCTTGCGTATTAAACCTCTGCAGTATTTTCTTGACATACTTCCTCTGGTTTAACTAGAGCCTCCTCTTTTCGCAATATCTTTTAATTTCCATGCCCAAAATATAGTTTGCAGCACCAAGACCTTTCATGTCAAATTTCGAGGACAATTGGGTCTTCAAATCTTGGATAATTTCTTTGTAATTTGCAACCAGCAACATATCAACCACATACAAGACCAGATAAATAACATAGTCACCAGTTAATTTAAAATACACATAGTGATCTGCTTTGCTTCTGGTGAAGCCAAGTCCCCGTATAAACGTATCAAATTTTCGATACCACAACCTTGCTGACTGTTTTAACCCATACAAAGACTTCTTTAACTTGCATACCAGTTCTTTCTTACCATTCACCATAAAGCCTTTAGGTTTCTTCATGTAGATCTCCTCTTCCAGATCCCCGTGAAGAAATTTTGTCTTCACGGAAATCAATTCCTGGCACCTGGGAATAACCTTTTGCTACCAACCGAGATTTTTATTTCTCCACCTTTCCTTCTGCATTTGCCTTCTTGAAAACCCATTTGCTACTTGTGGGTTTCCTTCCAGCCGGCAACTCTACCAGAGCCCATGCCTCATTTTTGTGCAAAGATGCCATTTCATCAACCATGGTCTCTTTAGATAGTTTGCCATCCTCTGAATTTACTGCTTCCTTCACAGTTCTAGGATCATCATCAGTAATAGATAAAGTAGAATTTGAACAGAAAGTAGATGGACTATACCTTTCTGGTTTCCTTCTTTCTCAAATTGATCTTCTCACACTCGAAGTTTGTGGCTCTTCATCTTCTAATTCCTCCTCTACTGTAGAGTCTGATTCTTCCTCCTTAAGCTCAAACTTTATCTTCTCAGGTTCCTTTGGTTGGACTTCATGTTTAATAACATATTTCACCTCTCTGAACACCACATCTCGGTTGTACATAACCTTCCTTGTTACTGGGTTCCAAAGCTTATAACCCTTTCAACCATCCTTATACCCAATAAAGATGCACTTTGCACATATGCATCACATCCAAACACCCTCAGATTTGAAAGAGAGGGTTTCTTACTAGTCCATACCTCTTGTGGAATCTTATCCTCCAACACTGATGAAGGTGATCTATTGACCAGGTAACATGCTGTCTCCACCGCCTCTACCCAGAATTCCTATCCTAACTCAGCACCACTAAGCATGCTTCTTTCCCTTTCCATCAACGTCTTGTTCATTCTTTCTGCAACTCCATTTTGCTGAGGTGTATATGGTGTAGTCTTCTGCCTTGCTATACCACACTTGTTACAGAGTTCCTCAAATTCCTTATTGCAAAACTCTCCACTGTTATCTATCCTCAACACCATTATCTTCTTCTTTGTCTGTTTTTCCACCAAAGCCTTAAATTATTTAAACTTGTCAAAGACTTCATATTTCTTCTTAAGGAATTATATCCATTTATTCCTTGAGAATTCATCTATAAATGATACATAGTACACAAAATTACCCAGTGATAGAACCTTCATAGGTCCAAACACATCATTGTGCACAACCTCTAATATCTATTTCGCCCTCTCACAACCAGAGGGGAAACTCACCCGATTTTGCTTCCCATATACACAATTTTCGCAGAAATCAAAATCTAGAGAGCTATTACTCATACCTTCTACCATACCTTTACCATGAAGTAGTCAAAGGACCTTCTATCCAATATGTCCAAGCCTTTGATGCCACAGCATGGTCTTCTCTCTAGAGACCACTAGATTTTTTGCTCCACTTTCAGGATCCATAGAACTATTGCAACCATCAACAACAATGCTACCTTGCAACTTATATAGAGTTCCAATCCAAACTCCCCACATCAATACTAGTGCTCCCCGAACCATCTTACAGGTATCCTTCTCAAACATTATTTTTACACCTGCATCATCCAGCTTTCTTACAGAAATTAGATTTATGGATAATGTTGGAATATGTAAAACACCTGGAAGTGTTCTAACCCTTCCACCTTGCAACTTCAAATTTACTTTTCCGCAACCAACAATTCTAGCCTTCCTATCATCCCCTAAGAAGACATCACCACCATCGTATTTCTCATACTCGTAGAACCACTCTCTATGGGGAGTGAAGTGAAAGGATGCACCTAAGTCAATCAACCATGCCTCATGATCTACATGTGTACTTGAGGAAGCCAAGCACACATCCCCACCTTCATCTGAGGTGGCTTTCGCCTCTTCATAAGGAGCATCATTAGATCCCTTTCCTTTATCAGGAGCTTTATATTTACAGTCCCTTTTGTAGTGCCCTTTCTTTCCACATTTCTAGCACACCATCTTTACAGGTTTTCCTGGAGATTTAGATCTCCCTCTAGATTTATACCTCCCACTCGATGACTTACTTTTGTTTCTGTTCTGGGACTGTCCTCATACAAACAAGGCATCACCATTCTGGCTCTCCATATTTTTCCATCTCATTTCCTCCATCAGCAAGGATGAGACTATTTCATCAAACTGCAACGCAGTTGTATCGCTACCTATTGAAATAACTAGACTATCACACAAATTTGGTAGAGAACACATCAAACTAATGCACTTATCTTCATATGAAATTTTAATATCAATAGACGGTAACTGACTTACCACAGTATTAAATGCATTCAGATGCTCTGTCACCGAGTCTCCATCTTTCATCCTTATGTTATACAACGTTTTCCATAGGAATAGTTTATTCACCAGAGACTTAGATTGGTACATAGTCCCTAACTTGTCCCACAAAGCCTTCACCATAGCTTCCCTGATACATTCAGTAATACTGAATCTGAGACACAATCATATTGTGCTCTTTGCCTTCCAATCCAGCTTCTTCCATTCTTCATCAGACACTCCCATTCGTTTAGTACCTAGATCTACCACGATCCACTGATCTTTATCCACCAATAGATCCTCCATCTTGAGTTTCCACAACCCAAATCTATAACCATTAAATTTCTCGAACTCTATGTTTCCACTGCTCACCATCTTCTTTCACCACCAGAATTGATCCCACAGATCGCCCATTGAACAGGGTCTAGCACAAGCCCGAGTGAAACCCCTCAGCAACAAAGGCGTCCCCTTGAAGCCAAAACCAATCTGATACCAAATGTAGGTTTTAACACTGTACAAAAATTACCTGCATGCGAATTCTAAAACACAGAAAATAAACATTGTGAGAGCATAACACATAAAATAGATATACATAAAGATTTTCCCCTGGATCCCAAAACCGGGACTAGAAGCTTGATTTTTCATTATATTCCTTTCAATGTTACAATACATATTTATACATGTCGAACCATCCAATACCACGGACTGAAAACCATGCGTCCAAAACCATGGACCGAAAACCATCGCGTCCAAAACCATGTGCTAAAAATCATGCACAAAACCATAGGTAGGTCCAGCTAACCTAATACAGGGTCCAAAAACAAAACCCCTTGAGTGGGGTTACTTGCACCCCTCAACCTCCTTGTGACTCCCCCTGCTACACAATCGGTGCAACGAAGGGGGGGATCTGCCCCCCCTTCTAACCCCCCGGTTAACTATGTGGGCTAGTCGTGGCAACAATATAACACAACCCAACATCTACAAGTTCCAATTTAACACATAATTAGCTAATGAATATGCTAATGTGTTTAAATTTCTCGAAATATGTTGATATTCAATATAATCAAATTCTTGTTCCAAGAGACGATCCCAGAAAAACATCCTTAACATGGGAGAAATTTTAATTGAATAAACACCATTTAAATTTAATACAACAAGTTGTGAATCTAATATAATGATAAGTCGACGAATGCCAAATGCAATGGTATCATATAATAGCTCAATCACTATGTTATATTTTGCAATATTGTTCATTTTTCAACTGAGGCATATCCCATAAATAGAAACTAACTCATTTGTGGGTGAATATATGACCAAAGTTGTGGAAGACAAATTCCGAGTACTATGACTAGTGCCATCAGGGAAGCCAATGTAAGTCTAAGGGAAAGTCGACATCTTCGAATCAAGTGTAACAGAAGATTAGCAGGAGAAGTAGTGAAAAATCCAAGTAAAATAAAAATTGGTTCAATATATATAGAATGTTTCACCAAACAATATAAGCATAGTATTTCTTAAGATAAATACCATTTCTAGGCTTTCCCAAAGGAATTCCATCATAATCCACTAGTTCATAGACCCCTTTTGCCAGTGCACATTTTATAATATAAGGGCCATGCCACATAGGCTCAAATTTTCCAGCCCCTAACTTATTATGCTATTAATCATAGAACAAAACTAAATCACCTTCTGCATGTGAATGAGGTTTGAAATTTTGATCAGACTGTGCTTTAACTCATCTCTTTTGTCCTCACTATCTAATGCAACATCATGATGAGTCTCATCAAGACGTTCTAGCTATAGAAAGCATTCCTCTTCAGCATAAGTAGCTAGTAATAACTCAATTGCCAATTTCAAAGACAGTATCTCACATTCAATAGGTAGAACTACTCCCATGTCATAAACAAGCTAGAAATGAGTAAAACCCATTGATTTTTTATTTCCATGCGGTATGCCCACAAGGCTGGATATAAAATTAAGTGCCATTCCTTTTTATGAGTCTTCATAATTCTCTTAATCATAGTAGTTAAAATGTTTTTAACAACTACCACTTGTCCATTTTCCTGTGAGTAATATGGGGTAGAACTGTCATGACGCAAGCCTAGCTTGGTGGTAAGATCAGTGATCATATAATTTTGAAAATGGCTACCATGGTCCATGATGATAAATTGTGGTACTCTGAACCGAGAAATTACATGATTGAACACAAAAATGGATTTTTTTTCACTGTCATCCTTGTATGTAGGCATTGCCTCGTCAAATTTTGTAAAATAATCTACTACAAGGATAATATAGCCATTCCACTTGACTGAGTGAGGGTTAAATGTAAGAAATTCAATGCCCCATTTAGCGAAAGGACCAACAACAATGATTGAGTGAAGAGAATATGGATTTGCACACATTTTATGATCATATATTTGAGAATTATGGCATTTACGAACCATAGTTATATAGTATTTGAACATAGAATGCCAAAAATACCCTACGCACAGGATCTTTTGAGTAGTGGCAAACCCTAACATATGACCACCACAAGATCCAGAATGGTAGTCATTCAATTCCTTTTCAGCTTCTACATGAACTAAACATCGTCTAAAAATAGAATCAATACCACAATGATAAAGTGTGTCGCCAACAATATTGTATTGTTTGGATTTGTACCAGATTTGACGACGATCAGTTTGACTCAGTTCTGGCCAAAACGTTTGGGTTTGGAGATAAATGATGATATCTCTATACCAAGGATCTAAAGTACTGATTAGAAATAGAGATTCATCTGGAAGAGAATCTTCTACCACGTTTTCATTCTTAGTACGGGGAAAGTCACATAATAAATTAACAAAAACTAATGACTTCTTAGATTTGGATTTAATGAATTCCAAATCGAATTCTTGTAGGATGATGATCCATTTTGACTTGCCCCTCAATAATTATCTAGTAAGAATGTAAAATCATCAGGTTGCAATCATAAATTGCAGTAGTTTTGCGCAATAAAATGCAGTGAAAAAAACGTTGGATAACTTGAACAGCTACCAAGGCCAATTTCTCCACATGTGCATGTTTTGCTTCAGTTTTGGTAAAATTCTGACTTAACTAATATATCACATGCTCTTCGTTTAACTCATCTTCCTGAACTAGGACAATACCAATGGTGGCATTGGACGTTGCTAAGTATAAAAAGTAGTCTCGGTGATAATCGAGAGGATGTGAAAGTCGTGTATGGGTCAATGCGTATTTAAGTGTATCAAAGGATTTTTGAGCCACTTCATCTCAAATAAATGGGATGCCATTTTGAAAAAGTTGAGTAAAACCCTTTATCAACTCGGCATAGTTATGGATAAATCGAGGTAGAAAGTTTGCTTTCCCTTGAAAACATTGTATGTTGCATAGATTGGAAGGAGGAGGTAAATTCAAGATCACCTCAACCTTTAATGGATTGACACGAATGCCTTCCTTTGAGGCAATAAACCCTAGAAATCAACCATTTTACACAAAGAAAACACACTTATGTGGATTTAATAAAATATTATAGTAGCGACATCTAATAAAATTTTCTCTCAAATGCATTTGATGGTCTTCCCATCTCAATGAATGAGTTGGAAAGTCATCCAAATACAGTTGCACAAAATGCTTGATATCATGAAATGTAGAAGATGTAGCCTGCTGACACGTTGCACCTACATTCTTTAAACCAAATGGGATTTTTCGATAGGTAAAATTCCCCCATGGGAAAATGAATGTGGTTTTATGTTGATCAATTGGGAGTATATTGATTTTTTGTAACAGGAGAATCCGTCCATAAATGAAAAATTTTCATTTTTTTCACATTCATCGATGGTTTGATTGATATAGGGAGTAGGTTAATTTTCTTTTAGACAAGCCTTATTAATGTCCCTATATGCGACACATACTGTAATGGTTCCATGTTTCTTGTTAAAAGGCACGATATTGGATACCCAATTAGTTAAGGGAGCCAAGTAGATAAAACCTACTTTGAGTAGTTTTTCGACCTCAGTTTTAATCGTATCCATTTTTCTGGGATGCACTGGACGTAATCATTTTTTGATAAGAATGGTATCCAGGTAAGTTTTGATTTCACGTTTTCATGTATTACAATGCTTGGATCAATTCTTGGCATTTGCTCAAAGGACCCAGCAAAAATGTCACAAAATTCTTGAAATAGGGCCTTATAAGTTCAAATTTCTTTGATTGAGCACGAAGCCCCTCTGTGAATATTTTCAACCATCCTTGTTTTAACTAATATTTCAATGGAAATGGTCACAAAAATATTCCCCAAATTCTTTTTAGATTCAGATTGAAATATAAAAATGGGTGATTTTGGGCTATTTATTTTCTGATGTGAAAACATATTCAAAAAAAATTCTCGATTTTGTTAGGGCTAGGTAAAAACTATGAACGATTATGGTGATTATTCCATGGAATATCGTCTGAAGTCATAATTTCCATTATACTTTCGTCAGTGGGAAACATATGATTGAAAGGACCCAACGAAAATGTCACAAAATTCTTGAACTAGGGCCTTATAAGTTCGAATTTCTTTGATTGAGCACGAAGCACCTATGTGAATATTTTCAACAATCCTTGTTTTAACTAATATTTAAATGGAAATGGTCACAAAAATATTCACCAAACTCTTTTCAGATTCAGATTGAAATATAAAAATGGGTGATTTTGGGCTATTTACTGTCTGAGGTGAAAACATATTCAAAAAATAATTCTCGATTTTGTTAGGGCTAGGTGAATACTATGAACGGTTATGGCGATTATTCCATGGAATATCCTCCGAAGTCATAATTTCCATTATACTTTCATCAATGGGAAACATATGATTGAAAGGATCAAAGAATGAAACCAATTCCAACCAAGGCAAAGGAAAATAATCTTCATTGATTATATCCACTCGATCAATACATGTAGATGCTAGGTCGAAAAGTGATTGTACTGCCTAATAAGCCAATTCAAAAGGGCTCAAAGGAATCTCACTACCATAGGAGGATAACTAAGACTCTGAAGGGATTATTGATGCATCAAGAGACTACATAGTGCTTAACGTAATCATGTTTACCTCAGCGAAATTATAAGGAAAATTTGGTGGAGGGATCATAAAGTTCTCATTAATGATGAGTCTTTGAGTAAACCAACACCAATATATTCATAAGGAGAATTCATTTTTCCAATAAAAGGTAAGCTACATGTAGAGTTAGGGTCTGAAGTGTAGTAAGAAAGCTGATCTACATCAACAATTTTTCCTTTATGAGGAAATTCTATCATTCGAAACAGTGATGAGACCAGTGATAACATAGTTTAGGTCCAACTTCGACCAATCAAAAGGTTGTAATCTAGCTAAGCATCCACAACCTCAACTTCGATTGTGACCATTTTTCCCTCTAGATCTATATGAAAATCATTCAGGATATCATATGGAAGAAAACCTCTTCCATCAAATCCTTTTAGAGTGGTAGGCGATTAATTAATGGTCAAAGAACCTAAATATTTCCAACAAGCAATTGAAATACTGCACTTAGAAGCTCCTTCATCAACAACTGTACGAAATACTCATCTAGTTTTAACAAAAATGGGATTTGAATTGCCAACTAATGAGAGAGTCTCAGACTATAACTCTCAAGATCAAAGACAATTAAGTTAGAATCTTATGGATCAATAGCTCCTATAGTTGACAATAAAAGCTTATGTTCTGTCGGTAATGCTTGCAATACTTCCAGAGCTGACATTATGGAGGGAGACATAGCCAAGTCTTCAACAATGTTGTAATTTTGTGTAGCTCTAGCATGCGGGTTGAAATCTAATTTCCGAAGTACACCTTTAGGAGGCGATTGGATCATCATATCAGGATTTGGCTTCTCTATCTGTAATGCTTCACAAGGAGAAGGAGGAACTGAATTGGAAGGTTGACCTGACGAACTAGCCTCATTTCCATTTTTGACAGGATGATTAGACTCATAATATTTGATCTCGTAGCTACCATAACTTCTTGCGAAGACATCATCAAGATATCTTGTGTAGGAATTTACAGGGTAAGTTCCTCGTATAGAACACCGAAGAGCACCACTCACAAACAAATCATAGATCAATACACCAGTATTCTTGACATAGTTAAAACCCTCAAAGAGGGAAATAGTCCACGGCCTGAGCCAATGTGGCCACTTCAAGAAATTTATTAATGTAAAAGAAAGAAAATTTACATAATCTTCTCTGATGAATGGTCACGTTAAAAATTACCCTCCATGCTATTTAAATAGAGATCATGGAACAATTGGGTGTTAAGCCATAGATCAAGTGTTAGTAACATCAAGGAGAGAATGAACCATCATATCACTTCATGTGTAGAACATATCATGACCTTCAAATTGTAAGTTACAAAAGTGCATAGTAAATAAACACACTTTACCTAACTCTACACTAGACCAAGTTATACTTAACTATTTCCTATGTGTCGGAATATCCTAACATCCCCTCTTAAGAACAACTTGGGATAGGATTGAAGGATGCACAAATATGACACAATAGGAGAAGGAAGGAGTAATTAGAGCCTATTCCCCCTTAGTGAAACTTCCTGAACTCCAACCATAAATCAAATTTTAGTAAACTTGATATCTGTGATAGCCTTCGTAAATATGTTTGCAACTTGATCATTGGTTGAACAATATTGCACTTCAAGAACATGGTCATGAATGAGATTTCTGATGAAGTGCATGTGTAGTTCAATGTGTATTGGGTGTGGAGCCTGATTATCTTCTATATTCAAAGGATTTAGTCGGATGTATAGCCTAGGAAGACTATACACCCCTCCACACGGGGGGGGGTGCGGGTGAGTAAATCCCCCCTGGGTAGGGGGTCCAGGGGCCAACGATCCCCTAGTGGGGGTTCTGGGGCAGTGCCCCTGAAGCTAAAAATAGATTTAAAATTGCCTTGTAAAAGTCTAGTAATTTATAGTCAATCTGGGTTGTTCATTAGGCGGATGATTTGACAGTAGAAGTTATGTTTAATTTAGGGTTTTTTTCCCTAGAAGGCAACCCCTCACTATATATGAGGGAATTGTATTGCGTCTATGTAGATCTGTATTCTGAGTGAGGAAGAGGGAGGAGATTGAGAGCGAAGAGGGTGTTACAGTGGATCTGCTGTAGGTTTTATCTCTTCCGTTTGGTAGATAATATAATAAAAGAAGGATTGGTTGTTTCTCCGTGGATGTAGCCCAAAGCAGGTGAACCACATATATCTGTCTCTCTTGTTTCTTGCATTTTCTATGTTTATATTTCTGTAATATTTTATGTGTTCCATTGCTCTGTAACATATAATTTTCTAACAACTAGTATCAGAGCCGAAGGTCTATTTGGCTAATAAACTCACAGGAGAGAAGGGTTCCTAGTTCGAGTGGGAGCAATGGTGGAAGATGGTAGGTTTAGGGTTGAAAAATTCAACGGCCAAAACTACCATCTGTGGAAGATGCAGATCGAAGATTATCTATATCAGAGAGATTTGTACCTACCATTGAGGGGAAAGACAAAGAAGCCGATGAGTATGATAGACACAGAATGGGATATTCTTGACAGAAAGGCACTTGGAACAATACGGCTGTGCCTCTCGGTGTCAGTAGTGTTTAATATTTTAAAGGAAATGACAACACAGGGTTTAATGTCATCATTGGCCAAACTATATGAAAAACCCTCGGCCTCAGATAAGGTATTTCTTATGAAGCGTTTATTTGATATGAAGATGTCAGAAGGTGTATCTGTTGCATATCATTTAAATGATTTTAATATAGTTAAAAATCAGTTAAGTTCTATAGGGGTAAATTTTGATGATAAAGTTAGGGCTCTATTACTTCTGTGCTCATTGCCAGAAAGTTGGAATGACTTAGTTATGGCCATTAGTAACTCTGTTTCTAGATCTAGTACTTTAAAGTTTGATGATGTTGTCGGTGCAATCCTTAGTGAGGAAATGAGATGGAAAAGCTTCGGTGAGACATCAGGTAATGCTTTGACTGCAGAGACTAGGGGAAGAAAAATGGAAAGAGGAAATAGCCCAAGATATCACAGTAAGTCAAGAAAAGGTAGATCCAAGTCCAGATCAGGGATATTGTGTTGGAAATGGGAGAAGAAATGATACTTGAAGAAATATTGCAAGAAGGGAAAAGAAGGAGACGCACAACAAGAAGCTAATCATGAAGCGAATGTAACAGGTGATGTGTTGCAAGATGCTTTGATTCTTTCATTAGAAAATATTATTGTTGCCTGGGTGGTAGATTCAGGGGCCTCATTCCATGCCACCTGATAAGAAACATTTTCATGATTATCTTCAAGGAGATTTTGGACAAGTTCGATTGGGTGATGATAAACCTTGTAAGATCGTTGGAATGGGTATATCTTTCATAAAACAGTAAAATGGAAATCAGTGGCTATTGAAGAATGTAAGACATGTTCCAGATCTAAATAAAAATCTGATTTCAGTAGGGCAGTTGGGAGGTGAAGGTTGCGTAAGTACTTTCACAGATAAAACCTGGAAGGTCACTAAAGGATCCCTAGTAATAGCGAAAGGAGAAAAGGTTCGTACATTGTATTTATGCAATGGTATTTCTAATTCTATTAATGCTTTAACCTCTACAGGAGAAGATACGACATTGTGGCATCATAGGCTCAGGAACATGAGTGAGAAGGGGATGCAGATTCGTCACTCAAGAAATTTGTTGCTAGGTTTGAAGCATGTTGATTTAAAATTGCGTGAGAATTGTGTTTATGGAAAACATAAGAGAGTCAGATTCCTTAGAGTTGGGAAAGAAAAGAAGAGCGAAAATTTAGAGCTTGTGTATACAGATGTATGGGGACCTTCTCAAGTATCATATCTTAGTGGCTCTCATTATTATGTTACTTTTATTGATGATGCAACCAGAAAACCCTAGATTTATTGTATTTGAAATAAATCTGATGTATTTGATACTTTGAAGAAATGGAAAGCTTTGGTTGAAAGTGAGATAGGGAAAAGGTTGTAGTGTCTCAGATCAGATAATGGAGGTGAATATTGCAACAAAGAGTTTGATAGGTACTGTTCAGAGAATGGAATTCACAGAGAGAAGACAGTTCCAGGAACACCACAAGAAAATGGTGTGTCAGAAAGGATGAACAGGACAATCATGGAACATGCAAGGTGGATGAGATTGCATGCAGGATTGCCTTTACACTTTTGAGCAGATGCTGTAGATACTGTTGTTTATCTAATAAATAGAGGGCCTTCAAGTTCCTTGGATGGTGGTATTCTAGAGGAGGCATGGACAGGTAAAAAGGTAAACTACTCATTTTTAAAGAGTTTTGGTTGTGAAGCCTTTGTCCACATTAACAAAGAAAATAGAACAAAGCTTGAGGCAAAATCAAAGAAATGTACCTTTATTAGATATGGTGTTAATGATTTTGGTTATCTCTTATATGATTATGAAAATCACAAAATCATTAGGAGCGGAGATGTAATATTCAATGAAAAAGTCTTGTATAAGAATCAGTTGCAGGAAAAGAAAGAGGAAAAAGAAAACAGGGAATACATAGTGCTTGATGATATCACAGGAAAAGTGATGGTGCATAAAAATCATAATGATCAATAGCCAGAACAACAACCACAACAGAAACAAGCACTTCAAACACTTGAAAGTGGTGTTAGAAGATCTACCAGGATAAGTAGACCCCATGAGCGATACTCTCCTTCATTATATTATGTATTGTTGATTGATTCTGGTGAACGAGAATGTTATGAAGAAGCAGTGTAGGTAGAAACCAGGAAGAAGTGGGAGCAAGCCATGAAAGAAGAGATGGAATCATTAGCACATAACCAGACTTGGGACTTAGTCAAGTTGCCTACAAGTAAAACAACATTGTAGAGTAAATGGGTTTGCAGGCTGAAGGAAGAATACGGAGGAAAACAAAGGTACAAAGCTAGACTTGTAGTGAAGGGGTTTGCACGGAAGAAAGGTATTGGTTTTGATGAAATATTTTCTCCTATTGTTAAAATGACCTGAATCAGAACTATTTTAATTCTAGTAGTAGTTGAAGATTTGCATCTTGAGCAGTTAGATGTAAAGACAACCTTTCTCCATGGGGATTTGGAGGAAGAGATATATATGCAACAACCATAAGGATATGAGGTAAAAGGAAAGGAGAAACTAGTGTGCAGGTTGAAGAAGAGCTTGTATGTCTTAAAACAGGCTCCAAGGCAGTGGTATCTAAAATTTGACAGGTTTATGTTTGAACAAGGTTATACTAGATGTCACTCTGATCATTGTGTTTATCTCAAAAGGCAAAATGATGGCAGCTATATTATATTGTTATTGTACGTAGATGACATGCTTGTTGCAGGTTCTAACATGCAGGAAATAAATGTGCTCAAAAGGAAATTGGAAAACTCATTTGCAATGAAGGATTTGGGTGCTGCAAAACAAATCCTTGGTATGAGAATAACTAGAGACAGGAAGAATCACAAATTAACAATGTCGCAAAGTGAGTACATAGAAAAGGTGTTGAAAAGGTTTAATATGCAGAATCCAAAACCAGTTAGTATACCTTTGGCTAACCATTTCAAATTAGGTAAGGAGGCGTGTCCCAAGACTCAGGAAGAAATGGCTCATATGTCTAAAGTTCCATATGCATCAACAATTGGAAGCTTAATGTATGCAATGGTCTGCACAAGGCCTGATATTGCACATGCAGTGGCAGTTGTAAGCAGGTACATGAAAAATCTAGGAAAAGAATGTTGGATGGCAGTGAAGTGGATTCTCAGGCATTTGAGAGGTACCAGAAATCAAGCATGATGCTTTGGTGGTTCAAACATTGCTCTACAGGGATATGTTGATGCAGATATGGTAGGTGACAGAGATAACACGAGGGGCACTATAGGATATGTGTTTACTGTAGGTGGAACAGCTATTAGTTTGGTCTCAAAACTATAAAGTGTTGTTTCACTCTCAACAACAGAAGCAGAATATGTTGCTGCTACAGAGGCTAGTAAAGAAATGATTTGGCTACAAAGCTTTCTCGATGAATTGGGTAAGATGTAGGATTTGGGCAGGTTATACAGTGACAGCTAGAGTGCCATACATCTTGCAAAGAACTCTGCATTTCATTCCAAGACTAAACATATACAACTCAAGTACCATTTCATACGGTCAACATTGGAAGATGGACAGTTGAAGCTGGAAAAGACACACACTAGCCAAAATCTTGCAGATATGCTAACAAAAGTTGTAACCAGGGAGAAACTGAGAACCTGCTCAGTTTCAATTTGTATTCAAGTATGATGAAGAATATGAGAAACACCCATGTCCAAAGTGGAGTCATTGTCTAGCAAATGAAACAGCAGTGGAGTTGCTATAATCAGTCTCCAAGTGGGAGATTATTGGGTGTGGAGCCTGATTATCTTTTGTATTCAAAGGTTTTATCCGGATGTATACCCTAAGAAGACTATACACCCCTCCACGCGGGGGGGTAAATCCCGGCTGGGGGGTCCAGTGGCCAGCAGTCCCCTAGTGGGGGTTCGTGGCAGTGCCCCCGAAGCTAAAAATAGATGTAAAATTGCCTTGTAAAAGTTTAGTAATTTCTAGTCAATCTTGGTTGTTCATTAGGCGGATGATCCGATGGTAGAAGTTATGTTTAATTTAGGATTTTTTTCCCTAGAAGGCAACCCCTCACTATATATGAGGGAATTGTATTGTGTTTATGCAGATCTATATTCTGAGTGAGGAAGAGAGAGGAGATTGAGAGCGAAGAAGGTGTTATAGTGGACCTGCTGTAGGTTTTATCTCTTCAATTTGCTGGATAATATAATAAAAGAAGGACTGATTGTTTCTCTGTGGATGTAGCCCAAATTGGGTGAACCACATACATCTGTGTCTCTCTGGTTTCTTGCATTTTCTGTGTTTATATTTCTGCAATATTTTATGTGTTCCATTGCTCTATAATATATATTTTTCTAACAATGTGTTTTCTGCATTGATGTTGGGTTGCATCTTTGCATAGTTGAATGACACTTTGATTATCACACCAAAGTGTAGTTGGATGCTTATGTTGAAAGCAAAACTCTAACAGGATCTGACGAATGCACAAGGCTTCCTTACTAGCTTCTATGGCGCCGTGATACTCTTCTTCTGTTGAATAAAGATAAATGGAACTTTGTTTCTTGCAAGCCCATGTAATATTTCCAGAACCAAGAGTGAATACATAACTTATAGTAGACTTTTGATCACCAGGGTCACCAGCCCAATCAAAATAATTGAAACCAACCAATAGAGGAGATGCTTTTGCACTATAATGGATACCAAACTAAACTGTACCATGAACGTAATGAATTATTCTTTTAGCTTCTTTCCAATTAATTTCATGTGGGTTTTTCATAAACCGAGAAATAAGACCAACCGTAAAGGAAAGGTCAAGACGGGTATGGGTCAGATACAAAATATTTCCTACAAGTTGCTGGTGTAAGATAGCATCAAGTTCAAGGGAAGTACAAGTGACAGAAAGTTTGGCTCCAAACTGAAAGGGAGAAGGTTCTGGCTTACAACCTTCCATGTGAAAGTGGCGTAGAAGATCACAGGCATACTTGTACTAGGAAAGGGAAATACCTTCCTTGGATTGCAAGACCTGAAGACCAAGAAAATAATGCAAGTGTCCTAAGTCTGTCAACTCAAATTGTTTTTTAAGGCTGTACTTCACATGGTTTATAAGGTTGGGATCACTACTAGTAAGCATAATACCATCAACATAAATAACAAGAATGATAAGAGACTTACCCACTTTCTTGGTGTAGAAAGTATTGTCAGAATGACACCTAAAAAAGCCAATATGTAAAAGAAAGCTATCCATTTTGGCATACCAAGCCCGAGCAGCTTGCTTGGGACCATAAAGGGATTTCTTAAGCCTACATACAAGGCTGGATTATGTTTGTATAAAGCTAGGAGGTTGTTCCATATAGATTTCTTCATGAAAGTCCCCATGCAAGAAGGAAAATTTGACATCCATATGATGGAATTCCCATTTGAAAGAGGCAGCAAGGAAAGGAACAAGGCATATAGAGTTCATTTTGGAAAAAGGGGAGAAGGTTTCAGTACATTCAATGCCTTCAACTTGTGAAAAACCCTTAGCAACAATACGAGTTGTATGTTTATCAACTTTCCCATCTAGTCTAAACTTGGTTCTATAAACCCATTTGCATCTGACAAGTTTTCGTCCCTTTTGAAGAGGAACAAGATCCCAAGTATCATTTTCCAAAAATGAATGATATTCTTCATTCATAACTATGTCCTAATCGGGATGGTTTGAATCTTCTAAAAAGGTGTCAAGATCATAATTCGTTGAATCTGGAGCCAGTAAAGAAGAGACTCTATCGAACTAAGAACATGTATGTCGCTGATATGTAGGATCACCTGCAAGAGCACCTGCTGCATCTCGAGTAGCACATAACCATTTTGGTAGCTAAGGAGTTAAAGGAGGATCTAGAGAAGGTGGAGGCGGATTGTCATCCTCGCTATCATCATCTGAAGAAGAAATATTTTCAAAAGTAGAAGGGATAGAGAGAGGTGGCACATCCGCTGAACTAGGCTCATGGGACGATATATTTTCAGAAAAATTTACATCTCTTCTAATGATAACATTTTTGGATTTAGGTGGAAGAAGTCTATATCCTTTGACATCTTCAGAATATCCAACAAAAATACATTTTTCACTCTTAGGTTCTAAGGCTTTATGCTTCTCATCTGGAATATGGGCCCATGCTTCACTTCTAAAAACATGAAACTGACTTACATCTGGTTTAATTGAGCTCCATGATTCTTCTAGAGTGATATTCTTTAAAACCTTAGTAGGAGTACAATTTACTATGTAATTTGCACTAGTTAATTGCTTCTACCGAAAAATTAAGACTATGTCCTTTAGATTGAAGCATACGATTAGCCATTTCCTTTAAGGTGCGATCCTTTATTTTAGCTACACCATTTTGTTGTGAAGTATATGGAACAATATGTTGCATTTGAATTCCATACTGAGTGAAAAATTTGATGAATTTGTTGTTAACATATTCTCTACCATTATCAGATCTTAGCTTAAGAATTTGATGTCTAGATTGTTTCTCAACAATGACCTTAAAGACCAAGAACATGTTAAATACTTCACTCTTGAGTTTTAAGGAGTATACCCAAGTGCATATAGAGAAATAATTAATGAAAGTTAATAAATACTTGTAGCCATAGAATGAAATAACTGGAAGTGGACCACATAAATCACTATGAACAAGATGTAAAGGGGCTGAGGCATGCCAAGAGGCACATTTTTCAAAACTATCTCGATGATGTTTTCTGAGTACACATCCCGAACAAACACCATCTCTGCAAGATATCATAGGAAGACCTGTTACCATATTTTATTTATATATATTTTCAAGGGAGCTATTGTCTAAGCGACCAAATTGCTCATTTCATCATTATGAGAAAAAAATACCGAGGGAAGAATTAATTACCCAAAGTTGTTAAAATTATTCAACCTTGTAGAATCATCAACAATTCGAGCAGCTAAAATCTTTGTAGGATTTCTTAGGTCCTTAATTACAACATTGTGAGGTGAAAATTCAATGGTTTTACCTTGACTTGAATGAGTTATCTGATATACAGATAGAAGGTTGCAGGACAAGTTTGGAACACATAATACATCATTAAATTTACCATTGTCTAGATGAATAGTCCCAGTCCCTACAGTAGTAAGAGATCTATCATCATCAACATATGTATTTTTGGTGTTACAATCATTTAAAGAAGAAAACATGGCTTTGTTTTTGGCCATGTGATAAGAAGCTTCAGAATCAATGAGCCACACATGAGAATGAGAAGAAGAAGATACATTTAGTGCATAATTAGACCGAGATGCTTGATAACCACATGCAAAAAGTGTTATTCCTGAAGATGAAGTTGAAGTTGAAGAGTCCTCCAAATGGATGTTATGCTTCTTCATTGCTGCTTCCAAGACTTCCATCTTCTTAAAGCATTTGGATTCTAAGTGGCCATCTCAATTACAAAAGTTGCAATGTCTATTAGTCTTCTTCCCTTTGTTTTTATTTTCCTTATCATTTTTTTGAATTGATTTTTCATTTTGAGACTGAAAGTGCTTAGGACCCTTGTTTGGTTTAGGACCATTCTTTTTAGGATACTTCTTCTTAGGATTCTTTGAATTTGGATGCGGCTGGGATGCTAAGGCCTTCTTCGAAGAGTTTCTAGTATTAAGAAGACCAAGATGTAAGAGTTTTTCTTTTTTTCTTATTAAAGAATCAGAAAGGGCATTGAAAGAAGGGGACTTGTAGACTTGTCCTAACTTAGTAGTAATGGAATAGATAAGGCTACCATCTTCTTTATTAACCTTAACACCTTCCAAGAGAAGTCTAAGGGTCTTGAACTTGGACAAAAGGTCTTCAATGGAAGAAAAATTACTGGGGTCCAACATAAGGAACTAATTTTCGAGTTGATGGGCTCTAATTTCATTTTTAATTCTAAAAAATTTATTGAGCTATTTCATTGCTTCATCAGGGGTATCAAGTTTTGTGATATGGAATCTAAGGTCTAGAGAAATAGACATCCATATAAACCCATGTGCTTCATCTTGTTGATTTTCCCATTTCACTGCCTTATCTTCATCTTTAGGTTTAGATTCTTGGCCTAAAGCTATTCTATAAAGACCTTTACCTCTAAGTAAATCCTCCATGTAGGACACCCATTGGAAGTAGTTGATGTTGTCAAGAATAACTTGGCATGTACTTTATATTTTAACATAAATTAAAGTTGTAGACACTGAAACTAAGCGTTCCAATGGAAATACCTAAAAAATTTAGGCCGATAAAAAAAACGGCTCCAAAAAGGGCTTCCGGATGAAGAAGTTATGGCTTTTTGAAAAAAAGTTGTTGAAGATGCCGACGAAGTACGCGAATGTGTGGAAGTGAATGATAATCTTATATTTAAAAAAAAAAAAAAAACCCTTTCCAAACTTAATCTAAAAAGCTCACTTTTAAAAAAAATTATGTGACCCACTTTCATAAATAAATGAAAGTCACTTTTACAATGGTATTTTATGAGCTACCCACTAAATTATAACTTAAATAAAAGATAAAGAGACTTTAGAATTATAAGTGACTCACCTTTTATAATGGGTGAGAACACTTATATATAAAGTAGCTTTAAAACATAAGTTACATGTGATTTTTGAAAAAGTAACTCGACAAAAAAAAAACTTGAACCCAAGGCATCTATTCTCATAAAGTAACTTTGGACCAAGTGAGCTAGTAATTTTTGGAAAAGAGGAACGGGGGTTTGTTTTTCCTTTAGTCATTGAAGCTTTGGAGTGCATGCTTACTTGAGAAAACCCTTTTTGCCTACAAAACAAAAAAATCACACAACCCAAAACGTACATGCAAAAAAAAACAAACGTTACGGCTTGAAGTTAGATTTCACCAGAAACTAAATATTTTCCTCAATGTTTCTGATTTTCCGAGACCACACTAACGCATGGCAGAAAAGAGCATACACATGAGAAAAATCCTTCCTTTTTGTTTCTGATTTGCCTAGATCACACAGAGTCACGGGGAAACACATAAATTAAAGGTATAGATATGGTAATTAAAAAAGAGAGACAAATAAACTGAAATAAACAGAGAGATAAATAACTAAAACTGCAAATAAAGACTATATACCTCCAGATCTTAAAAATGATGTAGCTAGGGCTACCGAAAACCATTTTGCATGAAACGAAATGGGTTCCTCTCTGGAAAATATGCTTCTAACACAATAGAGCAGTCCTCTTGGCTTGAAAGGAATTAGAAATAATAGATCTAGGAAACGCCAGTTGATTGTAGTTGTACCGACTTCGGATTTGGATCACCAATGGATGCAACCATCAAATAGCTTTGATACCATGTACGGATTTAGAAGGTAAGTTCCTTATAGAAAACCAAAGGGAAACACTCAGAGATAGATCACAGATTAATACACCAGTATTCTTGACGTGGTTAAAACCCTCAAAGAGGGAAACAATCCATGGCCTGAGCCAACATGACCACTTCAGGAAATTTATTAATGTAAAAGAAATAAAATTTACATAAGCTTCTCTCATGAACGATCGCATTCCAAATGACCCTCCATGCTCTTTAAATAGAGATCATGGACCAATAGGTTGTTAAGCCACAGATCAAGCATTGGTAATACCTAGGAGAGAATGAACAGTCAGATCACTTCATGTCTATAACATAACGTGACCGTTAAATTGTAAGTTACAAAAGTATAGAGTAAAGAAACACACTTTACCTAACTCTACACTAGACCAAGTTATACTTGACTATTTCCTATGTGTCAGAATATCCTAACATCTTGCAATGTGGAAGAGGAAGATGTGTTATGAGAAACCATTTTTCTATCTTGAGAAGGAAATGAATCCTACAAAACAACAGGATTTGTAGAACTTTTAATGAATTTAGAAACCTCTGCCTGATGTGGGCATTCCTTCATATAATGATCCTCATTGCAAATAAGGAAAGGATATCAAGGTTTCAATTTTTTGTGATTAGGCTCAGGTTTAGGAGGTTTTTCCTTTGGAACAACAATTTGTTTCGATTTACATTTCCCCTTCTTATTATTTCTGATTGATTTGGTCTTACTGTTGAGATTGCAACAAGATGATGGAGCTTAGTGAAAAGAGTCGCCTTCACTAAGTGGGCCCGCAGGCTATTTTTGGCGCAAGTCTATTTTTAGACTATGTCTATTTTTAGACATATGGATCATGTCTATGTTTATGGATGATTGATCAAGTTGGGAAAAATAGATGGACTTCTATTTTTGATGAAAGTGTGAGTGATCACAGTGTGAGTGATCAAGTCTATTTTTAGACTGGCTGTCAAAAATAGAAAAGTCAAATATTATTATCTCACAATAATATTTGGACTATAAACTTAATCTTATTCTCTTGGAGCACTTCAGTTTGAGCTATGGAAGTGGCACATGCAGCTGTCAGAAGGAAATTCATTTTTCTTACGAGTCAGATGAGTTGTTGCATGCATGACTTCAGTTAGAACTCAAGTGAGTTGAGTTTAGTGGACTGGAGGTACAGTTGATGGAGTTGTGTTCAATTTAACTTAGTTAAACTGGTTGTAGTTAGTCTAACTGCAGATAGACTAATGTTGAGTTGTTAAACTAATTATTAACTCATAATACAACTAAAGAATACATCAGTTAACTCAGTTGCATGTCAGTGCATGTTCAGTTCAACAGGGACAGGTGGTAGAGAATCAGATTGCTATCAGTTGTGATTATAGTTGTGCACCAGATCTTGCACAATCAAAGGATTGAGTATGCCAATGAGTTTGCTCACGTATTTGGCCCACATTTTAGCCTTTGCTCACGTCCACAAAGAGTGAGTGACTATTTTGCAGGTGAAAATCGAGTTTGGGAAGCAATTCTCATCAGTTCTTGAGCAAGTATTGAGTAGTGGAGGCAGGCAAGCAGTGGAAGAGATTTGGAGATCAGATCTGAGCTGTATTGTGTGTAACAGAGGTGGAGATACTTGTGAGAAGTATTATGCTGTGTAATGTTACATGACTCAATCATTAATATACAGATAGTGTGGGGTTTTTAGCGAGATGCTTTCCCCATGATACATACTGTGTTAATGTGTGAATGCTCTTGATGTTTTATTGTTATTGATGCTGCTATATTCTTGATCAACGTAGAGGAGATTATGTATTATACATGTTCCGCTTAAATTGTATGATCAGGATAATCTTTGTTGAATATGTGTTAAATTATTCAAAATTTCTACATGGTATTAGAGCTAGATAATTGTAGAAAAAATTTCTACATGGTATCGGAGCAGCTTGATTTGTAGAAGAGATTTTTACAGGATATCAAGCGAGGATTGATCATCAGATCTACTATTCAGGAAGTGTTTACATTCTATTTCTTCAGGCAGAGTCTGTAATCGGGCCAGGTAGCCTCTGGATTCATCCTTCCTTTGGAAGGTGAGATATCTGGTAAAAGGCCATACAGTCAATCTTTGTACGAGAAATATTGTGTTCTCACGAATTCTAGATTGGAAGCAGTTGAGTTGGAGCTGGTGGAAATTCGAATTTGCAGCAGTGTTGTTGAAAATGTCTTTCAACGGATTGCAAATGTTATTCCAAAGCAAGAGCGACCTGGCGCTCAAGGATAAACTCAGTAACAATAAAGGTGAGAATGGATCTTCATCAAAGGTATCTGATGAAGAGAATTGCGCTTTGGCTGCCAAAGCAAAGAAGGGGAAGAACAAGAAAGCTTCTCATTCCGGTGCGAAAGGCAAGAAGCAGGATATGTCCAAGGTGAAGTGTTTTCACTGTCACCAGCACGGACACTATGCCACAAATTGTCCGCAAAAGAAGAAGAACAAGCAAGCTGCTGGATCTGCAGGGGGAGAGGCTTTAGCTTCTCAGTTTGAGCTTGATTTTTCATTGATCGGATGCTTGGTTTCAAGTGTGATGGGATCAGTGTGGTTCCTGGACAGTGGTGCGTCTTTTCACATGACGGGAGATAGAGATTTGTTCTCTGATCTGGAGGACAAAGATCTTGGAGTGCACATCGAGATGGGCGATGATGGTAGATACAGTGCGACCGGTATCGGTACCATTTCCTTTGAGAGGGAGTCTGGTAAACCCTTTGTATTGAAGGAAGTCATGCATGTTCCAGGATTGAAGAAGAATCTCATCTCAGTGGCGATGTTAGAAGACAAGGGGTATGATGTTGTTTTCAGCAAGGGAATGGCCTTCCTGCGCAGCAAGACAACTGGTGAGACCCGGAAGATAGGGGTTCGAGTGAGGAACCTTTATCAGTTGCATGTAGATGGATGCGCTGCAATGGCAGGCAAGGCAGAAGGATTGGTGAGCCGGGATGATGGCGAGTTGTGGCACAGGAGATTGGGTCACCTTCACCATGGAGCCTTGAAGATACTGCAGCAGATCACTACAGGGCTTCCTAAAGGCACACTTGCGCAGTCAGATCAGTGCAAGGGGTGTACTTTGGGGAAGTTTGTGAAAGCCACCTTTCACGAGAAGGATAGTCGCGCCACGACGATCCTTGAGAGAATTCACACAGACGTGTGTGGACCTTTCTCAGTTGCTTCGACAGCAAAACACAGGTATTATGTGATTTTTGTTGATGATTTCTCTCATAAGTGCTGGATCTTCTTCATGCAGAAGAAGAGCGAGACATATTCAAAGTTCTGTGAATTCAAAGCACTGGTCGAGAAGGAGTCGGGGAAGAACGTGAAGGGTCTTAGGAGCGATAATGGTGGTGAATACATCTCGGACGAGTTCAAGGATTTCTGCAAGGCAGAAGGGATTCGTAGAGAGCTCATAGCTCCCCATAACCCACAGCAGAACGGGGTAGCTGAGCGGAAGAACAGAACGATTGTGGGTGCTGCACGGGCAATGTTGCATGATCAGGGCCTACCCCTTCACTTGTGGGCGGAGGCATGCAATACAACAGTTTATGTGCAGAACCGTTGTCCTCATAGGATACTTGGCATGAGTACACCCGAGGAGGCTTATTCTGGTAAGAAGCCTGATCTTTCTCATTTGAGGATTTTTGGTGCTAACGTTTACATGCATGTGACGAAGGATGCCAGAAAGAAGTTGGAGCCGACTGCAGAGGTTGGGATATTTGTGGGGTACACTGATACGCCCCACAACTATCGTGTGTATTTGCCAGACAGTGGTAAAACTGTTGTGCGACGGGATATAAAATTTCAGGAGGAGAAAGCCATGAAGTGTTCGCTTGAGAGGGAGCTACACTTGCATGCAGATGAGGAGCTATTAGTTCCTAAGGATGAGCTTCAGGACGTGGATCAGCCACAGGACGAGGTTCATGGAGTGGAAGAGACCACTCATGCAGCGCCAACCATCAGAGGGCGAAAGCGCTTGACAGAAGCTGAGCGACTGGCTCAAGATGCAGAGAAAGTTGTAGGACCACCTACAGCCCAACGCAGGCAGAGACAGTCACCTGATTGGTACACTGGATACATGGCTCTTATGAGGAAGTGTGTTGTGACTGAGCCATCCTCTTTCGAGGAAGCTGTGGAGGATCCCGCATGGGTAGACGCCATGGTGGAAGAGTATGATTCTATTGTCAGAAACAGTGCATGGGAGATTGTTCCTAGACCGGAAGGGAAATCAGTGGTGGGTTCGAGATGGATCTACAAAGTTAAGCAGGAAGCTGACGGGAGTGTGGAGAAGTACAAGGCAAGATTTGTTGCCCAAGGCTTTTCACAGATTGAGGGGATCGATTATGAGGAGACCTTTGCACCTGTCGCAAGGTATTCTTCCATACGGACGATTCTTGCTCTCTCAGCGCAGATGGGATGGCACATTCATCAGATGGATGTGAAGACTGCGTTCCTCAACAGAGTCATTGAGGAGGAGGTGTACATTGAGCAACCCGAAGGCTTTTAAGTCTTCAGCAGCGAGTCGCATGTGTGCAGGCTCAAGAGAGCGCTGTATGGGTTGAAGCAAGCACCACGTGCTTGGTACACACGGATAGACAGCTATTTCACAGGACTTGGATTCTCCAAGAGCGAGGCGGATCCGAACCTATACCAGATTGTGGTGGAGGGTAAGTTGCTTATCATTGTACTGTATGTTGATGATTTGATTCTAACGGGTGATGAGCTCTTGATACTGTCATGCAAGAAGGATCTTGCTACAGAGTTTGAGATGAAGGACTTGGGCCTCCTTCACTATTTCCTAGGATTGGAAATATGGCAGCGCAGTGGTGGACTGTTTGTTTCTCAGGGCAAGTATGCTCAGGAGATACTGGAGAAGTTCAACATGCATGGCTGCAAGCCTGTTGATACTCCTCTTCTTGGAGGTTGGAGGAAGGAGGATGCCACTTCGGGAGAAGAAGTGGATGCCACTGTTTATCGACAGTTGGTGGGGTCGCTGATGTATTTGGTCAATACACGACCTGATATATGCTATGCAGTTAACCAGCTTTCACAAGCTATGGTTAAGCCTACCAAGCTCTTCTGGAAGGCGGGCAAGCATGTATTGCGCTACTTGAGAGGCACATCGGGATATGGTTTGTGGTACAGACAGGAGGATGAGGTGAAGCCATGTGGCTTCACGGATGCAGATTGGGCAGGGAGCCCAACAAACAGAAAGAGCACATCAGGAGGGGTCTTCAGTATCGGATCGACAGCAGTTTCTTGGTACAGCAGGAAGCAGAGATCCGTGGCACTCAGTTCAGCGGAGGCCGAGTATATGGCAGCAAGTTTGGCTGCATGCGAGGCTATATGGATGAGGAAGATCCTGGTTGGTTTGTTCGGTTCTCATTTGGATCCTACTGTGATTTACTGTGATAACCAGAGTTGCATTAAACTCTCAGCTAATCCTGTATTTCATGATAGATCTAAACATATTGACATCAGGTACCATCATATCAGAGATTGTGTGCAGCGGAGGATCATGTTGCTTTCGTACATTCCAACGGAGGATCAGGATGCTGATATTCTGACGAAGGCTCTCACCAGGAGCAAATTCGAGTACCACCGAGGCAGGATAGGGGTTGCTGATAATCCATATCTTGTCGAGAGGGAGTGTTGAGATTGCAACAAGATGATGGAGCTTAGTGAAAAGAGTCGCCTTCACTAAGTGGGCCAGCATGCTATTTTTGGCGCAAGTCTATTTTTAGACTATGTCTATTTTTAGACATATGGATCATGTCTATGTTTATGGATGATTGATCAAGTTGGAAAAAATAGATGGACTTCTATTTTTGATGAAAGTGTGAGTGATCACAATGTGAGTGATCAAGTCTATTTTTAGACTGGCTGTCAAAAATAGAAAAGTCAAATATTATTATCTCACAATAATATTTGGACTATAAACTTAATCTTATTCTCTTGGAGCACTTCAGTTTGAGCTACGGAAGTGGCACATGCAGCTGTCAGAAGGAAATTCGTTTTTCTTATGAGTCAGTTGAGTTGTTACATGCATGACTTCAGTTAGAACTCAAGTGAGTTGAGTTTAGTGGACTGGAGGTACAGTTGATGGAGTTGTGTTCAGTTTAACTTAGTTAAACTGGTTGTAGTTAGTCTAACTGCAGATAGACTAATGATGAGTTGTTAAACTAATTATTAACTCATAATACAACTAAAGAATACATCAGTTAACTCAGTTGCATGTCAGTGCATGTTCAGTTCAACAAGGACAGGTGGTAGAGAATCAGATTGCTATCAGTTGTGACTATAGTTGTGCACCAGATCTTGCACAATCAAAGGATTGAGTATGCCAATGAGTTTGCTCACGTATTTGGCCCACATTTTAGCCTTTGCTCACGTCCACAAAGAGTGAGTGACTATTTTGCAGGTGAAAATCGAGTTTGGGAAGCAATTCTCATCAGTTCTTGAGCAGGTATTGAGCAGTGGAGGCAGGCAAGCAGTGGAAGAGATTTGGAGATCAGATCTGAGCTGTATTGTGTGTAACAGAGGTGGAGATACTTGTGAGAAGTATTATGCTGTGTAATGTTACATGACTCAATCATTAATATACAGATAGTGTGGGGTTTTTAGCGAGATGCTTTCCCCGTGATACATACTGTGTTAATGTGTGAATGCTCTTGATGTTTTATTGTTATTGATGTTGCTATATTCTTGATCAACGTAGAGGAGATTATGTATTATACATGTTCCGCTTAAATTGTATGATCAGGATAATCTCTGTTGAATATGTGTTAAATTATTCAAAATTTCTACATGGTATCAGAGCTAGATAATTGTAGAAAAAATTTCTACACTTACCAGTAGATGATTCTACAACATTGATCTCAAATATAGTTTCTAGAGGAAGGCTTTTAGATGGTGTATCTTGTGTGGCCAAAGTCTGAGTAATTTTAGAATTCTTATTTTTTTCTTTAGACTATTCGCTAACATAACCTATAATGCTATCAGCAGCATTATATCGTGATCCTGTAGGAGATGTAATAATGGGTTCACTTGTAGGGTGTGGTAAATTATGGAATGTTTCGTACAAAATTCCAGATTGAGTATTAACCAATTCTAAATATTATGCATGAGAAATTACTTGCTCTTTTGTCAAGACACCTCCCTTGGAAACATCTTCCGTGATAATGGGAAGAAGAGATTTTGTAAACCACAGCTAAAATTTAATCTGGAATGAAAACTTTGACTAAGCGATGTCTACGTCTCCATTCATGGATATGATTGAAGATGTGATTCAAATTCGATTGTTTTAATGAATTCAATAGTTTGGTACTAGGATCATAATAGATTGGTAGTTGAAAATGGGTTAAAAATTTTGTTTCGAGGGAGTTAAAGTTACAGAAAGAGGCACGAGGTAGCTCAATGTACCATTTAGCTGTCGAATTGATAAAATTTTGTTGGAAAAGATGTAGACGGATGGAAGCATCAATTAAAGAATTCGATTCCCACCAAAGATGATTTCTCATCACATGATTGGATGGATCCTATCCTGATTTCCCTTCAAATGTAGGAATGTCACTTGGTAACTTGTTAGGAATTGTCGGCCAAAAAGGATAGTAATAATTAGGATCATTAGTTAACTGAGATAAATCGAGTAGGTCTAACATTATAATAAATGGTAACTATTGTCTAGGATCTTGCAATAAAGTTTGATAACCTCGAGGGTTGAGACCAGCCCCTGCAAACAGATATCCAAGATATCCTAGAATATCTCGAGCAGTTGGAATTGGAATTCCACCAAGATAACTATGATGAAACATATCGGGTTTAGGTCGAACAAGGACTTGATAAGCATGACCAGGGTACAGTCAACTATAGAAAGCTTGAGCTAGGCCCATTTGACCCAATTAATATTTCCTCTGCACAGGTTGCACTTGGAAAGGTTGACCTTCGACAAATCGACTTTGAACAGGTTGAGTTTGAATAGATTGACCTTGAAAAGGTAGGTTTTGGAAAGTTTGGCCTTAATAGGTGAACTATGAATTTTTTTGCCTTGAAAATATGGAACCTGGTAAGCTTGACCTTGAAAAGGTAGGCTTTGGAAAGCTTGACCTTAAAAAGGTGTTTTCCCTATTGTGACAATAGGTTTCCTGATAGGAATCTGTGGTATAGACTGGACCATAGGAACAATTTAATAAGAAGAAGCCTATGGGATTTCTTGTGTTGTCTGAGGAGAAAATATTTGATTGGTTATTGGAATGGTTGTTTGTGATACTCCTGGAATAGGTGTTTGAGGAGAACTTGGAACCAGTTGTGAAGCAGTTGTTTGAACAGGGGTTTGTGGTGAACTCTGAATAGGTCATTGAATAGGTTTTTGAATAGGTGTTTGAGGAATTCCTTGAATATGTTGTTGGAAAAATGTTTGAGGAATTCCATGAATAGGATGATGGATAGGTGCAACAATACCTAGAATAGCTATCTGAGGTATAGTTTGTCCAGTAGGCTAAACATGTTGATAAAGTGGCACTTGTGGAGCACTTGGACCATACTATTGATTAAAGAAAGGATTCCAAATTTTGTTCATGCCAGGATAAGGAGTAACAATCAAATTTTGATTTACAACAGGTTGACCAAGGCCGGGTAGAGGTAACTAACCATAGGATCTAGCAAAATATTGATGTCGAACAATAGGTTGTCCCCCGGGATGGTAATAAACACTAATGGAGGTTACTTGATGGTTACTTGAATTACCAGACACCATGTGAATATGTTGGTCTAATGCCGTAAATTATTCAGGCATGGAATTCATGCTCTGATCCATAGACGTAGATAAACTAGATGACGAAGTGGAAGGTTGAGGAGAAGAAGTAGCTCTTGAAAATTTTTCACTGAGTCATTGGTATCGAGGAGGAACTGGTGGACCACCATACAATAGTGATTCTTGGATCTGGTAAACATAGACGAATCAATAGATTCACTCCCAAAAGCAATTCCTGACATAATTACCTATGGTGAATAAAAAGGAATGTGTGGCGGTGACAAATTCTAACCTAAAAACTCAAAGTTGTAGAAAACCAAAGGTCAAGTTCAAAATCAGAAAAGGGAACACTTGGGTCAAAAGTTTTAGCACCGATAAATGTTGAACGAGGTGTCTCTATTTATTAGGTAATGTCTTCAATAGTAACTAACCCATGAGGGAATTTAGTCAATACTATAAACTTCCTTCGAGGTGAATGTGGCTCAAGAGTAGGAGCTATAACAGCCGAAGGTGATTCAGGATGAGAAAGTTCAGACTCTGGTTCTTCTACTTCTTGTTTGGTAACTTCAATGTCAACAACTTCACCAGTGGTGGATTTTGTATGAACTACCTTGGTAATCTTTGGACTAGAGTGAACTAAACTTGATTCTACTTCCTGTTTTGGATTCAATTTGGTTTCTATTGTCTTAAATTGTAAAATTGTTGATGTTTTAGGTTTATCTAAGGCTTTTGATCCTGTAGATTTTGAATTTTCTATTTTTATCTTTTCCAACTCACTTGGTATATATTCAAGACGATGACCTCTCATTCTATGTGATTGTCTTGGTGATTCAACCATAGTTAAAATTGTATTACAAAATCAGAAAGTATTCACAATCCAATCCTAAGGTCTCTAAAAAGTATAAAAAACCAATTAACACATGCTAAAAAAATCTAAGGATTCAAACCATAGATTTTCACAGTAAAATCACTAGTTGGTAGTGACATCCAACGTCGCAAAAATTAAAGTGAAAAGTGGCTTTAGATATGGGCAAGTGGAACTAGTTACCCTGACAACTTGCTTAATAAAATGATCTAGTGCAAGTAACTTCACTTATTCCATCTCGAGTGAAGATTTCCCTCCAAAAATTCCAAATGAGTATAGTGAACATCTATTCTAGGTACAATAGGACCTTCCCTCTATCATTTCCTCGAGTAATAGACCTAGGATTATGATCACTAAGGTTACAAACTACAACAATTCTACCTGAGGAGACAGTCGTAAATTATACGTACATGCAAAGGGCAGAGTAACAAAGCTCAATCCCCTTGAAATCTCCTTAACATGGTTAATTGGAGGTTTACTTTCGAGTGACCACAAGTACCTTTTGGCACCATTGTAATACATTTAATTCACTCTACAATAGCCAATGAAGTGGGTATGATCACTTCAACAAGTCTGATATGATCTCGTGCTTGGAGCTTCCCAGAGAAAAACTGAAATAATTGGATTTATCTCCCTATCGCAAGATTCTAGTGTTTGTCTGCAACTTTTGGAAAGTTTAATCACTTTCCTATTCCAAATCCCTACTCTTAATCTATTGTATGTGGTAAATATGCCTAAGAATAAAAATTTCTAGATTTATTCTTAATTAGCGTTGATTTAATGGTTGTTTTTACACAAAGGTAATGGATGTGAAACTTGATGAAATTATGACTTGACGCAATCCTAATGCAATCCAAATGGTAGGGAAAGAGTTTTTCACTTTTTTAGTTGAGATATAAACAAAAATTCAAAATCCCATTACAATATTTTCGCTGAAATGCAACTAACCAATTTGAGATCACCCAAATATTGAAAACGATTTTGAATCTTCACTTTTCCCAATAATACAAGAAAACCAAAAGATCTCCCTTTTCATATAAGTACTCAAAAATTCGAACAATGCAACAAGAAACTAATGATGGCTAAAAAATAACTTTTCCATAATTGAATGATACAACTTTGCTTGCAGTCACTAATCAAGTTCATAAACACTTCCAACAAATAGACGAAAATTGTTTTTTCATTACAACATTTGCATACAAAGTATTTTCACAAACTAAACCTAATATTGTAAAACATTCACTTTGACATTGAAAATCAACTTTTGCAAAAGAGTAATATGGAATAAAACTTGATTTAATTAACAAAAGAAAGATAGACAATCAACTCAACATGAACAACAAATCTTTCTCTTGATAGGTCAAACATTCATAAGGCAAGTCTCAACCCTAATTTACAAATCAAGACTAATCACAAGAAAAAGATCAAAATAGCATTCAATCTGACTGACAAATACCCATATAAGGTTCTAATAGGTGTAAAACAACAAGAAAAACACAAATTTGTGATTTGAAGAGGAAACAAGTGAGTTTTTAAAATTTTCCAGGCATGACAGTCTTTGGAATTAACTAGTGCACATGCACTCTCTTGCTAAAGGTTAGGTGCGCATATCTGCACACTATGCCTAAAGTAAAAGTGTGCACAATAGGGAAATTCAATAAAAACAAAAATAAACCAAATCCAACCCAAAATCTAAATTTCAAACTTCCTAAACACTCAACTAAGGCTTGTGCAGTAGTTTGAAAAGATAAAACAGGGAAACATACAGAGATTGAAACGATTCCCCAATGGAGTAGCCAAATTTTTATGAGGAAAAATCCCTCTCACAGATAAGAGAAATATCGCTAGGCTTCCAAGAACCATAGTAACAAACACACCGTAATTGCTACCTTTCTCTAAGTCTTGATATTTTGAAAGTAATAAAATGAAATAAGCCTCTTACTGGTTTAGCGAACTGATTGATGAAGTCCCTAAAAGCTTTCGATCACATTCTCTTTGATGCTGTAAATGTCCTCTCATCATTCCCAACAGCTTCTCCATGATGTTATGAAAGATATCTACAAAGACAGAGACAAAATAAGAGATCAAAGCATACATGATATAGTCAAAGAGACAATGAACTAATTAACCAAATATACAATGAAAACTGAGAAATTATGCAACCAAAAATCATGTAGCTGATCAAGGAATCCTACAAACCAAATCAGTAGAGATTTAACTGAGAAAGAACAATTTATTATATTCATAAAACTGGAGAAAATCCTTACAACGATGTATCCTTGATGTAGCAAGCCCTTTCTGCAATCTCCAACCGTCTCCCTTTCCAGACAAGCCTTCCAACCTAATCTAAACAACATAAACACAGTTCCAACAATCCTTTCTCAAACCCCAAGCCTCCAATGGCTATATAGACCAAGTATGAGAAGTTATGGATCCAGTATCCAAGGGATGAGATTCACTATTAGTGGGATAGAGGTACCATAAAGGAAGGGGAGTTACTCCATGTTATGAAACCAGCTCACAAAAAGATAGAAAAGAGAGATCCACACCTTAGAATTCAGCCTCTTCGAGGGGGCAACCTCCTTTACATTACATAAATGAACAATTCTTGGATGATACAAATGACAAAACCTCCTTTCTATATATAGGAGTCTAAGGAGTCACAATATAATCCAGCCGACCGAACAATAATAATATAAAGCCACAAAAATAATAATAGAGGGATTCTATGGGGCACAGAAATAACAATATGTGGGTAATAGGGGCACAACAATATACATAAGGGGTATAACTACAATAGTAATGGGGTAATCACTAGTATTATAGGGACCCAACATGCCCCTCTCCTTCAAAAAAAGTGTTGTCCTCAACGCTTGAGCAGTTCTGGATACTTCTGCATAAAATTCTCATCCTCCCATGTGGAATCTTCAGCGGATAAGTTCTTCCACTTGATAAGATACTCTGAAATTGATCGATTTCGTAGCTGCCGAGTTCTTGTTTCTGTGATTGCTTCTGGTTCCAATATAATTTTTCCTTCCTTGTCAAGTTCTGGCAATATTGTTTGAACTGGGAGCTTGTCGCCTATAACCTTCTTTAAACATGAAACATGGAAAACTGGGTGCAATCGAGAAGCTGCAGGAAGCTCCAATTTGTATGCCATAGTACCAATCTTTTCCAACACCTTGTACGGACCATAATACTTTGGTGATAATTTATTATCCTTCTTAGCTTGCTTTAGGGACATTTGCTTATATGGTTGTAGCCGTAGGAATACCCAATCACCTACATCAAAACTTCTTTCACTGCGATGTTGATCTGCCTGTTGTTTCATTCTATTTTGTGCCAACACGAGGTTATCCTTTAAGAGTTGTAGGAGTTGTTGTTGATGTTCGATGTGATGTTCCACTGCTTGAACCTTAGAATTTTCTCTTAAATATGATGTGATTGATGGTGGTTGGTACCCATAAAGTGCCATAAATGGGGTCATTTTTGTTGTTGTATGGAAGGAAGTGTTATACCACCATTCAGCCAGAGGCAACCATTTGACCCATTGTGTCTGTTTATCAGATACAAAGCAACGAAGATATCCTTCCAAACATTTGTTTACTATCTCAGTTTTCCCATCAGATTGAGGATGATAAGAAGAGCTATGAGCTAACTGAGTACCAAGACAAGAAAATAATTCTGTCCAAAAATTTCCAGTGAAAATGGGATCTCTGTCACTTACAATAATCTTTGGGTTTCCATGTAGCTTTTGAACTGTTTCCATAAATGCAGTAGAAACTGTACTGGCTTTAAATGGATGTGATAATTCACAAAAGTGTGCATACTTGGTAAGTCTGTCAACTACCACCATGATGATGTTGGAAATAATACTGAGAGGGGGGGTGAATCAGTATTATCAGATCAATCAAACTTTTCAATGCTCAGAAACATATACGCTACTTCAGTTAAGTGAACCAGCGTGTACACGCTACTGTGACTAAGTAAAACAGCGTATAAGAAGAAAACTCACAATTTAGTTAGCTTATTCTTCAGTTAAGTGCATCAGGACATTATTCACCACATTAACAGTAAACATGTGCAGTATAACAGAACATATCAAAAGCCACACACATGAACACCAAGATATAAGGTGGAAACCCAATGTGGGTGAAAACCACCTGCTGCAAGTTGTCTCTATCTTTCTTTAATATGAAACTTCAGTTTACAATATTTTGTACTGGTGCAGCCTTATCCCAGTACGCAGGCTACAACCTGCAGAAGGCTACAACCTTCTCTCGTTCTCCAAACTTCCTTGGAAGGGAGCTCCAACCCCCTTTGCTCTTGTACTAGCCAAGATACTAGTACGTAGGTGCTGACCTACAATCTTCTTTCTTTCAGGTATCACTTTTCATACATTTTCAGACTTGGATATTCCTGAAGCACAACATTACAATCTGAAGACCACAATTCATTCAATTTCCACAACAGATCATTGAAGCATAAAACAACCAAACTCTGAATCACTGAACCACTGAACCCTGTCAATCACCAGTTACCAGAACACAGAGCAGACTACAGAACTCTGTAATAACTGTCAGACCCCACTGTAAACCCAAAATCAAGCTTCAAAAAATATACGCTACTTCAAGGAGCAAAACCCGCGTATACACGCGCTTTTACCGAAGCCAACCTGCGTACAGATCTAAAAATAAACTTTCTCAATTTGCAGCTGTACCAGACATTAGTTAGACCCAGAACATAGCATTGCGACAATATGCAGATCTAGAAATAAGCATAATCAACCATATCATGATAGTGCATTTCAAACCATTAGATCCCGATCTATCCTTAGATCTAGTCTTCCATCAACCAATGTGATCTCTCCTTGGCTTAGATCAAGCAACCCAGCACCTGCAAATCAGATCTCTTTCACTCTTAGATATTCAAGCCCTTGTCGAAAGATGCCTTTGCCTAATGATCTTCTTCTCCTTATATAGCCTTAGGCCTTGCTCAATACCAAGAGCCAAAACCATAGTAACATAATACCATCAACTCCAAAACTAGGGATCGACACGCCCGTTGAGACACAATGGTCCGAAACCATAGGCACAATTTCCAAGGTCTAACCACCATGGACCAAAGGTGCTTTTCCACAGACACGCGCTTTTTCTGAATCCAACTAGCGTGTACACGCGACTTGGGCTTAACGAACCTGCGTATATGAACTTCCTTGGCATGCTGTACTAAGATCTGTCTTCTGATTAAGGTGCCATCACCTGTACCAGCTTCTGAGCACCTGTACCAACCTCTGAGTGAGTTGCCATCAAGGACAACATTTGAATCATAATGCCAACAATCTCCCCCTTTGGACTTGATGGCAACCACCACACCAAGTCACTCTCCCCCTTTGACATCAAGGGCAAAGGGCTGTGCTCCCCCTGAGAACATGCTGATATTGTTGAGAACATGCTGATACCTCTGCTTGGCTGTGCGGACTCATGCTCCCCCTGACAGTAGGCCAGATCTGCAAAAGATGTTCTTCAACAAGAACCATAAGGGACTTTCCTATCACCAAAAGACTCAATAAATACATCCATACTCCCTACCAAGAGGGGACATATCAGAAACAATCATTTATATTACAGCATTCATCCCAGGCATAGTGGGGAAACCAACATGGGCCGTTACATGGCCTTGACACCATAAAGGAGATATCACAAGAGAGATAGAGACAACAAATCTAGACCAAGACTTATGAAAGTTATCAGCAGCATATTATAAACATCTTTTTAGATCAGCAACCAGGATTTCTTTCTGAGCTTCTTTTCCTGAAATCAACAATCAAAACAGCTGAATGCCAACAATGCTTTATGAGACTTTTAAGCTGCTCCCCCTGAACCTGTGCCTGCTGCACTCCCTGAAACCGAGCCTGAAGAATTCTGACATACCCATTGCTGTTCAGAACTCCAGAGAGTGCCCTTGCTGGTCAGATTTTCATATACGCGATTTCTCCTGCATGAACCAGCGTATGGACGCGGATATACTCTCTGCAACTTGCGTACACCATACACGCGACTTTCCTAGCATAAATCCGCGTGTATACGCATATATACCTTTCGTAACTTGCGTATATTAACTTTTCTGTTGAACAGACAAACTTCAACAGTAGGATGAAGCATCTACTACTCCCAGCTTTTGTCTGAGATATTCAAAAGTTTCCCTGGGCAGTGGTTTTGTGAGAATATCAGCAACTTGTTCCTTAGAAGGAACATACTCCAATTTAACCTTCTGCTCAAGCACTTGCTCCCGAAGAAAATGGTACTTGATTGGTATGTGCTTGGTCTTTGAGTGCATGACTGGATTCTTTGAAATGCTGATTGCACTTGTATTATCACATAAGATAGAGACAGGTGGAGCGCAAGTGATTTGAAAGTCCTGCAAGGTCTGCATCATCCAAAGAAGTTGTGTGCAACAAGATGCTGCAGCCACATATTCTGCTTCAGTTGTAGATAAGGCAATCGAACTTTGTTTCTTGCTGAACCAAGATACTAATCTGGAACCCATGAAGAAAGCACCACCACTTGTGCTTTTCCTATCATCCACACTTCCAGCCCAATCTGCATCTGTGTAAGCATGAAGAGTGAGATCCGTATTTCTAGGATACCATAAGCCATAGTTTTGGGTCCCTTGAAGATATTTGAAGATTCTTTTGACTGCCTGAAGATGAGTTTCTTTTGGGTTGGCTTGAAATCTTCCAACCATTCCTACTGCATGAGTAATGTCTGGTCGAGTACCTGTCAAATAAAGCAAACTCCCAATCATGGATCTATAAGTGGGTTGGTGAACTGCTGCTGATTCATCATTTGCACTGAGGCTACATCCTGTAACCATGGGTGTACATACTGGCTTTGACTCTTCCATTCCATACTTCTTCAAGATCTGCTTGAGGTATTTGGTTTGAGACAAGAAAATACCTCCTTCATTTTGTTGGATTTACAATCCAAGAAAATATGTCAATTCTCCAAGAAGTGACATTTCGAATTCTTTCTGCATAACCAAGGCAAAGTTTTGACTCATAGTCTCTTCATTGCTGCCAAAAATAATATCATCTACATAAACAACAAGTATTAGCAATTTGTCATTTTCAACTTTTATATAGAGATTGCTATCTGTTGATCCTTTTGAAAAGCCTTGTTGGTGAAGATATTTGTCCAACCGATAGTACCAAGCCCTTGGAGCTTGTTTGAGTCCATAGAGTGCCTTTTTCAATCTGCATACAAGGTTTGGATCATTCCCAAGAATGAAACCATCTGGCTGCTCAATATATACTTCTTCTTCTAAGTCTCCATTCAGGAAGGCTGATTTCACGTCCATTTGAAATACCTTGAAGTTTTGAAAGCTTGAGAAAGCAAGAAACATTCGGATGGCCTCAAGTCTTGCCACAGGAGCAAAGGTCTCTTCAAAATCTATTCCTTCTTGCTGTGCATATCCTTTACAAACAAGTCTGGCCTTGTTTCTAATTACTTCTCCATTTTCATTTAATTTATTCTTGAAGACCCATTTTGTTCCTATTACATTCTTATTTTTTGGTCTAGGAACTAATTCCCAAGTGTTGTTCTTTTCGATTTGCTCAAGTTCTTCATCCATTGCTTTGACCCAACTTTCATCTTTGCATGCCTCTTTCACATTTTGTGGTTCAATGGAGGAGAGTAATGCCAAGTAGCTTGAAGCTTCTGCAAGTGTCCTTCTTGTTTGTACTCCTGTTTCTTTCTGCCCCACAATCTGAGTTTCTGGATGATTCTTTTGGACATATCTGGATGGAGTCTTCTCTTCTATTCTTGTCTGCTCCTCTGGTTCTTCTTGAAATTCTTCTTCTTCTTGAGGTTCTTCTTCTTCATCATTTCGCCTTTGAGAATAACCTTCATCTTCTTCAATGTCTTCACGATGAACTTGCCTAGGAATATATCCCTTCTCATCAACCACTATATCAATACTGTCAACAATTCTGCCAAGTCTTTTATTGTAGCACTTGTATGCTTTGCTATGTGGAGAATAGCCAAGAAGAATGCCCTCATCTGCCCTTGGTTCAAGTTTGCCGAGTTGCTCATCAGTATTCTTAATATAACATTTGCTCCCAAAGATCTTGAAGTGCTTCACGGAAGGAGTTTTATCACTCCAAAGCTCATGAGGTGTTTGAGTGCTATTTACTCGGACATTTGTTTTGTTAAGAATAATAACAGCAGCATGAGCAGCTTCACCCCAGAAGGTTGCAGGAGTACCTGATTCATCGAGCATAGCACGAGCCATTTGTTGGATGGTTCTGTTCATTCTTTCCACAACCCCATTTTGCTGAGGAGTTCTAGCTGTAGAGAATTCCCTTCTTATCCCATGTTCATCACAGAAATCGAAAAATTCATTTGATGTGAACTCCCCACCTCTGTCAGATCTGAGGCATTTAATTTTGTGTCCTGATTCATTTTCAGCCAATGCTTTGAATGATTTGAATTTTTCGAATGCTTCATCTTTGTGCTTCATAAGCCCTAACCAAACAAACCTTGAGAAATCATCAATGAATAATATCAGATATTCTTCTCCTCGAGGTGTCCTTTTCCTAAATGGACCACATACATCTGTATGGACTAGCTCAAGAGGCAAGCTAGCTGATCCTTCCTTCTCTGGAAAGTTAGTTCTGGTTTGCTTTCCAAACTGACAAGATTTGCATATGGTGTTGTCTGGAATTTTGATATCTGGAAGATCGCGAACTGCCTGATATTTGCATGCTTTCCTTATTTGTGAGAAGCTTAGATGTCCCAACCTTCGATGCCATAACCAATGCTCTTCATCCTTGCTAAGATAGCATTGTTGTTGTCCTTCTTCAAATATGTACAGATTATTTGGAGTTCTTTTGCCTTTAAGAACTGTTTTACCTGTATCAAGATCACGAACAAGACATCCATTTGATCTGAAAATAACCTCGGTTCTTTGATCACACATCTGACTGACACTTAGAAGATTATGCTTCAATCCATCAACATACAAAACATTTCCAGCCTTGACCTTTTCCTTCAAAGGAGCAATACCTTTTCCTTTTATAGTTGCAGGAGTATCATTTCCAAAAGAGACTTTCTTTCCTTTTTCTAAAGTAGAATAAGATTCAAGCTTTTCTTTATCACCTGTCATATGTTTCGAACATCCACTGTCAATGTACCATAGATTTTCCTGTCCTTCTGCATAAAATGCTATCCCACATCTTTCTGTTTGAGGTTCCTTTATTCTCCATGTTTTGGTGCTTGTGGCTTGTTCCTTTTTCTCCTGAAACCTGCTCCTGCATTCAGAGTCTTTATGACCAAAATTATTGCAAATAGAACATTCAACTTCATTTTCAAGAATCGAAAAGTTGTTATAGGTCCTTTTTGTAATCCCTGTCATACTTCTTTGTTTTTGAGCTTCCCTAGTCATGATTGTTTTATATGCAACACACTGAGCTGCTTTGTGACCAAAGTTATGGCAAGAAAAGCATTGTCCATTGAAGAAGCTTCTGCGGTTATTGAATCTACCAGCCAACTGATTGTAATTTCTATTTTCATCTATTCTTGTGCCAAACTGAGAAGATTTTACCTGTGGTAGGTTGTAGCTTTTGTTCACCCTTAAGAAGGATTGTCCCTGATAGTTTCTGTTTGTAATTCGTCCCTGCTTTACCTGATTATCTTCATTGTTCTTCTGCTCATTTCTTCTTGCTGCATCAAGATAACTTTTTGAGGTGGATGCTTGAGAGGTTTCTCCATTATAGCCCAAACCTGTTTTGTTTAGAGGAGACCGCTGCACATTGATAATCTCATCCAAAGTTTCAGATCCTTTGACAAACTTAAGATTAATAGCTTTTGTTTTCTCAATTTCTTTTCTGAGACCAACAATTTCACCTTCTAGTTTTTCAAGATGTTTTTCCTTTTCATCAATTTGAAATTGCAGAGTATCAATGATCACACTCTTTTCTTCTATGCATCTCTTGAGTCTAGTAATTTCATTATAGAGATTATCCACATCTACAGCATCCTCATAATCATCATCTTCAAATGCCATTAACAGTTTATATTTATTACCTTGTTCATCTTCATCACTGTTTGATAAGCCATCACTATCTTCATGGGTGTAGTAGCTTTTCTTATTTGCACTTTGTTTCTTGCTCCATCTAGCCGGTTCTTTTCCTTTATCCTTATAAGGACATTTTGCAGCATAATGACCTACTCTTCCACAAGCAAAGCATTTGAAAGGTAGCTTACCTCTGAACCTTCCAGCACCCCTTTGAATATTTCTGACAAAATTTGATTCTTCCTCTTCTTCTGGAACATGGCTTGCTTCATAGTAATCTTCTTTTCCCGATGCCTTAAAAGCAGCTTCCCTTCTGTCTGATGGACCTCCCTTTCTCATTTCATAAGCAGTTAGAATTCCATGTAGCTGAGACATAGTGAGAACTTTGAGATTTTCCTTTTCTTCTATTGCAGATACTTTAGATTCAAACTTGGGGGATAATGATCTTAGAATCTTTTGAACTACTATAGTCTCTTTTATTTCTTCACCCAAATTTTTCATACAATTAACAATCTCATCTACCCGAAGAAAATAATTAGCCACACTTTCATCATTATACATCTTGAGAGTCTCATATTGAATCCTGAGAGTTTGAAGTTTAGCCTCCTTTACCTGTTCATCTCCTTCATAGCTAGTGATCATTTTGTCCCATATCTCTTTTGCTGATTTGAAGTGCATGACCTTCATGAATTCTGTTTGGGATATACTTCCTAATAGAGTACTGACTGCTTTTGCATTTGTTTCATATGTCTTTTTCTCAGCTGGATCTGTAGGAGTAGCTGAAGGAAAAGCATAGCCTGTTTCTACAATGTTCCAAACTTCTGTACCAAGAGATTGAAGATATGCAGTAACTCTTACCTTCCAATAATTGAAATTTGTTCCATCAAAAACCGGTGGCCTGATTGATGCTTCTTTCTCGTAGTTGCTCATGATGAATGATCTACCTTCAAGCGATCAAGCTTCTCTGAAGGACCTGCTCTGATACCAATTGTTGGAAATAATACTGAGAGGGGGGGTGAATCAGTATTATCAGATCAATCAAACTTTTCAATGCTCAGAAACATATACGCTACTTCAGTTAAGTGAACCAGCGTGTACACGCTACTGTGACTAAGTAAAACAGCGTATAAGAAGAAAACTCACAATTTAGTTAGCTTATTCTTCAGTTAAGTGCATCAGGACATTATTCACCACATTAACAGTAAACATGTGCAGTATAACAGAACATATCAAAAGCCACACACATGAACACCAAGATATAAGGTGGAAACCCAATGTGGGTGAAAACCACCTGCTGCAAGTTGTCTCTATCTTTCTTTAATATGAAACTTCAGTTTACAATATTTTGTACTGGTGCAGCCTTATCCCAGTACGCAGGCTACAACCTGCAGAAGGCTACAACCTTCTCTCGTTCTCCAAACTTCCTTGGAAGGGAGCTCCAACCCCCTTTGCTCTTGTACTAGCCAAGATACTAGTACGTAGGTGCTGACCTACAATCTTCTTTCTTTCAGGTATCACTTTTCATACATTTTCAGACTTGGATATTCCTGAAGCACAACATTACAATCTGAAGACCACAATTCATTCAATTTCCACAACAGATCATTGAAGCATAAAACAACCAAACTCTGAATCACTGAACCACTGAACCCTGTCAATCACCAGTTACCAGAACACAGAGCAGACTACAGAACTCTGTAATAACTGTCAGACCCCACTGTAAACCCAAAATCAAGCTTCAAAAAATATACGCTACTTCAAGGAGCAAAACCCGCGTATACACGCGCTTTTACCGAAGCCAACCTGCGTACAGATCTAAAAATAAACTTTCTCAATTTGCAGCTGTACCAGACATTAGTTAGACCCAGAACATAGCATTGCGACAATATGCAGATCTAGAAATAAGCATAATCAACCATATCATGATAGTGCATTTCAAACCATTAGATCCCGATCTATCCTTAGATCTAGTCTTCCATCAACCAATGTGATCTCTCCTTGGCTTAGATCAAGCAACCCAGCACCTGCAAATCAGATCTCTTTCACTCTTAGATATTCAAGCCCTTGTCGAAAGATGCCTTTGCCTAATGATCTTCTTCTCCTTATATAGCCTTAGGCCTTGCTCAATACCAAGAGCCAAAACCATAGTATCATAATACCATCAACTCCAAAACTAGGGATCGACACGCCCGTCGAGACACAATGGTCCGAAACCATAGGCACAATTTCCAAGGTCTAACCACCATGGACCAAAGGTACTTTTCCACAGACACGCGCTTTTTCTGAATCCAACTAGCGTGTACACGCGACTTGGGCTTAACGAACCTGCGTATATGAACTTCCTTGGCATGCTGTACTAAGATCTGTCTTCTGATTAAGGTGCCATCACTTGTACCAGCTTCTGAGCACCTGTACCAACCTCTGAGTGAGTTGCCATCAAGGACAACATTTGAATCATAATGCCAACAGATGACACTCTTTCCCTCAGACTTGGGTAAACCTGTGATAAAATCCATTGAAACCTCCTCCCAACGTTGGCTTGGAATGGATAAAGGTTGTAATAGACCCGATGTCTTAATTGTTTCAACTTTATTTTGTTGGCAAACCAAACATTCCGCTACAAACTTTTGAATATCTGATTTAAGGCCATCCCAAAAAAATTCCTTCTTAACCCTGTGGTAAGTTTTTAAAAATCCTGAGTGCCCTCCTAAGGGAGAAGTGTGCAATTCCATAAGAATCTTTTGTTTTAGCTGGGAATTCTTACAGATGTATAAGCGATCTTTGTACCATAACAAATCATTTTTCCATCTAAATGTATCAGAAGTACTTGAATCTTGTTGTAGCTTTCGAATAAGTTCCCACACTTCTTCGTCATTCTTCCATTCCTCCTTTGCTTCATTTATCCAATTTGGTTGGATAATAGAAATGGCACACAACAATGCTTCCATATCCTCATCCTTTCTTGAGAGTACATCTGCCACCACATTTTGCTTCCCTTTTTTGTAGATGATTTCAAAGTCGTAACCCAACATCTTTGTGACCCACTTTTATTGCTCTTCAGAGGATAATATTTGTTCTAAAAAGTATTTAAGGCTATCATGATCCATTTTTACCTTGAAGTGTCTTCCCATTAGGTAGGGTCGCCATTTCTTAAGTGCATGGAGTATTGCCAACATTTCCTTCTCATAAATAGCTTTGCTTAAAAACTTTCCCTTGATTGGACAACTTTCAAAAGCAATGGGTCTTTCATCTTGCATTAGAACAGCACCAATTCCATTTCCTGAAGCATCACATTCCACAATAAAGGTTTTTGTGAAGTCCGGCGTAGCTAAGACTGGTGCTTGGCACATTGCCTCCTTAAGATGTTTAAAGGCCTTTGTTGCTTCCGGAGTCCATGAAAATGAATCTTTCTTCAATAATGTTGTTAGAGGTGCTGCTATTCTCCCATAATTCTTAACAAACTTGCGATAATACCCTGTCAACCCAAGAAATCCTCGCAGATGCTTTATGGATGTGGGGATTTTCCATTCCTTAATGGCTTTAATTTTGCTAGGGTCTACCTTAACTCCATGAGATACAATATGACCCAAATATTCCACCTCCTGGACTCCAAAGAAACATTTGGATCTTTTTGCATACAATTGTTTCTCCTCCAATAGTTGTAGCACCTTGTCAACATGTTCAACATGATCCTTCCAAGACTTGTTGTAGATTAGTATGTCATCAAAAAATACTAACACAAATTTTCTAAGGAATGGTTTGAAAATTGAATTCATCAAACCTTGAAATGTTGAAGGTGCATTGGTAAGGCCAAAAGGCATGACCAAAAATTCATAATGACCCTCATGAGTTCTAAATGCCGTTTTCAGAATGTCTTCAATCTTCATTCTGACTTGATGATATCCTGAATGAAGATCCAACTTGGTGAAGTAAATTGATCCATGCAATTCATCCAGTAATTCATCGATGACAGGAATGGGGAACTTATCTTTAATAGTGAGCTTGTTGAGCTCCCTATAATCTGGACACATGCGCCATGATCCATCCTTCTTATGCACCAATACTACTGGAGCTGAGAAAGAACTTTGACTCGGTTGAATTATACCAGCCTCTAGCATTTCTGCAACCATACGTTCAATTTCACTTTTTTGGACATATGGATATCTGTACGGCCTGATGTTTGGAGGAACACTTCCTGGAATCAGATGAATAGCATGATCATGATCACACATAGGTGGGAGACCTTTGGGAGTCTCAAATACCTTGGAATGATTGTCCAAGACTTTTTGGAGATCTGGAGAAATAGATGATTCCAATGTGGAAACATCTAGCGAACATAATTGTGCAATTACACCTCTTTGCTCCTTTTTCAGAAGCTTTGTCATGCCATTAGAGCTGATTATCTTTCCTGGTTTCCCTGCAATACCCCTTAATTCGACTTCCTTTCCTTCCACAGAAAATTTCATGAAAAGTTCTTGAAAATTAAAAGCTATTGTACCCAAGGATTGTAGCCATTGGACTCCTAGTACAACATCAGCACCTCCCATTGGAATGGAAAGCATTGGGTTATTCAATACATATTCTCCCATGGATAGCTTGATATTATGGCACTTTCCAGAACAATTTATTGTTCCTCCATTTGCAATCATCACTTGACACTCTGGTGCTGGATATAGGAAGCAATTCAATTCTTTTGCTACCCTACAATGAATAAAATTGTTGGTGCTTCCTGAATCAATCAACACTATTACCTTTTTCTTCTTGATTTGTCCTTCTATCTTGATGGTTTGAGGAGTGGTAATTCCCGCCAATGCATTACAAGATATGGTCGGATTTATTTGTTCTTCATCTAGGCTTTGTTCCTGGAATATATCCTCTTCTTTTGACCTTTCTTGCTCCTTTTCTTCTTCCTCTTCACAATCTATGTAGAATAATTTCTTCTCAGCACACTTATGACCTTTTGTGTATTTGCTATCACAATTGTAACAAAGCCCTTTTGCTCTTTTTTCTTCCAATTGTTGTGGTGTCAACCTTGTAGGTTGTGGAAGACTATGGGCAACAACACTTACGTCTTTATAGTTGTGAATGGTATGCTTCCTACTTGCCATAATTTTGCTTTCCATTTTTCTTGCTAACCTGAATGCCTTCTCTAATGAATCAGGTTCCCAAAGCCGCACATCATGTTGGATATTATCCTTTAAAGACCCTATGAACACATCAATCCTATGCTCCTCTGGAATATCTTTTACCCTTATGTTCAATTTTTGGAACTCCTCAATGTGCTCCATTATTGAACCCTTTTGTTTGAGACTTATCAATTGGCTAAAAAAAGTGTTGCTTTTTGTATCTGCATAATGTGCTATCAATTCTTCCGTAAAAATTGCCCAAGTGATAAAATATTTACGAGAACAAAGCCATTGATACCATACAAACTGATTTGGTTCCAAATATAAAGTTGCCATACGTACCTTTTGTGTGTTTCGCACATTATTGAGATCGAAGAATTGCTCCATCTGTAATATCCATGTGGCGGGATCCTTGCCATCAAACTTCCTCATATTGATTTTTGGAACATGGTGAGTCTTCGATCCAACATTAGAGTCTATGGAATCATGATTAACATTTCTTTTGTTCTCATCATGAGTTTCCTTTAGTACTCTTTCACCCTTAGTGACCATTTCTTGTAGCAACTTATCCATCTTATCATCCATGCCATCAATTTTAGTGTCCATGCCATTCACCTTAGCTTCCATGCCATCCATCTTAGCTTCTACACCTTTCTTTAAACCATCCATCTTAGCTTCTACATCTTTCCTTAAACCATCCATTTTAGATTCTGTTGCTTTTTGTGCAAGTGACACTCGTTGCACTTGTTCTTGTAATTTTGATATATCATATAGCATTTCTTCTTCTTCTTCATGAGTCATGCTAGAGATTTCAGGCTCCTTACTAGGTGTTTGCATTTTCCTTCCTCGGGGCATCAGTTACTGATAATAATTCTCTAATGTTCCCTTTGAATTCCTTCAAAATAAATTTTCAAACCAAGCTTAAGCAAAAATTAAAGAAAATCTACACACCTTTTTTCACTTTGTAGGAGCTCGATATTGCCTCCAATGTATCTATGTACTTTCTGATTATCTAGTTCTGAATTTCTGATCTGTAGTAGCCCTCTATGTCCTGTTTCCAATGCCACAAGTCTGACCCAAATTGGATTCTCCAAGGAAGAGTTATGCGAAATCTCCCACAGTGACTTGATTATAGACTAGTTCAGTAGAGCGAACTTGTACGACGTGCCACGTGTCGCTGTTTCAACCTTTGACTCTGAAAAATATATAAACGAAAACTACATTCCGTCCTCTTTCTGTAAATTCTTACAAAGTTTCAATCCGATGCTCATAAAGAACGTTATGACTATTTTCCCCAGGTCACCTGTTTTGAGTGTAATTCAGGAGTCTGCAAAAAGACCAACTTCCTCAAATCATATCTCCAAAAATATCACGCGAAAAACTCTGAAATTTGGACCCAAGGTGCAGCGTGATTTCTTCTCAAATGGGTTTTGTTTGCGACTTCTGAAACAAGACAGAATAAAAGTTATAGCGACAATTCCACTATGACCTATTTGGAGCAGCGAAACCCTAGAATCCAAAGCTCTCATACCAAATGTTATGAAACCAGCTCACAAAAAGATAGAAAAGAGAGATCCACGCCTTAGAATTCAGCCTCTTCGAGGGGGCAACCTCCTTTACATTACATAAATGAACAATTCTTGGATGATACAAATGACAAATAAGCACATGGTTATGAATGCAATCCTATGGGCTTCAAAAATAAACCTTGAGGGTGTTAGTGTCGACCTTGGAAAAACAAATCGCATTCCCGTCAATGTTGGTCCCATTGATACTTGAATATGATCAAACACATGTTTGGTTTGGGTTGGCTCCAATTTGAATTATGAATCGTAATATATATATATATATATATATATGAGATTTCTCACAAATTAGTATGATGATATCTTATGTGAGGAGTGTTATGGTGTGAATCAATGTGAAGGGTGTGAATTCTAATCTGTGTATAGTTGAATGTGGAATAACACAGGGATTATATATATATATATATATATATATATATATATATATATATATAGATATATATGAGATTTCTCACAAATTAGTATGATGATACCTTATGTGAGGAGTGTTATGGTGTGAATCAATGTGAAGGGTGTGAATTCTAATCTGTGTATAGTTGAATGTGGAATAGCACAGGGATGTAGCAAATTGAGAAATCGCAGAGCCTAGAAGCAAAGTTTATATGTATAATTTTTTATGTGTTCTAGATATTACAGGGGCTAAATTTATTTGTTCTCTTCTAGTTCAAGATTTTTTTATTAAAGAGTTCACTTGATAGAAAAAATGAAATGAAGAGTGAAGAGTGATTAGTGATGGAACATGTTCATAATTGAGAATGAAGTATAATGTTTGTGTCCATGATTCTCTTTAATGAAGTATGATGTCAAAAAGCAATGTTTATCTTAAGCTTGCTACAAAGCCTAGTTCCCTTGTTTATAACATGAAGTGCATGTTTATAAAGTATGTTTTTCTATTGAAATATGAGTAATGAAGTTTAGTTGATAAAGTGTTGAGTATGAATTGGGTGTTGTCACCGAGAGAAGGGATTATGATATGAAGACTAAATTGAAGCTTGTGGATCCATTAAGAAAGTTATGAAAGAGAGGTCTACTTAGATTTGATGGTTGGTGCCTCCAGTATGCTAGTTCCTTGAAATTGATTGAGGAGGTGGGTGCCTCCATCAGGTTGGAACCTATATTAGGTTGATGCCTACAAAAGGTGGGTTCTTGCATATTTCTAAGGTTAGTTCCTCAATCAAGGTTGTAGCCTAAAGCAAGTTGGTGCTTGCATATTTCTGAGGTTGGTGCCTTAATCAGGTTGTAGCCTAAAGAAAGTTGGTTCTTGCATATTTCTGAGGTTGGTGCCTTAATCAACTTATAGCCTAAAGCAAGTTGGTGCTTTCATATTTTAGGAGATCAATGTCTCCTTCTAGTTGGTGCTAATAAATTATTGTAATCAAATATTGAAGAAGAATATAAGAATATTTTTGGTTTTCTCCCTCAAGGGTTTTCATGTATATCTAGTGATCTTGTGTATTGATGTGATGATTGATTTTGTTGAAAAAATGTTGTGTTTTTAGTTATGATGAATTATTTAAATTGATTAAATTGGACATTATATTAATTCACCCCCATCTCAGTATAATCATAATCTAACACCCACAATATACCCAAAGAAATTAATTTCGTTACCAATAGGATTTGTAAACTACCATGGATATTCCACTAAACAAATTTTCACAATAGATATTCTAAAATATATTAGAAAATTCAAAATCTACACTATGAGGGTTTATTTCTCCTTATATTTTTGGATCCGTTAATATTTTTTATTGCCTATCCATGCAAATTATAATTATGTAGAAAATAGAGAATAGTGAAGTAAAACTCATAAACCCAAAATTAACACAAGATACAACTTGTGAAACATTGTTGGGAGAAAACATTATTCGAAGTGAGGTTGCTCTGCTCTCTTTCTCTGAATGGAAAATGGATGCAAGTAAAAGGAAGTGATGCATCTAGCCTATGGGTTTCTACATCAAACAAGCCCTTTATGTTTTCTCTCTCCCTGTCCAATCTTGGTCACTCTTCTCATCTTTCGAACAAAATGCACTTGAATAGAATGGAAAAAAGAAAACCATTTTCCTCCTAGTGGCATAGTTTTAACACAACCTAATAGGCTACTAGTGGTTAGGTTTGACTCCTTAAACTCTTAAATAGAGCTACAATATGGAATATTCTAAATTGTTCTTCATCTTGATCATTTGCATAGACCATTTTCCATGAATAATGGTGGCTAACATGACATCCTCTCGAATTGTGGTGGTCAAAATAGGAAGGTCAACTTCCGAGTAATATAACATTTGCATACAAACTTTGATTAAGGTGATTATTAAATTTTTGGAAAGTTTTTTATATGTTGGATAGCACATAAAGGTGCATCATTTAAGTGGCAAAGTTTTACTTCCAAAAAATGGCGTTTGATGCTTTAAACTGCTTCTCGAAGGTTTCAGACCCTAATTTACCAAACTAGGTCTTGCTGGTAAAAGTGTTCCTATGAGATTATTCCTCCATTTCTACACTCCTAAAGCATCAATATGGATGAAAAAAATATAATCATCCAATTTGGATCAATTTAGGTGGCCAAAATGGGAAAACAAGAAGAATAGACCCCTATGGATCGAGAGTGTAGGAGGTTGCCTAGAAGGTATCCAATGAATATTAAGAACAAAATCTTTCGTAGATTTGGGAATATAATTCCACTTTTGAAGAAGAAATTAGGCTAGAATTAAATTTGCATAAAATGATTAGGATGTAGATGTTGGAATTGGAAACTAGGTGCTAGATGTGGGAAATTCTGAGCTAGAGACACAAAGTTTTGGAAAAATATTGAATTTTTTTATCACATTGAGAAAATATTAGAAAAATTATTTAATAAAGAGATGTAACCAATATCTTCTTCTTTAATTGGATGAGTTAATTCTTCAACATAAGGAGATCAAATCTAGGCTTCCTCCTCCTTATTATGCATATGAATATATATATATATATATATATATATATATATAACAAAACATGCCATTAGTGTCAAACGTAGTGTAAGAATCTAGTTTTTTTAGCATGTATTTCGCGTCAACTGGTTTTGTTAAACCTGACACAATCTAGCACCTTCACTTGGGCATCATTAATAGTATCAGAATAGAACTAGGAGTAACATCGAGAATAGCAGCGGAGATTGTTTCTTCCATTCTTGCTTTTAATGTTGTCTCCATTTGTACTTCTACTTTTTCTCCCAATTGCGCTTCCTATTTTGCCTCTAGTGTGACATAGAAAATAACTTCTTTTTAGGATTCCTAATTAATGCAAAGTTATGCTTCCATTATAATGTCCTTTGTTGCTTTAAGTTTTGCTTCCAATTGCTTTTTGTATCTAGCTTTGCTTCCATTGTGGCATCTTTGTTAGCTTCTAATATGGCTTCCATTATATTTTCTTCTCTTGCTTCTAGTATTGCTTCCATTATTACTTCTTGGTTTTATACCTAAATGACTTCTTTGAGAATGAAAAGTTTGGCTGCTAATAATGCTTCAAGTATTACTTCTTTGTTTGGTACCTGAATTTCTTATGTTTTTTCCTCTTAGGTAACAACAAATTTGGTTGCTAGTATTGCTTGCATTATTTTTTTTTCTATGTTATACTAATTCTATTAATGAAAAAAGATATCATACACTGAGGCTGAAGCCTGTACTTAGCCATGCCATAGGAATAGCATCAACCAGCAAAAGTCTAGATTTGAACTGCCTAGATGGGAAACCAGTCCATAATAAAAAAAAGGTTTAGAAAAATAGCTTGCTACCCACATAGGGGAAACCAGCAAAGCATTCAGTTTTCTATCATTGTATCTAATGAGATCAAAAAAAAGAAAACCCAATTGAATATTTTAAAATTTTACGGGTTTTTCCCCAAAATCCCATTGAAAACAGAAAGCTAAAAAATAGAGTCCCAATGAACTGAGACACGTGGCATGCTGAGTGGAAAACTATATGGCAGACACGTGGCACACTGAGTGGCAGCAAGGTGGCAGACAAAGAGCTGACACATGGCATCGAGGTGGTAGGCTAGGGACGTGGTGGCGACGTAGGGTGCTCCTCCACGATGAAGCATCTGTACTCGTCTATGTCACCACTTGCCAACACCTAAGTCTCTGTGTCGCCCTCCTATAAAGCTGGGTGTTCTTCCTCGATGAGACAACAATATTCGTCGATTAACCAGTTTGTCTGCAGAGACTCGTTCACTTCCTTCCTTACACGTCTGGTTTGCTGCTCCTAGATCTGCTCCCCTGTGCCTTGAATGCTCATCTATGCCAGTTTGAGTTTCGCTTTGGTGTGGCTACACCCTGTTGTGGTGCGCTCAATTGCCTTGGTTCTTGCTCCTCAGTAGCTGTGATGCTACTGCTAGCCTCCATGGCGTGTGCCTTAGAGCTTTGCTCTTCCTCATGAAAGCTAATGGTTATGGTAGCCGTGATGAGGGGCTTGTTCACGGTGGATCTGAAGGTGAATAGGGCATTCTGGGAATGCAGTGGAGGAGTGGGTGGAGTGCCTCTGGGATATGGGGCAGAAGTGGAGGGGACGCTGCTGTGAGGGGAGGTAGAGGCCACCAAATGGAGACGACCTCGTCCACTGTGCGTATGAGGGTAGTGACTTGGGATTTTCTTAGCCAAAGAGGAAGTGATATTCGAAGCAGGAGAGCACTAGGTGCGACTCAGGTTCCCATGGTTCCCACCCTTATAGCTAGGCATCCTGTGTCGCACCATGCTGTCTGCAGGTGGATGCGAATTTCGACGAGAATTGGACACAATGGAATGAAGCATCACAATGGAGCTTGTGGAAAATTCAACAGAGGGATGAGAAACCAGGGCCAAAGGGATGGAAAAATGACAATACAGGTTGTGGGTGAAATGCATGCCCGGGCCAACAACAATACAACAAAATAGATTGCAGCGTCTCCCTGTGGTTGTGCGGGAGCTGGGTGCAGTCATTGCATGAGGGTAGAGGCATTGTAGGGGCCGATGTTGTAGGGGTGGATAGGCAGGAGCAGAGGTGATATTCTCTTGAGAATACATGTTTTCCTTGAGCCGAGGTTGATGGCAGTTACCAGAGTGGAAGCAGCGCTCACTTAAGGTGCATTTATGTCGATTGTTAATGCATTTTTTGGACCATTGTGCTGGCCTGCGTGAGTCCATGTGATCTCGCCACACGCCAACCTAGTTGGCGTGCACTTCATTATCCTTAGTTGTCACCAGCATTCGGGAGATGGGCGTCCTTGTGCACTAGGTTAGTGTAGGCTTGCGATTGAGATTGGTCATTTAGAATGTTGATTGTGCCATAATGTAGGACTTGATCCTGTTAAACCTCGATGTTTGCTAGGAGATATACTACCTTCTTGTTGTCCCTTTTGACATGAATTATTGTGGTTGCTCTCCTATTTTTCATCCATTACTCTATTAGTTCAAGTCTGGCCACTAATCTCCAGCTTTGGGCAACTCTATATGCATTGCTTCCTAGTTGTATTTGAGTGACCATATTTATTAGGATTTTGGAGTCCCCTTCTATTATGATGGGATGAAAATTATGTTGGTGTGCTAAGTTCATACCTTGCCATAATCCTTCCATTTTTGTGGAGTTGTTCGTGTCCCAACCAATGGAACAAAGTATATTAGTAAGGGTTGGCCTTCATGGTCTCTAAAGATGCCACCATCTCCTGCTTTGCCTGGGTTTCCCTTGGAGTCACCATCAAAATTTAGCTTTATCACCTTCTGTGGGGGGGGAATCCAACGTGAGAGCTACTTGGTGATAGTGCTTGGTCTGTTGGGATCCAGTTGTACCTTCTAGAGCTTGAAGTTCCAATTTGCCCATATGCTTTGTTCCTGTGTTGGGTGGGCAAGTCCTCAGCACTCCACTCTTGGAGAGCTAGAGTTTCCTGAATATTCTAACATAGGTTGGTCCATATGATCTCTAAAGTAGTTCTTTGGTTTTTGAAGATTCATTTGTTTCTTTCCTTCCAAATTGTCCAGAAAAGGAAGCTCGACAGAACGGTCCATAGATTATTGAGAATTTTACTGTTATAAGGCTCTGGAGTCCAGTTGCAGATGGTGACCTTTATATCCCCTAGGATTCTGCATGGTTGCTGACATCGGAAAGTAAGCTTTTCCCATAGTTTGTTAGCCATGTGGCAGGAGTCCATGAGGTGTTGAATAGTTTCTTCATGATTTTGACAATTAGGATAGTAGGAGGGTCCCTGGAATCCTCTTTTTATTAAGTTGTCCCAAGTAAGAATTCTTTGATGATATAGCAGCCATGTGAAAGTGGAAATTTTTGGCCAAATCCCTATAGCTCAAATGAGATTCCAAGTAGGATCAATTGGTTCCTGTGTTTGGAGCATCAGCTGGTAGGCTTCTTTTGTGGTGTATACTCCTTTCAGTGTATATCTCCATATTAGAACATCCTTTCCAATATGATATCTGATTCTTCTGCTGGTGAGTTCTTTGTGTAGCTCCGAGTCATAAACTTCAGTTTCTTGTTGTGTTATCTGTGCAGAAGGTTTCCATTGCCTGAAGCCCTGATTGGTACTATGGGTCCAGAATTGTGATACATGGTCCGTCTGGCTGATGTGGTTTCCATTATGATTTGTGCAAGGTAGAAGTTTTGCTATTTTTGGTCTCTATTGCCATGAATCCATCCAGAAATGTGCGGTTCTCCCTTCTTGTATCTCCCAAAAGCTATGCTTTTGGATGATCTCTCTATGTTGTTTTGTCACGTTCTAGGTTAGGGATCCTGTGGTCATGGTATTTATTCTTATCAGCTCTTGCTATGGTCGATTGCTTGCATATTTTGTGGTCCAAAGTTGTTCCCATGGCTTCTGTGGGCTTGAAACCCATTGTCACCATATTTGTGCTCCCATTAACGTGTTGCTATGTTGCAGGTCATGTAATCCTAGACCTCCCTACTTTTTAGGTGTACAAACCGTTTCCCATTTTACCAACGCCCATTTTTTGTTTTTCCCTGTGGATCCCCATAAGAAATTGCATTGTAGATTTTTGATTCTCTTTAGCATCCATTTTGGCATAGCAAGAACCGAGAAGAGATAGAGGGGCATGGATTGTAGGACTGCCTTTATTAGGACGAGCCTGCTTGCCATGTTGAGTGTTTTGTATGTCCATGATGATAGTCGGCTTTCCATTTTCTCAATGAGTTGTTGCCAGGAGGCATGCTTTAAGGCTGAGTCTATCAGTGGAGCACCCAAATAATGTGATGGGAGTTTGGCTTGAGAGAATCCAATGATTCTGGAAATGATTATTTGAGTGGCTACTGGAGTATGGAAGAAGAATATTTGTGATTTGGCAATATTTATAGATGTTCCAAAGGTGTTGGAGAAAGTTTCTAGAAGAGCTTTGTAGGTGCGGGCTTCACTAAAATAGGGATGTCCAAAAAGCATATTGTCATCAACAAATTGTTGATGTGTGATCGCAGGGGTTCCATGTGCCGAGATGCCTCTATGGTCATGAGATTGAATGGCTTGCTTTATAAGACGACCCAAACCTTCTGCCATAATAATAAAGAGAAATTGGGATAAAGAGTCTCCTTGACGGATTCCTCTGGAAGGGGAGTAGGGTTTAGAGGGGATTCCATTAACTAGAATAGAACAGAGGGGGGAAGTTATTAGATTCATAAGCCATCTATCCCAGGTCGGGCTAAATTTGAAGGCAGTCAACATATGTTTCATATAGGGCCAAATAAGCTTGTTAAAGGCTTTAGAGAGATCGATTTTCAAAAGCATACCTGCCTGTTTGTTTCTCTTTAAGGAATGGATGGTTTCATGAGTCAGACTAATGCCGTCCAAGATTTGACGTCCTTCAACATGTCTGGATTGTTTCGGTGAAATGAGAAGAGGGATGAGTGGTTTGAGGCAATTTGCAATTACTTTCGAGATAATTTTGTATATTACATTTCATAGTGCAATGGGCCTGAACTTCTCAGGATTGCTTGGTTGTTCTTCTTTAGGAATGAGTGCGATGAATGTCACATTAAGAGAGGGAAGTAGCCAATGCATAACTTGGGATTCTTCGACCACCTTCCACACTTCTACTTTGATTAAGTCCCAGAATTGATGGTAAAAGTTAGAAGTGAAGCCATTAGGTTCGGGTGCTTTCCCCGCTTTCAATTGATTTGATGCCTCTTCTACCTCCATCAGGGTGACCAGTCTTAGCAAAAGCTGATTATGCTCCTCTGTTATAATTATGGGAATATGCTGAAGTATTTAGTTTATTGCAGGTTGTCTATCTGTAGGTGGTTCTTGATGTACTATTTTGAAGTGATAGTGATCTCTTTCTCGATATCTTCATGTTTCTCCATTCTGTCTCCCTGTGGATTTTGAATATGTGAGATGGTATTATTCATTCTTCTTTGAATAGTTTTGCGATGAAAGAATTTGGTATTTTTTTCAGTTTCTTTTAGCCATCTAATTCTTGACTTTTTTTTTCTAGAGTAGTTCCTCTTGTTTCCTTCGTTCTTCTAATTGTGTTAGTAGGAATTGTTCTTGATATGCTAGTTCCTCTGTTCTTCCTCCTGTGATGATCTTTTGCTGTAGCTCTTTCATACTTTGCTCGAGGATTTTTTTCTCTTGAAATATGTTTCCAAATGTAGTGTAATTTCAGGTCTTGATTTTCCTTTTGATGTGCTTCAGTCTCTGCTGGAATTGATATATAGTTGAGCCGCCATTGGGAATGAAGCTCTCCCACATTGATTTGAGCATTTTTTTGAACTCAGGGTGGGTGAGCCAGAAAGCTTCAAATTTAAATGGTTTCCTATTTGAATTTCCAGGATTCTTCCATTGGAAGGAAATAGGCCAATTATCCAAGCTGGAAATGGGGAGTATGGAGGTGCATATATCACCACCTAAATGGACAAAGTTGTCTGAGATTAGATATCTATCCAGTCTGGAGGAGATTTGTTGATAACCTGTCCGTTTGTTATTCCATGTGTAGGTGCCATTGTCAAATGGTAAGTCAATTAGCCAGTTCTTTTGAATGTATTCTTTGAAGATATTACTTTCATTGTCCATCTTTCTTCTGCGTCCAAGTTTTTCCTCTAGCCGCGTGATCATGTTGAAGTCACGGCCTGTGATCTAGAGTGGATAAGTTATTGTAGAATTGAGAATTTCGAATGTTTTTAGAAATGTAGTCTTTTGCATTGCATCTTGAGGGAAGTATACATTGGTCAAGTCGCCATGTATGTTGGTTCCAATAAGGTGGAAAGTTGCTTGAATAAAATGGTGTGAAGCATGGAAATCTGTTAGGGAGATGTGCTGCGTATTCCATGCTATGGCGAGCCCTCCCAAAGCGCTTGTTGCATCTATCGTAACAGTCTAACATCCCGCCCATGCTTTGGATAATATGGAAGCTAAGGTACTAGTGTTACATTTTGTTTCCTACATGAATACAATGTGTGGTTGTTCTTGCTGAATCATGTTCTTTAACATTTTGTATTTCCTTGAACTGTTAAGTCCTCTAACATTCCATGAGATGAGCTTCATGGTTGACATGTAGGTAGAGAATGATAGTATTTAGTCAACTTGGAGTATCTTCCGGACTCCACTAGCATTTCCCCAATTAGAATGGTGTGTTGTAGATCTGTCTTTCTCCCTCTCTTCTTCCCATCTTTGATGATATGTTTCCCATCCCATTTACCTCCTTGTTGTATGCCCAGTGTGCTGTGCTGATGCACTCTTGATAGTACTACTTCTAGATTTTCAAGTTGCCTATCAAGGTATTGTGTCAAACTCTTTCCTCTTACAAGCTTGTTCTAGACTAAAAATGTCTATATCACCTAGATCAAAGCTTTCAGGTTCTTCTTCCATTAAACTTTGTTGACTATTGTTCTCCAAGTGGGGTATTGGCTGAAGAGGGTCTGTCAACAGATTATCAATGTCCATTACTTTATCGGACCAGAGGGATTTGTTGTTAGCTGTTTTGGGATGGATTTCTTGGTTGATGCATGCAGATCATAGGTGTTAACTTTCTATGATTGACTGGCTTCATTATGGATAGGTGTAAAGGAAAGTTTGGTGGAGGGAGCGGAGGTTGTATTTGCTGTCGCGGGGGGAATCTGATTCAGGGATATGTAGGTTTTCCAGAATATCAAAGTTATTGCTTGACAATGGCACATTTGAAGATGGAGTAGCATTTTTTGGTGTTGTGGGTGGTTTTTGGTATGCTTTTTTCTACTGGCCACTTTAGTAAACCCTTCCATGTCAGACTTTCTACCATTGTCTGTGGATTTAGAAGGAGCGTTTAAAGGGCAGTCATGGAATAGGTGTCCATGGGTATGGCACCTCCTGCATCTGAAAGGTACATGTTCATAATCTATAGGTTGTATCCATTCAAATTCATCGTGAAGGAGACTTACTGAGTTCATAAGCGCCTTGCCCAGCTTCATGTAAACGCAGATATGAGCATAGGAGGTATAACTGTGTAGCTTTGTTTCCTCTGTTGCCTTTATGAACTCGCCTAGTCCATTACCAATGGCTTTAAGTGATTCTTCATCCCAATATTCCAGTGGTAAAGAGTACATGTGGATCCAAACTAGCGCCCAACTAAAGTCTTCCTTATCTAGATTAAATCTTTCTACCCAGTCTCGTAGATAGAGACCTGTTGCGTTAAAGAAATAGGGTCCTCCATCTAGGACGCAATTTTTGTCTTCAAGGCAGTTAAAGATGGCTATGAAGAAGCCTTTGGGGCCTAGCTGTAAGGTAACATGTCCTTTGGGCTTCCACTTTGAGGTTATCCAGCCTTGCAGAGTTTTTTCAGTTGGCCAATAGCCTATAAATTTGCCTATCAGCACATGGTCTCTCATGTATTGTATCTGTGCATTGATTCTATGACTAGGGAGCTCAATCTTGGGTCATTTTGTAGCAATGGGATTGTAAGTGGAAAACGATGCCTTCTTTGGTTGCTCAGATACTGCAGGGTTATCCCCTTTTTCGCTTTCCAGATCCACTTGGACGTTCTTCTCCTGCTGCTGCACAGGCCATACCACTGGATTCTCTACATGCTCATTTGAAATCTTTTCAATTCTACCTTCAAGTGGGTCTTCATTATTGCAGTATTTGGGGGGAGGCACCGATGCCTCCCCCATCAGAGTGTTCATTAGTTTTAGCTACCAGATGCGCAAAGCCTAAACTGGCAACAGTCATGCTTGGACCTGAGAGGCTGCTTGCTCTGTCTCTGTGTCGTGTAAGGGTTTGTCAGAAACACTAGTCTTCCATTTTTCCTCCAACTTGACTGCTTCTCCCATTCACCAACTTCTGATGACAATAACATAGTATTGCTTGCATTATTACTTCTTTGTTTGCTATCTAAATTGCTTATTTTTTTGCTTCTTAGGTAATGCTAAGTTTTTCATCCAAGATTTATTATGGTGTCCTTATAGTTTTGATTCCATTATTGGTTATATAATTGCTTCCCTTTTAGCCTCGTGGTTTTCTTTCTTTTACTTCGAAGGTTTTCTTTCTATTTTGCTTCTTTTTTAGGTCTAGGGTTTGCTTCCTTTTAGTGTTGGGATTTGTTTCTTAATTATCCTTAATTTTTTATTCCTAATAAGAAACCAATTTAGTTCCTATTTAGAGCCAGAAATAGCTCCAAGTATGGCTTCCAGTTTAGTGTCAAATTTTACTTCCATTCTAGAGCCATTCTGCTTCCATTTTAACAACTCACGATGCTTCATTTATAGCTTCTGTTTATTATTTAATATTTTTTAATTCAATTAAATTAATTAATTATATCATGCCTCTTAAATAAATTATATGATTATATAGTATCTCGTATTACATTTGAAATATTTTATAGCATACCATTTATAAATATTTTTTAGGGAAATAGACATCCATGCAAACTAACAACATTTTCTTTTTTAGCTATAACCATATTTTTTTATATTATTAATAAAGAATATCGTTGGTTTTGACTAGCTACAAATAATGCAGGCACATATTCACATCATATATATTTCCAAAGCATATCTCTTTCAGGTTTCCTATAGCTATAGACTACACCACAACATTGGAATAAAATTACAAGATATTTTTTTTAACTATAAACAATATTTTTATATTATTAATAAAAACAATTGTTGGTCTATGACCATATACATATATTATATGCCCAAATAATACATTTCCAAATTATATAAGTCAAAATGATACATGTCAAAATGATACAACTCAATATGGCACTGCAAGTGAAAATGATACATATGATAATAAACATGAAAAGAGGCATCATAACAATTTATCAACAACGACCCATGATGGAGTCTATATGGTCAATGTCACTAGATACTATTAGATGATTTTTCATCATTATCATCATGTATATCATGATCATCGTCAATGTCATTATCCTTGTCGTATGCTTCAGTTTCCTCTCTATCTACCTCATCATCATCATCTTGAATGTCTGAACTAGACCCAACATAATTTGGATCAATCTTAGTATCAACTGGATCTTATGGAAGAGTCATATTCTGCAAATAGAAGCATTCAAAATGAAAATTTGTTATGTATTTCATGTCATATTTAATATTTAATTTATATTTCTAATATTACAACATATGAAATGAAACCATAATCATATTACATCATATCAAATTGCACATATATTGCATAATAAAGCTTCAATTAAGCTAGAACTAAGATGTCATTACAATGATATAATTCCAATGATGTAAAACATGCAACAATTCTAATAAATGTTAGTAAATCATGGAGAAGGCTAGAGGATCAAAATCTAGCCACTACTTGCCAAAGTAAGGAACAAGTATAGTAGCATGAAAGGAACAATGGTCAAGAACAAACATAGAACTTAACATTTGAGCAACATTGGTGGCAAGAATTATTATTCAAGGCATGCCACTTTGGAGAGGGGGGATGTGGCACTCCCCTCCTTAGTTGTTTTAAGAGCTTCAGAGAATCCAAGCTCCTTGACTGCCTCTACGGTTGTTGTATCAGAGCCTTCAAGATAACCTCGGTAACAACAAAAGTTACTGGATCCATGGAGATAGAAGGATGATTGATTGGTTCAAGGACGAGCCAAATTTTTGTGTTGGGGGCTTGTTGGAGACCATAAATTTTTTTGTGAAAGTTTGTTGAAACAATTAGGATTTTTTATTGATAATTATTGTAATCTAGAAAATGTGTTACAACTTTGTTCTAACCTTGTAAATCATTATCAAATTGTTAGTATATATTCTCAAATTAGATCACATGAGAATCAAGAGATTCGCATGATTATCTTATCATTGTAATATGAAATTATAAAGAGATGTGCTTTCTACCCGTGCGAGATAGACATATAGAATCAAATAGAAAATGATATAGGGCGAGAGCACCAAAATTGTAATATTGTATGTTTTGTTAAATATTAAACGTTCATGGCTGCATGCCTTTCTATTGACTAGCTTGTGTGGTGTGTAGTGTACCATCTTGTGCTAGGAAGGAAGGGCCCTCCTTCTTAGCAGGGATCATTGGTTAGGAAGGTATTATAACTTCTTGATTTATTTCCTCTTAGCTATGATTCATGTGTGGTTATTGTTATTGTTATTGTTATTGTTATTTTTTATTATGATTCAATTGTTGCAAAATCCTAACCTTTGTATTGTTTAGCAACATAGGTCTTGGACTAGTCCCTTTGTCAACATGACAATTATTTAATTCATGTTATATTTTGATGGTTTGGTCATTTCATTTGAATGTGTGTTTCAACATTTGTTGAGAGAATGGTTTCCAGGAGTGTTGTTATTTTCTGAATAAGAATGACAATGTGATAGAGTGGTTTTATTTTGAATTTTGTGTTTATTTCTTGAGAGTTTGAAAAATACCTGAGAGTGTAACAACCAGAGTGTTGAATTATTGAGAGTGTGATTGCAATGATTGATTTTGAGATTAATTTACCCTAGTCATCATTTTCCCTTGCACATATTTTGCACACTAGCCTTGGAATAAAAAAACCTATCCATATTGAAAATTAATATGAAGAGTTCAAACTATTTCTCTAAATTAAAAGGACAATTGTTCTTCCCAAAAACAAGCTAGAGAAAAACCCATACATAAATTTCACATAATGCAAGTTGAACCAAAACTTGGAACATTGTATGAAATATGAATTAGAATTATTAAAGGGTCAAAGCACATCTATAATGATTTAGAAGTGTGTAAAATAATCAAATAAATAGTCTATAATTCGAATCAATCATATTGGCCAATAAATAAACTTTGGGCATGCATTTTAGTCAAGTAAGGAAATTGTGTCCTACTTCACAAAAATCCATGCCCAAACTTCATTTCAAGGCCAGATTAAAGGATTGCACTTATTGAGTACTCTTTTACTCATAATTAACATTAATTTTGCACATAGGAATTTATATTGTTCAAGAATATTCCAAAGTGGATCAATCTCATTGGGTTACAGTCAAGGTTTGTGTGCCACAAATAAATGCACACCAGGACCTGTACTTAATTGATTATACGATAATTATCATTCCAATCTAAATATAAAACCATTTTATGCAACATACCATAGTCATTTTTATAAAGGAAATGCTATACATTGAAATCCAAGTATGTCAGAATACCAATTGATCATATCTACCAGTGATCAAAGTCAAAACAAATATGCACTCCCAGGCTAAACCAATTACACTCTTGGTAATGTGATTTGAAATGGGACATGATTGGACAAATCCTAACCTTAGGATATAACCTTTGATTATGTATGACAAATATCCTACATATCTATGTTTCTCACTTATACACAACTTTCACATAAGGCAAGTCAAAGCAAAACTTAGAATGTTGTATGAAATCTAAAATATAAATATTTAATCTGAAGGTAAATATATAACAACATAAAAGTGTGTAAAATCATTAAATAGATAATGTAAAATTTTAATCAATCAAATTCACCAATAAATGAAGCTTGGCCATGCATTTTAGTGAAGCAAGGAAATTTTTGCCTGCTTCACAAAAATGAAGAACCAAGCTTCATTTCTAGGCTAATCATTTTGTCTATGAGGATATTTTCTCTTGAATTTATAAGAAATAGTCTAATTGTTGACTTAACACATTCTTTTCCGACATGAAAAGGGTATATTTTCAAGTTAGAGAGGATTGTAGGGCCATTTATTGTAAACAACAAACAAGCCCTTACATAGGTGAAACTAATGATGGAGTTTGGTTTTGAGGAAGCAATATGACCCTCACCATATAATTTCTAATAAAATGGTGGAAATTAGTTTTGAACCTTATATTCATGAAAGAAAACGAGAAATTGACAAAATGGAAAATCAAGAAACTTGCCCATGTGGTAGGGTTTAACAAAGAATGGATGTTGAAACCACTATGGTAAAGGAGAAGAGTTGAAAGAGGATTGCTCCTGAATAGATATATGTTGAGATGGAGGATTACCATTCATAGAAGAGGAAAAAAATATAAATAAAGGATGAATAAGACACACAAATCAATAGAAGGACCTTCAAATGAGCATGGTTTTCAACTGCAGTTGGGAAATATAGGGCATACTACTTCCTCATTTATCTCCATTGATTTGATAGAATTCACAATAGAAGAGTCTCCTTCTTCATTTGAAACTGTGTAGAAGAATTTATAAACAAATTAAGGAAATGAGTTATAGAATGAGAATTAGTATGGAAACACAACATCAAGACCCCATTGCAGAAAACAAAATATGAGGTGCAATCATTAACGAAGAAACTAAAAATGCGTGGGAGTGAGAATACTCAAGCAACTAAGTTGCCTCAAGTTGAAAAATAAAAATATCTATTAATACGATAATTAGTTGATAGAAACAAAGAGATTGTTATTTTGCAGGAACAAGTCCAGAGTCTACAACAATCAATTAAAAGTCATGTTTCCACCATTATGGTTCTGGCTAAATTAGATGACCCCTTAGAGAAATTAACAAAGGTCATGGTAGAGCTCGGAATTTTAGAAGTTGAACTAAAGAAAACCAAAGATGATTTGGTCGTGGTAAGGGAGCAGTTGAATGTAAAGGAGAGCTAGTTGAACATAGCAAATGAAAATAACAATTAGTTTACAAGTAAGTATAAAACAACTCAAGATGAAAACAAAACGTTGAAAACCAAGTTGAGAGGTAATGTTTCTTTAAATGAGGTCAGACAAATTGTTTGGGATGACACTATTTAAGAACTTCATTCTATATGGGAATATATTCATATAATTTCATAGCAGAAGATTATGATAAGAGGATAATAAATGCCCATTGATCTATGCAAGAAACAAGTACAAAAATAAGAACTCAAGGCCAAGAACATAATTAACTATTTGAATCAAAAAACTTCAACGTAATTAAGGGTGGGAGTCACAATCTTTTGGACCACGTGCACTTGTGACTGTGTACTTTAACATGTGAAGGATCAAAAATGCAAGTGGAGGTCAGGATCGCATGATGGGAGTTGCACCAAAGTATTCATTCCATGAAATTTAGAATCATTGGGAGTTGGGAAGATTGCTAAATCAAATTTTTGTTGTAGAAGAGATAATGAGAGTTGTCAAATTAAACCATCCAATTCTGGGGTGGTGAACACTAATCAGGCTAATACTGAAGTAAAATGATAAAATAAGTTGATATCAAATGGGGTGAGATAGGTAACATGTGTGAACTATTGTATCGAGTTGATCTGAAGGAAGATTTTAAACTAGGTTTGTGTAGACTCAGAGTGATTGAGATCAGGAAACCATAATGGCAGAGTCAAGATCACAAGTAGCCATGACGAAAGAATGGAAAGTGTTAAACACTATAAAATACCAACCAAGGGATGATTGAGGAGGGAAATAATTGGTGAAAGGAATTCTTTGAGTAATAGAGGATACAAGGGAAGTTTAATTTTGAACCAAGCGAAGGAGCACAAGGGTGGCACCAAAATGAAGAAGTATGATGGATATCATAGAGGGAGATGAAGGAGAATTGAAAGAGATGGAGGAAATTATGAGATAAGGGGCCTTAAAGAGTGGCCATGCTAAGGTGACATGGTCATGGAATAAAATAATGTGTTAGAATAATCAGAAGCGACAGATACAAAAAATGATATTTTGTCCATGGGAGGTAATTAAGTTGTGACGGGTGGCCAAGAATAGGGAGGGCCCCTTCCACTCACCGGGATAGTTCTCACATCATGATATAGTCTCACCAATAATTCTAGCCTAACACCCCTTGAAGTAAGGCTTTGCAAGTCCATATGGCAGGATGTTGTTGGGACAGTTCCCACTCTGGGAGTTATAGTAGTAGGACTGGATTCTCCCCCCTTAGTGGCAGAATAGGGGGACCTTACCCTTAATTCTTACTTGAAATAAGGCAGAATCCCTCTTCTATAGAGTAGAAGGAGTTGGAATCACTTTGAGGAAATGGGATGGCTAGTTGAAATTTTTTGACCCACCCCACCCTAGTAACCCTTGCAGTATCTTTAAAAATGAAATAAAACAAAATCTTTGCCACTACCCATGAAAGGAAGGAGCAAGTAAAGCAAGGAGAAGAGAGAAAAGACTATGGATAAGCATGGGACCCGAACCTAGAGAAATAGTGGTTGTAATGTTTCAGATCACCACTGTGGGGAGGGGGGATGTGGCTAACCCCTCCTAGTATGTTCAAAGGGCTCTAAGGAAACTGGGTTTGCTATGTACCCCTACATCTGTTGTACCAAGATAAAGAACACAACCTTAGTAAGGACAGAGGTTTCAGATCCATGGGGCTAGAAGAAGGAAAAAGTGGCTCAAGAACAAGGCACATTTTTTTGTTGTAGTTTAACAATGCCTTAATGGCCCTCAGTCTTGTGGTGTAGCAGTGCCCTAATGGGCCTCAGTTCTTAGGCTTGACAACAACCTCTTTGGGCCTTCTTATCTCTAATATGAGAAAAGATTATGACAAAGATATGCATTAGATGTGTTTATCCCTATGACATAGATATCATGAAAGACCTATGATTGTTCTTCTACATTGTTATTGCTAATGTTCTCTCTAAATAATTACTTATGACGATACGTGGTTTATGCAATGTGAAAATGTTGAAAATATTTTAAAATGTAATCATATACAATAGAGACTTATATCCCTATGAAAATTAACATTGTAACCACTTTATTGGTTAAAGTTTAATGATGAATATGCTTAAGTAAATGTTGAAAAATGAAATAAATCATATGGTTGTCAAATCTAGTCCATAAAATTAAACATCTATGTGGGGAGAGAAGCAAAATTATAAGTCACATATGGATGGTAATGAACCTATTTTCCCCCTTGAAAATATGGATAGGTTTCTAATTTTAGGTTTTTGTTCCTATTTGGATTTTAAAGTGATTTTTGAGTTGATTGGTCTTGTGAAATACTCCAAAAGGATTTTTCCCTCCATTCCTCTCATTGTTTTCTTTTTCCTATGTGGTGGTAATCTTAATTATGGAAATACTTGGAGTCTTAGATTTTGGAAATCCCTAGATACAATCATGCGATGGCTAGCTATCCCCCTCCTAGAGGGTGTTAATGTCACAAGATGAATGAGATAAGGAAGGAGATTAGACACCTAGCCAATCAATTGGATGGCCTACATAAGGCCATGGTCTACGTTAGTACCTAGATGGAACCCCAAATGAACAAGAATGAAGAGATGGAATTAGGATAAAGAATTCAAGGACCATAGTTATTTAATGCAAGGTACAGTGGGAAGCATTCCACCCATATATTACCCTAGGAGGATTCCATTTATCCTATCATGTTCCAACCATATTCCAACAAATTTTACAATTGGAATATACAACATTTTTCATTGGCTAAATATGGAAAACAAGGGTATGTTTCCTCTACTCTATATTGCAAAATAAAAAATATGTATAAAAATTATGAATACATCATCAATGTGTTATGATTTACAAATTAGAATTCACTTCCTATTTATACATGACCTAAGATATTGTTGTAGTGGCTACAACCACTATCCAAAATTAGGCCTATGCTTCATTTTGGAGCCTCCCTCCTCAAATCACAACAACTCATCTTACACTAACCCAGGTACTTGTGCTTTAATTGAGTTTTATATTCTACTTACGGCTTGTGTTTTCAAACTTGCTTTGGTGTATAAACTACAAGCTGATCCCTTGACTTGGTTTCAACCCATTTCTAGGCCTTCCTTAGTGAGTTGCACAATCCTTTAGGGAAACCAGCCTTCCGTCCAAGAATTACATAGTTTAAGCCCACAGTGAGCCTTCGGCTCCAAAATTGCATAGAGTCGATTGACAACTTGCCTTTAGCTAGGAAACTATGTAGATCATGAGAGGCAACCTAAGCCACTTAGCCCAAAAAATGTGCAGAAGCTTTCCCTCAGCCACTACCGGATGAATGAGCTAGTGATTTGTCCAGTTTCCATGAGAACTACGCAATCTCTCTGTGCATGCATGGAAAATTTTTCCAAAAACTAAAAAAGAAAAAATTGAAAAATCATCCCTAAAAAATACGGATCTATTTTTAGTAGTTAGAGTTACACTTGAGTTATTTTTGGAAACTGTCGCCATGTGTCGCTTTTTCCTAGACTTTTCGTCTTCGCGTCATAAACCCTAAATCAATCAAATCTATTTAATGGACATCGTAGAGCTCATTTTCACATTTTATGATAGAGCTTTGGCATTCCCAAGGAGATCTAGGAACCGTCGGCATAGTCATCGCAACTTTTGTGGGGAAGTCTTGCTTTACTAGTCTTTTACTATATTTTCTACAGTTTTGTGTCCTTGGCTTGTGAGAGTGTTTTTTTATCTGTTTAATCGAACGACCATTGGAATTTTGATTCTTTTTAGCTTGTAGAAGTGATGTTATAAGTTTTTCATTTTCTTTCCCAAGTGTCGCATGCATAACCCAGTTTTTGCACTAACTGTCACTTTTATGGCGACTCTCTCCACATGCTTCATTATTCTTTATTTTGTTTGATTTCTACACTTGTTTTTTCTTCATGCATCATCACTCACTCAAATATAAACCCGCATTCACTTCTAATTTCAAATCTTCTCATTTTCATGTTTCAATTGGGTAGATCTGGGCTGCCTTGGCCTAGATCCAGCTCTTCCCAGCATGAACTACACATTTCTGTATCTCAAAGCTCTACCTTGGCTCCAGGAATTGCACAGAGGTTTTGAAGGCCTAGCTCCAGCTGCGCACTATGCAGTTCTAGGAGCCATTCCTAAGCCTCACTGAACTACACATTGTGCAGTTCTAGCCAGCAACACCTCCCCACCAGTAGCTAAGACTGCATAATGCACAAAACCAACTAGCAGTCAGTCACCTTTGAGAGCCAGTATTGTGCAATTCTTCCCAGTAGTTTCCCAATTTGTTTTTTGGTATGTTCTTGAAGTGATTTTGGTTTCATGCTAATATTTTCATGCCATGAGTGTCCTCTTTGTCTCCAATTACATCAATTGTTGAGAAACTATCCATAGTTACAAATAACATCGCTTCCAAGAGAGTTGCATCAAAGGACAGTTTTGAAAGTAGCTCTCAGGATGCAGTTGAATAGGTTTCAGTGAGTTTACTAGTTTATGCAAATACTTAATTGTTCATTGAGAAGGGCATGAAGTTAACATGGCAGGAAATCAAGGATATCTTTGCACGAGACTTCAAGGAAGCTCTAGAAGATTGGCAAGTGCATGTCAATATCCACTAGTCAAGCTTACATAATATTGCATGAAGGTACCCCACATTCCTATATGTGAACATCATCCACTAGATTGTATCACACACAAATCTTGAGATGATGACATTTCGAAGTGCTACTGGAACACAATTTTCTATCTTCAGGATGAATAATTATCATCAAATGTATCACTTACCTTAGTCGGTGAACTGCATGGATGAACTTTTCTATGCCACCCATAACTCATGATTTGTCACAACTCATGATAGATATGTAAAATATGAAAGAGGTTATTGTAGATGAGTATGTTATTGAGATAAACCTCTTTCAGTTTCAAAAATTTCAGCTCTAGTTGTTCACAATATTCTCTGCAAAAAGATGTCAAAAACAGGACTTTGCACAATCTAAAAAATAGTTTGTATAGATATGAATTTATCTCCCTTTTTGTAATACCTGTGTAAAAGGTGAGATACGTTTTTGTAGCTTGGCCTTTTAGGAACAAAAACCTCCTCCAGTTTCACAAAATGCATCTTGGATTAGCCAGAATTGTTTTGCAAAATTATGACTTAAACAGGAAATTTCTGGAAAATGTACCATTCCTACTCCGATGTCATCTTTTAACCTTAATTTTCTTTTAACTATTTTTACATTTACTTTGGATAAACTTCATTGTTACTGGTGAAAGTGTCTTCATCTCTGTTTAACCCTTGTTGCCTCCATGTTTACTTTTATTGTTTACCTTGATTGCTCTGTTTTTTCAACTATGTTCACTTTGACATGAATTTATTTTATCTGTATGCTTTGTAACTATCTTACATTTTGTTTGTCTTCCCACTGGCTGCGTTTATTCTCTTTTATTTTTCAATCTGATACACTTTTACTGATACTCTTTCATCTGGCTGATTTATTATTTTCCTTTTATTGTGCTTTTTTGACTTTCACTATAACCTTTTAACTTTAACTGTACATCTTCAAATGAGAGGGTCATTCTAGATTTTCTCAAAATCCCTGGAACTTGGGTGAAATAACTTCAAATTGGTGTTCTCAGCAACTGTAGAAGTTTAAATGGGCTCTAGTACGAACTGAGAGCTTGATTGGGGTCTATGAAACTTCTTCAAGAGTGAAATTGAGGTCAATTAGCGATTTCAACGTTTGAAGGTGTCGCAATGGCTTGCAGAGGTTTTACAAAGAAATTAATCTAGAAAGGCCAAATAGGGCTTCTTGACCTTTTTATTGAACAACAGTCTTTTTCGGTCGGTGAATTACAAATGAATAGTGGGTGGTTTTTTGGGTTGGGTCGGGAGGTGGTTTCCCAAGCCATCACATTGCCTTATCGAGGAGGCGGTATTTTGGCGAGGTCACCCGATCTACCTTAATGCTTAACACGTAGTAGATGGTGGTTTGGGAAATACCACTTTATCGGGCGGGTAAAGGTAAGATATCGAGTGAACTCGATATGGTTGTGAATCATTATATTAGGGTGTTGACGATCGAATGACAGTCGGGTGACAAATTAGCACGGAGGAAATGGGCAAAGGTTTTGGGGGTGCCCAAGGGTTTAATTAATGGTGGTTTGTGATTATTCTGGAGTTAAGCATAGGATTAAATGAATGGACGAAGTTAATGGAGGGATTATCTTAACTTTATGGAGAATACGTGAGTTAAGAGGGTTTTGTCGGGGGGGATAGGGTAAAAGTATAGTTTATAGTTAAACTAAGGGTAGGGGTAATATATACGGGGATTTATTTACGAGGAAAAAGGGTATATGGGGAGCTATATTATTAAGTTAGAAATTAATATGAATTGTAATGAGAGGAATGAAAACAATACTAAGTATAATGTAATATTTGTGTTTTTCCTTTACATACACTTATACTTAGGATAAAATCTTTTTGTGGGTATTTTGGGTGAAATGGAATTTAACATGGGGTTTTTTACTTTTCATAAGCAAATGGAGTTTAACATTACGAAAATGGGTTTTATTAGGGTAATGAAGGGAAATGACTTTTATGAAGGGAATTCTAACATTTGATGTCCATAAGTAATTAAGCCGAGGGTCTAGTCCCACCAAAAGTTAGAGAAATTCTCTGAGCCTTTATGACTTGAAGGATTTTTAGTACTCGAACATACTTGTGGATGGGGAAATTAGTAAGTATAGGGATGAAATGAATGAGGGGGAGTCAATTAAATCAACTTGTAAACCTCTGTTTTTTCTTTCTTAATTTCTCATGCACATTGAAACATATGATTAAGCATGATAAATGTCCTTTTGTCCAATCAACTTTATACTTCAACAACCTCTCTTCTACTTACCCATTACTTACCCTAACATTTTTTTTTTTTTTACATATTTGGGTGCATCTAGGGTAGAAAACCATTTTCTTTCCTTTTCTTTTATAAAACAAACTATCTACTTCTAACCTTATATCTTCCAAGGACTCAAATCAAGCTAATGAGCTCCTTATCATTCTCTATTTTAACTATTGGTCTGCCAAGATTAAATTGTTTGGCTAGATCTTTATTCTCTATATATCAACACTAAATTTAAAGCTTGAAAAGTCAAGATTAAGCTATTTGACTTATTATGGATTATGGTATTTTAACAAGCTACACATAATCATTATTTGTAGAAAAAGTAAAATAGTAGTGGCATTTGAATTTTCACACTTTCATGATCTATTTTTATCTCTTTTTGTGGGGTTCATATTTTTCACTTTTTTGATATTTGTTTCTTTTTGTCCCTTGATTGTTCTTTTAGGACATACCCTCTTTACATTTTTAAATTTGAGAATACATTTACAAAAAGTAAAGGTATGTACAATATAACAATACTGACCATAGTCAATTCAAAATTATGAATCCTATTATTATAGGACCCTAACACCTTTTATCCTTCTTTAGTGTCTTATGTTCATCTGTTCCGAACTTCACATGTGGTGTTCACAAGGATCAAGTTAGGGACATTGTTGGTGTTGAGTAGCCAAGCTACGCTATCACTTTTTATGAGTATGTGTGGTAATTTGAAGAAGTTGCGGTTAAGGATGACCTCCTTTTGTCTGCACCTCATTTGCTTTATACTGACATCTTCTATGATTCTACCATTTCTAATTTCTCTTGTCAAAATGTATCCTCAGATGTTTCGACTTCTAATCATTCACAGAAAGGATAGGATGTCAGTCTATCATTTCATTGTGGAGAGGACAAATATTTCTTCTTGAATCTACCTGACCTCTCATCTTTCATTTTCGAAAATTCATAGGGTAAAATTTTTTGTTTCTCATCAACCCCTCTGTAGGGTTCATTAGATCAGGAGGATGTCAATGTCTTTCTTGAATTTTATGATCATGAATATCGTGATTGTTTCACTAATTCATTTGATCATGATTCTGATCTTTCTAAGTGACCAGTCTTTGATGATCCATCTTCTAATGAAGTGGAAATCCATTAAGATTTCGAGGCACTTCAGCCTAAGCTTATCGTTATGTCAGGCTCTCGTAGTCTTGAGGTTAGTTTCACTTCTGATTAGAAATTCGTTGAGTCACCCTAGGCCCATCATCACTCTCTTGTTCACATTGAAAATCAATCTAATATACAGTTTTCACATCCTCCACCAGAATCACGCAATCATATCCCTCATGCATTGGATTCATACATAGAAAGCATGTGGCAAAATAAAAATTTGTTGGCATTATGATACAGGTGTTGTCCTTGATGGAAACTTACTAATATGGCAGATCACAGTTTAGGCTCTCATAATTAAGAAAAGGAGATATACGTAGATTATCCTTGATAAAGCCGCCTATACACATGGGTTAGCCGACCAAAATGTGTGTATACGTATGCATGCACTTTCATGCAAGGAAAGGCGCGTACATTGGGTTTTGGTCCATGGTATTTAGTCCTTGGTATTTGGACTTTTGGTTTTGGACCATGGTATCTCATCTTAAGTGTTGAACCCAGGTATTGGGTCCAAGGTATTGATTGTTTATGGTTTTGGACCATGGTATTGAGTAAGGCCTAACACTATAAAAGGAGGATGAGATCATTAGGCAAGGGTACGAAGAGTGTCTTGAATATTTGATGAAGGATGAGATTCAGTATGTAGGTTATGGGTTCATGATGCTTTGCTTGATCTGAGCTAAGGAGGAATCTCACTGGTTGATGGAGAACAAAATCTAAGGATAGATCAGGATCAAATGGTTTGGAATGAATCATCTCTATATGGTTTGATTATGCTTATTCTAGATCTGTATACTGACGCATGTAATATTCTAATCTGGGTATAACTTAAGTTTGAAATAAGCTGCAACTCATGAATGAATATTTACAGATGTATACGCTGGTTAAATTTGATAAAAGCGCATACATACGCAGGTTATGTACATCTAAGTAGCGTATACTATATGAACTATGATGTTTGAAGTTATAGGTGGTTCTGGTTATTGATAATTTCTGATCACTGTTTACTGGTGTCAGTATTCTGCATATTCAGTTTGATTGATTGTGTTTAGCCTCAGTGCTAATGGATGAGATCTATAATGGATCTGGACCATAATGACTTATCTTTATGTGATCTAATGGATTACATCTAGTTGCTAACCTACGTATTATCTTTGTATATGTAACGATCTGGGTTTGTCTGGAGACAGGAAGGGCAATGAAGTTATAAGTAAGTAATTAATGGCATATACGCTGGTTTGCCTTGGTGAAGTTGCATATACATGCTGGTTTGTCTCTTCCAAGTAGCGTATGCACTCTGATGCATGATTTTTGATGATACAGTTAGATCTGAACATTGTTGTAGAGTTCTGTGTTCTGCTCTATGTTCTGGTGATTGCAGTTTGTTGACAGGGTTTCAGTGATTCAGTGATTCAGAGATTGATGATGCTAGTGTTGATTGATTGTGTTCTTCAATGACAATGATGGGTCCAGTATGAAAATTGGATGAAACGTGGCCTTCAGATTATGATGTGTTCCATGAGTATTCAGTCTGAAAATTTATGAAACGTGGTACCCAGAGGAAGAAAGAGAAGGTTGTATCCTTCTATAGGTCAGCACCTACGTACTAGTACGTCAGCTAGTACAAGAGCTAATGGGGTGGTAGCTCCCATCGAGTAGCAGTTGGAAAACGAGTGGAGGTTGGAGCATTCGGTAGGCAGGCACCTACATACTAGTAAAAGGATTGGCTAGTACAAGAGCTAAGGGGGTTGTAGCTCCCTTCCAGGAGAAGCTGGAGAACGAGAGAAGGATGTAGCCTTCTGCAGGTAGAAGCCTGTGTATTGGTATAATACTGCACTAGTATAGAAATATTGTAAAAAGAAGTTTCTTATTAAAAGAAGATAGAGATGACTTGCAGCAGGTGGTTTTCATCCACATTTGGTTTCCACCTTATATCATGGTTTTCATGTGTGTGATGATGTGTTCTATTTTACTACTCCTATTTACTATTCATATGGTTAATAATGTTCTGATGCACTCATTAAGGATCAAATAACTGAATCATAAGCTTACTGGATATACACTTGTTGCATTAAACAGAGTTGCGTATACACGCAGTTTGCCTTAACTAAAGTAGCACATATGAATCTTAATATGGAAATGAAAAAGTTATATTGATTTGATAATACTGATTCACCCCCCCCCCCCTTCAGTATTATTCCCAACAATTGGTATCAGAGCAGGTCCTTTGGTAGAAGCTTGATTGCTTGAAGGAGATCTGTAGATCAAGGGGAAAGAAGCTTAAGAAGAAACCACCTAAGAAGAAGAAGACATCTCAGAAGAGCTATGATAGTGGGAGAATCGATTGGGGAGTATGTGGAAAAAGCACTTCAAATTAAGAATCACTTCAAAATGAAGATGAACAAGAAAAAGGACTATCATTTATGAATTTGTTATCCTCTGGTGATACATTTATCCATCCATTTGAAGATGATGAAAGTGATAGTGAAACAACTGAATTTTCTCTTATGGGTGAGCAAGAAAGATATCAAATAGAGGTAGAATTTAAAAGACTTATAGACAAAATTAGAGATCAACAAGATCTATTGAACAAAAGGGAATGTGCCTTAAAAGAAGAAGCTACCAAACTAAAAGCTCAACTAGAGGAAGGAAACAAGGTAAGGAAGCTATTCAAGGAAAAATGTCAAAAGTTGCAGGATGAAGTAACATCATTAACAAATGAAGTAAATGAAAGGAACACAACAATCAAGAAACTCAGAGAAAGATCCAGTTACTATGAAAGTCTTGAAGCTACAATCCTCTCACGAAAAGAAGATCTTGAAGGATCAAATAAGCAGAAAAAAGAACTAGTCCAAGCTCTTGAAAAACAAGAAAACGAAGTTCCTGAATTAAGACATCAGTTGGAAGAAGGAAGAAAAGCTGAAGAAAACATGAAGAAGTAGTACTGTGAAAAGGAAAAGCAACTTCAGGTTGACGTAAATATTCTAAAAGATAACATAGAAGAAAAGGATAAGCTCTTACGATTTCAAGATAGTACTAAGATCTTGGATGATATTATTAATAGTCAAAGGTCTCCTGCTATCAAAACTGGTCTTGGTTTTCATGAATCTACTGAAGGTGAATCTAGTTCACAAAATAAGACAAGGAACTCTAATGCACAATTTGAAATACTCAATAAGGAGATGAGAGGTCAATCCCATCAACAACCAAGGAAAGAAATTATTCAAAGAAAATCTTTTACTCCTCCGATGAATAATGTTGAATGTTATGTATGTCATAATCTTGGACATGTTGTAGCCAGATGCAGAAGAAGAATGGTTCAAGACCATCACACAGAAAAATCATCACGTTCTAGGTACTTTAAGGGATATTGTTTTTCTTGCAATACATTTGGTCACAAAGCTGTTGATTGCTACAGAAGGAATATGAAACATGTAAGATGTTATGCATGTAACAAGCTTGGACATACAGCAAAGGAATGCATGAACAAAATTCGGGCACCATACCAAAAGGAGAAAACATCATCACACTTGAAGATATGGAAGAAGAAGGAAGTACAGTCAGAAAGATGTGGCACAACACAATATATAGACCTAACAGACTCAGAGGGAGCTGAAAGTGTAAAACTTCAGTGTCCTAAATCTCATACGCAAGTTTCATAAAGGGAAGTCACGTATATACATGAGTTAGACAGTGCACAGTCGCGTATATGTCAGTTTGAGAAAAGCAGTGGGACGGGCTCAGGAAAAGGGTCTGATATGATTTAGTCCATTATTTGTTCTGTTTGATAATGGTTACAATCTGCTGATGATGTGTGGAAATGTCTTGACACTTGTAAGATGTTTTAAAGTGTTTTGATCCCAAATTAATGTTGATAATGTCTTCACACATCTTTCTGATATATGCATGATCAGATCTGATAGTGAACATATGACACAGGTTCAGGGGGAGCATATGCTTTTAATAGTGCATTGTTGGCATTATGGTTAGTAGTCCTTGGTGATGATGCTTGTATGGCCAAATGATACATCTTGCTATGATATGGTTATGAGTTTTCCATGATAAAATCTCCTACGATTCTTGGGGTTACATAGTTGGTGTTCAGATCAGATTCGTGGCTGATTCTCTGATGATCCATATATGGTGCTTACATGGTGATCTTCATAAGGATAAGGAGAAGTAAAAATCTTGAATACACAATTTCATGATGAGTCACTCATATTCTACTGTCAACATATAATACAATTATGATGTAGGATTCCTATAGTTCTTGGCGCTCACATGGATGAGGACTGTTGTTGTTGGTGATATCAAGAAGTTTTGACAAAAGATCTTGAGCTCAAGATACAAAGTGCTATATACAATATGCTGGATACATGGATGATTACTCAAAGTTGCATTGTTGGAGACATGATGATGATGAGTTATTACCCATATGCTGACAGGTTGATACTCACATATGATTGATTGATACAGATGAGGGAAGCCCCCGAGTGATGATACATAGATGATATATAAAATCATGTAGATCTTGATGTTGATGAGTTGGCTATGGCGTCCTTCACATATGATAACGTGAATGATTTTGTAATGCTCAAGATCAAGAGAATGAATTGATGCAGACATATCTTGTCACAGGTTGATGCTATCTACACTAATGGAAATATATAGATTGCTGGTCTAGATGATGTTGACAGATGCTTATGGAGTAGATCATACATTGTGTATGATATTTGTTGATGGATATCATGGTCTTATTTAGATGTTTGGTCTCTGTTATAAATGTCATGTATATCATTCAATGTAAAGGTCATATCAAGAATCATGATGTAACAGTTTGTCTATATCTATTGTAGTCATTTGATGAATCCCTTTTGGTCATACGATGTAATTTGTACCCCCACTATGCATGGGAAGGATGATGTAATATTTCAGTCAGGTATGAAAAATTGGTATCTGGTGTATCCCCACTTGGTTGGGTGGATGATTCAATATTGGTATATCCCCACTTGGTTGGGAGATGGATGTATGTATGAGTCTTTTGGTGATAGGAAGGTCATTTATGATGTATAGAGTCATGTTCTTCTTGTAGAACATCTTTTTGCAGACCTTTCTTACAGTCAGGGGGATCATGAACATCACACTTCAGCAGAGCAGAGATTTCAGAAAGTACTCAGAGGGAGCATGGACAAGTTAATACACCTTGGCATATATAAAGGGGGAGTTCATTCAGAGATTTCAGCAGGTACTCAGGGGGAGTATGGACAGCGGAATGTTTGTCAAGGAAAGAGAATATCTTGGTCCACCCTTTGCCCTTGATGTCAAAGGGGGAGAGTGATTTGGTGTTGTTGCCATCAAGTCCAAAGGGGGAGATGTTGGCATTACGATGCATGTGTTGTACTTGATGGAAACCCTCTCGTAGAAGAACAACTCACTTATATATAACTAGATGAATCTACAGAAGTGATATCAGATGTGACAGAATATAGGAGATGCAGGACAACTCAAAGGAATTAGTTCAGATGTAATGAACAATGAAAAGTCATTAATATGGCAGTTCTCAGTATAACAGGTTAGCTTTGCCATCAAGTCCAAAGGGGGAGATTGTTGGCATTATGATACAGGTGTTTTCCTCGATGGAAACTTACTAAGATGACAGATCACAATTTAGGCTCTAAGAATGAAGAAAAGAAGATATACACAGGTTACCATTGATAAAGCCACGTATACACGCGAGTTATCTGACCAAAATGTGCGTATATGTATACACGCACTTTCATGCAAGGGAAGGTGCATACATTGGGTTTTGGTCCATGGTATTTAGTCCTTGATATTTGGACTTATGGTTTTGGACCATGGTATCTTGTCTAAAGTGTTGAACCCAGGTATTGGCTCCAAGGTATTGATTGTTTATGGTTTTGGAAAATGGTATTGAGTAAGGCCTAAGACTATAAAAGGAAGAGAAGATCATTAGGCAAGGGTATGGAGAAAGTCTTGAATATCTGATGAAGGATGAGATTCAGTACGCAGGTTATGGGTTCATGATGCTTTGCTTGATCTCAGCTAAGGAGGAATCTCACCGGTTGATGGAGAACAAGATCTAACGATAGATCAGGATCAAATGGTTTGGAATGAATCATCTCTATATAGTTTGATTATGCTTATTCTAGATCTGTATACTGACGCATGTAATATTATGATCTGGGTATAAGTTAAGTTTGAAATAAGCTGCAACTCATGAATGAATATTTACAGATGTATACGCTGGTTGACTTTGATAAAAGCGCATACATACGTAGGTTATATACATCTAAGTAGCGTATACCATATGAACTATGATGTTTGAAGTTACAGGTGGTTCTGGTTGTGATAAGTTCTGATGACTATTTACTGGTGCCAGTATTCTGCATATTCAGTTTGATTGATTATGTTTAGCCTCAGTGCTAATGGATGAGATCTATAATGGATCAGGACAATAATGACTTATCTTTATGTGATCTAATGGACTACTTCTGGTTGCTAACCTACGTATTATCCTTGTATATGTAATGATCTGGGTTTGTTTGGAGTCAGGAAGGGCAGCGAAGTTATAAGTAAGTAATTAATGACGTATATGCTGGTTCGCCTTGGTGAAGTCGCGTATACATGCTGGTTCAGCTCTTCTAAGTAGCATATGCACTCTAATGCATGATTTTTGATGATACAGCTAGATCTGAACATTTTTGCAGAGTTCTGTGTTCTCCTCTGTGTTCAAGTGATTGCAGTTTGTTGACAGGTTTTCAATGACTCAGTGATTCAGAGATTGATGATGCTACTGTTGGTTGATTGTGTGCTTCAATGATAATGATGGGTCCAGTATGAAAATTGGATGAAAAGTTGCCTTTAGATTATGATGTTGTGTTCCATGAGTATCCAGTCTGAAAATTTATGAAACGTGGTACCTGGAGGAAGAAAGAGAAGGTTGTAGCCTTCTGTAGGTCTGCACCTACGCACTAGTACATCAACTAGTAGAAGAGCTAAGGGGGTGGTAGCTCCCTTCCAGTAGCATCTGGAAAACGAGTGAAGGTTGGAGCATTTGGTAGGCAGGCACCTACATACTAGTAAAAGGATCGACTAGTACAAGAGCTAAGGGGGTTGTAGCTCCCTTCCAAGAGAAGCTGGAGAATGAGAGAAGGTTGTAGCCTTTTGCAGGTAGAAGCTTGTGTACTTGTATAAGACTGCACCAGTATAGAAATATTGTAAAAGGAAGTTTCTTATTAAAAGAATATAGAGACGACTTGCAGCAGGTGGTTTTCACCCACATTGGGTTTCCACCTTATATCATGGTGTTCATGTGTGTGATGATCTGTTCTGTTTTACTGCTCCTCTTTACTGTTCATATGGTTAATAATGTTATAATGCACTCATTAAGGATCAACTAACTGAATAATAAGTTTACTAGATATACGCTTGTTGCATTAAACATAGTTGTGTATACACGTAGTTTACCTTAACTGAAGTAGCGTATATGAATCTTATTATGGAAATGAAAAAGTTATATTGATTTGATAATACTGATTCACCGCAACCCCCTCTCAGTATTATTCCCAACAAAATTTTCTTCCTTTTTCATGTTTTCTCATTTGTCATGTTCAAAAGAGTGTACATCTTTGTCATCCACGCACAATGTGACACAACACCATGATACGTATGTAGGGTTCCTTTCATGTGATTTCAATATTTTCTTTTCTGTAGACATATTCAAACTTCAAATGTTCTAGTTTGCGTTCTTTTATCTTTCTTGTTTATTGATTGTCTTGAATATCTTCCTTGTGAGTCACGCCATCACATACATTGGCCAACCACTGTATTGGTGGCTACATTGGAAATATCACTTCACATGAGTATGCCCGTGTTCTTCTTATCTTAGGAGTAGGAGTAGTTTTTTATTTCATGTTTGCATCTTCTTACTTATTTTTCTTCATTTCTCTTCTTTAATTTTCTTGTTTGTTTGTTTATGCACCTGTAGGATTAGCTTTCCCATGAAACGATGTTTGGCTTCTTGTGACAAGAAGGGTTAAATACAATAGGACTTGTACAACTATCAACATTCGGTTATTTGTTTATTCCCTCTCCTTATGAAGATCTTGTGTTTCTTTAGTTGATGATACCTTGATGGAAAACATGTTCCTTTCAGAGTGCGTTATTGGTGAAATCACAATGCTTGTACTTTTAACTAGTACCACCTACTCTAATCGGTTTTCTATATTTGGCTAACCCTTATCAACTTATTCAACTAGAGTAATGTAAGGGGGGAAACCTTAACAAGTATGTAAGAGGTATATATAAACATCCTTCTCTTAAGGGACAACATCTTCTCCTCTCAATAAGTTAGGATCCCTCTTCTTCCTCATGAAATAAATAAGTTCCTATGCAGAGTTCTTTGAAAAATAAAAATAAAATGAAAATGAAAAATAATAAAGGAGAAAGAAAAGAAGAGGCTTCTGGCGCAAAGAGGTGAATCAAGTAACTCCGTTGGGGTAATATCTAGGCTCACTGGCAGCAGACCAATGGTTGTGTTCCTCAAGTGAATCCACCAGGGTACTGTTTAGGCCTACTGGTAGTAGAGCAACACCAGAGATGAAACTAAAGCTCTAACAGTCTATATTACTTGTGCACCAATATACCCCTCACCCCCAATCGAAAAAACTTAATTGACTTGGCTTGGTATGTGTACTGTCGATAAACAGAATGGAAGGGACTACATCTTTAACTCAAGCTAGTGAGGAAGCCATGATGATCAGGGAATCAAAAAATACTTCCAGAAAAGCTAGAATCGCTTTACACGATACAAGGTCCATACAGAGAGCTAGAGTTCTATGAGTGTGTCACCAATGTTGTAGTGGCTACACCTACCCTCCAAAATTTTTCTTATGCTTCATTTTGGAGCCTCCATGCTCAAATCAAAATAGCTCATCTTATGCTGACCCAAGTACTTGTGCTTTAATTGAGCTTTATCTTATGCTTACGGCTTGTGTTTTCCAACTTGCTTTGTTGTCTAACCCGCAAGCCGATCTCTTGACTTCATTTCAACCTGGTTCGAGGCCTGCCTTAGTGAGCTATGCAATCCTTGAGGGAAACCAACCTTCAATCCAGTAATTGGGCAGTCCAAGCCCGTAGTGAGCATTCAGCTCCAAAACTACACAGAGCCAGCTGACAACTTGCCTTCAGCTAGGAAGCTACGTATAGCATGGAAACGCAGCCTCAACCACTCAACCCAGAAATTGCCTAGAAGCTTTCCCTTAGCATCTACCTGATGAATGAGCTAGTGAGTTTTCCAGTTTCCCCAGGAACTACATAACCTCTCCACACATGCATGGTATCTTTTTCCTAAAAAAGAAAAAATGACAAAGCAAAAAATAATCTCTAAAAAATAGGGATCTATTTTTAGCAGTTAGGGTTACACTTGAGTTATTTTTGGAATCTGTCGCCATGTGTTTCTTTTTCCTATATTTTTTGCCTTCACGTCATAAACCCTAAATCAACCAAATCTATATAATGGACATTGCCAAAGCTCATTTTCACATTCAATCTTGGAGCTTTGGCATTCCCAAGGATATCTAGGAACCTTTGGCATAGTTGTCGCAACTTTTCCAAGTATTTATTTTCTAGTCTTTTGCTGCTTTTTCTATCGCTTTTGTGTGCTTGGCTTCTAAGATTGTTGTTTTACCCATTTTATTGAAGGATCGATGGTTTTTTGATTCATTTCAACTTGTAGAACCATTTTTTAAGTTTTACATTGCCGTTCCCAAGTGTCGCATGCATAACCCAATTTTTTCACTAACGGTCATCGTTGCGGTGACTCTCTCCACATGCTTCATTGTTATTCAGTTTGATTGATTCTAGCACTTGTTTTTTTTCATGCATCACCATTCACTCAGATCTACACCCACCTTCACTTACACTTTCATATCTTCTCATTTTCATGTCACCATTGGGAAGATCTGGGCTGCCTTAGCCCAGATCCAACTCTTCCCAGCATGCACTGCACATTTGTGGATCTCTAGACTCTTCCTTGGCTCCAGGAATTGTGAAGAGTTTTCTAAGGCCTAGCTCCAACCACACATTGTGCAGTTCCATGAGTTAGTCTTGAGCCTTGGTCATTGAGATTACACAATGTGCAGTCCTAGCTAGCCTAAGCCTGACTGAACTACACATTGCATTGTTCCAATCAGCAACACCTCCCCACTGACAGTTGGGAATACTTAATGCACAGAACCAGCTGGAAGTCAATCATTATTGCACAATTATTCTTAGCAGTTTCCTAGTTTGTTGTTTGGTTTGTTCTTGAAGTGATTTTTCTTTCATGGTAATATTTTTATGCCACAAGTGCCCTCTCTGTCTCCAGGTACAAATTTTGTTGATAAACTCTCCATAGTTACAGATAACATGGCTTCCAAGGGAAGTGCATTAAAGGACACTGTTGAAAGTAGCACCAGGGATGCAGTTAAACATGTGTTAGTGAGTTTAGCCGTTTATGCAGTCACTCAATTTGTAATTGAGAATGGCATGAAGTTAACATGGAAGGAAATCAATGATATATTTGCAAGAGACTTCAAGGAAGATATAGAAGATCGGCAAGTGTATGTCAATATCCACTGGTCAATCTTACATAAGGTTGCATTCAAGTACCCCACATTCCCATACGCGTACATCATGCACTGGATTGTCTCACACACAGATCCTAAGATGATGACATTGAGCAGTTCTAATGGAACACAACTTGCTACATTTAGGACGAAGAATTATCGTCATATGTTTCACTTACCTCAGCCACTCAATCGCATGAATGAACTTTTCTATGCCAACCACAACTATGTAAACACCAGGAATATTATAAAGCATTTGGTGAAGGAGTTGTCAAAGTTCAAATCGATGCCAAATCATGTTTACAAGATGAAGTCAATCAGAAAGGCCTACCGATTCTTGATCATCTTCACATGTTAATTGTACGGTCAAGAGAGCATGGAGACATTTCTGCAGAATTTGGTGGTTGTGCTGTACTAGTTTGAGGATGATGGAAACCATTTAACTAGTCATATCTATTGGTTCATTAGTTGAAATTCCATGTGAATAATGCTCTGAATATTCTCAAGGATGAGCAATCTAGATTGTACATGTCCGCGTATTTACTTGATGCAATCTATGCACATCATCAGTTTCCTGGCATGCGTTGGATGTGGACACCATAGGAACATGTTGTCAATATTTATTACAAGTTTCTTTCTGAGTGTAGCCACCAAGGAGTTATGGAGAGGGTAGCTAGCCATTTCATCACCCCAATGTACAAGTTGATCTTTGAGTAGGATCCACCTTGCATGTCCCAAGAAGTAATGGAGGAATTCCTTAACATTGAAGACTAGTATGCCTCACCTAGTGGCACCTTCATCAGGATGTTTGGTGGAGAGAAGCCTCCGCTTGTGCTACCATGTTTTGCCACAGACAAGTTGTTCATGCAAGCGGTTTCATATTAAATCTCCACAGGGTTATCATTAGGGCTGCATAGGAGCAAGAAGACACCATGGCCTACTCTTCCTTTGCATATTGGATTGTACGAGATCAAGAGCTAGAAATATGTGGATGCCAAATCCAAGGAGATAGCGAAGTATGAGTTCAGCACCAGTGATTACAATCTATATGATCCCCACGAAATTTTGAAGAACCACTTTGCGAGAGCGTATTACCCATGGATCCACTAGGCATGTCATTGGGTAGAGGAGGAACCTTTGAGGTATTGTTACAATGACTCCAAGCTCAATGAACTAGTCAGCATAGCCACAGAGTGGAAAATTGCTTCGTAGGTAGTAGAACCATAGGAAGCAACAACGACAATAGTAATAAGTAACAAACTGGCATAGGATAAGGGTAAGAGGAATGTTTTCGAGAACCTAGAGGTTGATCAAAGCTATAACTTCATATAAGATCCTCTTATTGAGAAAGAAACTTTATAAGTGGAGACTAAGAGGAAACAATGCATAAAGAGAGCAGAGCAAAGGAGGAGAGAAAAGCAAAGGTTGGAGGAAGAATAAAGGAAGTTGCAGGAAATAGAGAAGAAGTTGAAATAATAAGAGGATTTAAGAAGGAGAGAGAGGGAAGAAAATTACAAACATGAATAGAATGAAGGGTAAGGCGCGATCATAGAATAAATTGCACCCATACAAGTTGAGGATTCATAACAGCCAGCAAATGAAGAGGGTGAGAAAATGCAGGATTGGGAACTTGCTCAACAGATTGAGAAAATGGTTGAAGAAATGGACAAGGAGTTGGGATAGGAGCCATAGGACCAATATGCCGACCTCATGCCGAGAGCATCAGAGGCCACCCCTTCGTCCCCACCACCTCCAGTATCAGAACCAGTCCCGAGAGAAAGGAGAGGTTGTTGTCCTTGATGATGATCCATTGATGGATGTATACAATTTGTTATTTGATTAAATGAAGTTGACCATTGTATATGCATAGAGAAAGCATTTCCCGAATGATCACATGTCACCTACATTTATGAAGGAAAGGGTGATAGTTCTAGATATCAGGAAGTATCTAGTTGCCATTTTCGATGCCATTAAGACTTATGTAGGAGCCACAAGCTCAAATGTCAAGTTCTTGTTAGAAGAGAATGAAAAAATGGCTTTGAAATTACAAACGGATATGAGGAAAGCAGAACAATCTGAGGGATCCGAAATGGCAGAAATATGGAAGGAAATACTTGCTGAAGTATTAGCTCTTGAGGCTACCATGCGGAAACTCTATGACAGATTCATCACTATGCATAAGGTAGTTGTCAATCTATTTTTCTTTTCGAGGAAGAGGAGAAATATTGTCGAAAATATCATAGACATACACACTGTTATCACCCAGATGCAAGAATGGACAATGAGGTACAAACGAGCCCTGCTTCACTTGCCCAAGATGATGAAGTCGCAAGCAGAGCTAGATAAATAAAATATCTAGATGCAGATATCAAACTGTGAGCAGCTCACCCTGCTCATCAATAACATCCAAACATCATACGCATGGTTGTTCAAGAGTTTAGATGCGATGGTGAGGACAAATAGGTTCCTGTCAATCGGTTCTCTCACCGTAGCTAGGGATAATAACCAAGTCCAACCAGATATCGACAAGTACATGGAGCAACTGAGGCAAGAGGCCACCAGTGATGACTTGGAGATGAGCACAAAGAACATGAAGAAGTACATCAGTGGTCCTGCCACAGCCAAGACCATGTGGTACATGCTTCATGATGAGTTGGACAAAGGTCCCCAGATCATATACCTACAAGATATGGAGGCAAGAGTTTGATTCCAAAAAGACACCAACAAGTAGTATGGGGACATAATAACTTAATACCAATCTTGGTATCAATACGCTACCATGAGTCATCAGGTGGATGTTGCTGAGTTAGTCTTCCCCTAGACTTCTGAGTCATAATGTTATGTCTTGTCTCGTTGTCTCTAGCCTATTTTGTCTCACATGGATACATATGGAAATTGTATATTATTTATGAATATATTTTAAGTGAACATCCAAGTGTCATTAGTGGAATGTGAACAGTCGCTATGTAATGTAATGAGTTATTTGTAAAGAAGTTGAAGAGTCATGAGGGTAGTCAAAGAGTCAAAGGGGAATGTCAAGGGTCACCCCACCCTTTGTAGTAAATAGAACCTCATAACTGATAGAACAGGATTTTGGGAGTCGATATTTTGGCTAGGCTTAGGATTAGAGAAGGCTTGGGAGTATTATGATGAGCCTTGGCTTCTCCACAGCATAGAGAAACTACACTTCTTTGGAGGAGAAAGCAATGTTGAATGTAATGTTCCAATATTGAGGCTAGTGGCTGCCAATGGTGTATGTATGGATGGAACTTTCACTTATTAATAATATAACTGAGCCAACACATTTTCATGCATATGTTGTTCTCGTAGTTTGACTATTCTTGTTACTTTTCCAATGTATATTTTTTAATTTAGGAATTCCCTTATGAACTATTTTGTATGAAATTGTATGAATCTGGTTGAAGGCGTTTTGTTGGATAACCCATTCCTTTGTTTTTGTGGACAATAACGCATTGCAACTTGCAATGTAATTCCACTTGTGTGTTCCTTTAAATCTGCATACTATTACAGTATTCTAAGGGACACACTTCCTTTTCCCCTCCATGTGTCAGAACCCCCATGCATCTCCCTTGATTCACTGCAAGGTCACACACTTGCTTCTGACCAAATTCATCATACTTATATCTATGCACTATTGCAGTCAAGGCACTAAATTACCACCCACTACTGGTACTCCTACTAAAAATGGTATAGGTTCTAGTTGGGACTTCTTACCAGGGATATCCTCTTGAATTTTGGCGGGTCCAACACCATCAAAATATACCTTTGAAATGTGTAGGGAACATGCCTTCTCATGTAGCATGAAGTACATCCTCATTAAATTTGGTTGGGGAGTAACTCATGATGATTAAAGTTTTTTGTGCATGAAGCTCCAAATTGGATTGAGTTTATAGGGTAAAAGGAAGGGATTTCATGCCTAAAATAAATGCACACCAGGACCAATAATCACTAATTGAATAATATACAATTTTAATCAATCATATTGGCTAAGAAATGAAGCGTGGACATGTACTTTAGTGAAGCAATGCATTTTCGGCCTCCTTCACAAAAATGCACACCCAGCCTTCATTTCAAGTTCATATTGAATGATTCAACTTGGAGAGTATTTTTTCAGTCATATGTAACATTAATACAATAGCTACTTGGGCAATTTTGTGGTTAAGATTTAAAGAGTGATTTTTTAGAGATAAATCCATAGTTGTCATTTTAGATCGAAGTTTTGAGTCACAAACACAACTCATCATCAGGATATGCCTATAAAGAGAAGGAAAAAGGAAGGAAACGAAATAAATAAATATAGATAAGAAAATAAAAATGGGAAGAGGAAATAGAAGGTCAAATCAACAAGAAAAAAGATAAAGTAATAAAATAGGATAAAAATAAATAGTCTAATAAGATAAAACAAGATAAAAAGAAATAATAAAATAATATAAACAAAAATGGAAAAGCAAAAACAAAGGGGGGGAGATTAAAGAGATTATCCCAAGAGAGGAAGAACAAGGAAAAAAAGAAGAATAATAAATAGCAAAAGGAATAAAGGAGAAAAGAAGGGAGGAAGGAAATCTCAAGAATTTAAAAAAATAACAATAAAAACAAAAAATAGACAAGGAAGAAGAAAAATAATAAAAGGAAGGTGAAAAATAACAATCGAGAAATAGAGGAGGATGGGAGAAGGGAAGATAATTAAAAGAGTGATTAGATGTGAGAGATTAACATGATCGAACAGCTGCTACCCCGGTGCCCCCATTCATGTTGAGATTGTTGGGATGTTTGATGATCTCCAATTTCTCTCTGAACTTGCATCTGAAATAACGAATTCTAGTTTAGGAATTTTACGAGATTGTCATTCTTTGGACAATAATAATTCTTTCTCAACTTTGAGGGTGGCTAAGGCATCAATTTCAAGCCAAAGGTCACTACAGATGGTGTTGTCAAGTTTTAGGTGCAGTGAATACACTATGTAGGATAATTTATTCAACGTGGCCTTAGTCTTTCTTAGTTCTCTGCATATTATCACGAGGTTGAGTCTCGAAAATGATCTTTCATTATGGATGCTTCATATTTTGTGTTTGATAATGGAGAAGGAGAGGGTGAGATTTAAATCATGACAGTGTTTGAGAAATGATAAATCAACATATCTTCTCTCAATTTTAATCCTAAAATTCTCGAGTAAATGAAACTCATTCCATGTATCCATTTCGTACATGGTTATAATAGTTGTTTGGAGACTTCTGTTGTTGAGATTTAAAGAGATGTTTCAAATATAAATCCACAATTGTCATTTTAGATCAACGTTTCAAGTCATAAAAAGGACTCATAATCATGATATGCCTATCATGAGAATGAAAATGGAAGGCAAATAAACAAATAAATAGAGATAAGAACAGAAAAAAGGGAGGAGGAAAGAGAAGCTCAATTGAACAAGAAAAAGAAAAAATAATAAAACAGAGTAAAAATGAATAATAAGATATAATAAAATAATATAAGCAAAAATGGAAACGAAAAAACAAAGTGGGAAAAATATTAAAGAAATTAAGCCAATAGATGAAGAAAAATGAAACAAAGAAAGAAAAAATAATGAAAGGAATAAAGGAGAAAAGAAGGAAGAAAGGAAATCTCAATAATTTTTAAAAATAAAAATAAAAACCAAATACTCCAAATTTTTATTCCATGGATTTCATAGGGTAAAAGGCAAGGTTTATGTGCCTCAAATAAATGCACACAAGGACCTGTTAATTTGTAGTGATATAATGATCATTCCATCCCATGGGTCTGCAAAATTGTATCTCAACCTTGTGATGTAACAGTTCCTTAATGGGTCTCATTTCTTGGGCATGACAATGAACTATTTAGGCCTTCTTATTTGTGATATGAGAAAATATTATGACAAAGATATGAAGGAGATATATTGAGCCCTATGACAGAGATATCATGGCATACCTAGGACTACTTTGTTTCATTGTGATTTATAATTTTCTCTCTACATAATTTATTATGATGATATGTGGTGAATGTAACTTGAAATTGTTGATTTTTTTTGTTAAATACAATTTTCTACAACATGTACTTCTAGCCCTAAGAAAATTAACATTGTTACTACTCTACTGGTTAGTAAAGATATAACAATGTAAAAATCTTTAAAATAATAAAATAAACAATCTATAATTTGAATCAATCGATTGACCAAGAAATGAAGCTTGGGCATGCATTTTAGTGAAGCAAGGCAATTTTTTCCTGCTTCACAAAAATGCATGCCCAACCTTCATTTAAAGGAAAATTGAATGACTCAACTTTGAGACTATTTGTTTACTCATAAGTAACATTAATACAATTAAATAATTTTATTTTTTTTCACAAATATGTTTTTGTTGTTCAATAACACTCCAAATTTCATGGATTTCATAGGGCAAAAGGCAAGCTTTGTGTGCCTCAAGTAAATGGACACCAAGAACTATAATTAATTGGAAATGATATAATGATAACTCCATCCTATGGGTCTATGAAATTGTACCTCTATATTGTGGTGTAATAGTGCCCCAATGGGCATCAATCTTGTGTTGTAATAGTGCCCTAATGGGCCTCAGTTCTTAGGTATGGTAGTACCCTCTTTGGACCTTCTTATCTGTGATATGGGAAAAGACTATGACAAATATAGTAAGGATATATGTTGAGCCCTATGATAGAGATATCATGACAAACCTATGACAGAGATATCATGACAAACCTATGATTGTTCTGATGCATTTATATTGCTAATTTTCTCTCTGCATAATTTCTTATGATGATATGGGATGAATGTAATGCGAAAATGTTGAAAATGACTTAAAATGCAATTATCTATAGTAGAGACTTATAGCCCTAAGAAAATTAACATTGTTACAACTCTACTGGTTAGTAAAGGTATAATAATGTAAAAGATTGTAAAATAATAAAATAAGCTACAAATTAAATCAATCAGATTGGACAAGAAATGAAGTCTGGGCATGCATTTTAGTGAAGCAAGGAAATTTTGGCTTGCTTCACAAAAATGCACACCTAACCTTCATTTAAAGGAAAATTAAATGATTCAACTTGGAGAGTATTGTTTTACTCAAAAGTAACATTAATACAATTAAATATTTTCCATTTTCCACATATACATTTTTGTTTCTCAAGAATACTCCACATTATATGGATTTCATAGGGTAGAAGGTAGGTTTTGTGTGCCTCAAATAAATGCACATCGGGACCTGTAATTAATTGGAAGTGATGTATTGATCATTCCATACTATGTGTTTGTGAAATTGTACATCAGCCTTGTGGTGTAACAATTCCCTAATGAGCCTCAGTTCTTGGGTATGACAATGACCTCCTTGGGCCATATTATTTATGATAACACTACAACACCCTAATGGGACTTAGTCTTTTGGTCTAACAAATCCCTAATTGGCCTCAGTCTTGTGGTGTAACAACGCCCTAATTGGTCTCATTCTTATGTTGTAATAACACCCTACTGGGCCTAAGTTATAGGGTATGAAAATGACCTCCTTGTGCCTTCTTATTTGTTATATGAGAAATGATTATGAGAGAGATATGAAGGAGATATGTTGAGCCTTATGACAGAGATATCATGACAAACATATTATTATTCCACTACATTGTTATAGTTAATGTTCTCTCTACATAATTTCTTATGATTATATTGAGTGAATGCAATGTGAAAATGTTTTAAAATGCAATTATCTTCTACAACAAAGAATTCTAGCCCTAACAAAATTAGCATTGTTAATACTCCACTGGTTAATGGTTAATGATGAATATGCTTGAGTAAATGTTGAAAAGTGAAATAAATTATGTGGTTGTCAAATATAGTCCATAAAATTAAACATATATGAGAGGAGAGAGGCAAAATTATAGGTCACCTACAGATCGTAATGAACCTATTTTCCCTTTTAAAACCATGGATATGTTTGTAATTTTAGTTTTTTTATTTATATTTAAATTTTAAAGTGATTGTCGAGTTCATTGGTCTTGTCAAATACTTAGAAATGCTTTTTCCCTCCAATCCTCTTGTTGTTTTATTTTTCCTATGTGGTGGTAGTCTTCATTCTAGAATACTTGGAGTCTTTGGTACTAGAAATTCCTAGATACAATCATGCCATGGCTCGCTATCCCCCTCCTAGAGGGTGTTAATTTGACAAGATAAATGAGATAAGGAAGGAGATGAGACACCTAGAAAAACAATTAGAAGGCTTGCATAAGGCCATGGTCTACATTAGTACCTAGATGGAATCGCAAATGAAGAATAATGAAGAATGGAAGTGTAAAGAATTCAAGTACCCTATTTATTTAACGCAAGGTGTTGTAGACAAAGGTTACCTTTTACTTTTCCTACAAAAAATCAATATATATATATATATATATATATATAAGACATTGGATGTAAGTAGTAGGAAAATTTTCATATAAGAGTCCCTTTTCAAAAGTTTTATTTATATTTTGTATACAAGCCTAACCTTTGAGGTTGAAAAGTTCTACCGTAAATTATATAAAAGTGGGTACGAAACTTTTATAAAATGTAAATTAAATTGCACGCAAGTTTGGGGTTAGATCATCACTCATTGGAATCAAACCGAGGAATTAAAGTATTTTCGACATGTTAAAGAAATATAAAGTTATGGGATGAGGACCCATTAAAAATAATGATGGGTAAAAAGCCCATCTCAAAATCAATAACCACAATTCATTTTGACAGGTCCCCTTCACTTTTCATAAACCATTATGTGGACCCTTCAGAAGTGGTTAATGTTTTTTATGAAAACCACACATCAAAAGTTGCTAACAACTTATGTACCCATCAAGCGAGCTAGGCAAGCAAGTAGGTACTTACACATCATCAGGCCACCTAATCCCTCCACGTCATCCCTCGTATATCTATGTCACCCTTTCATATCCCTTGCGTCATCAAGATTTTTATTTCCTGTTTAGTACAAGAAAGCTAAAAGGTCTACTTACCTATTATTTTCTTTGTCCTCCTGTTGTAAAGTTATGGTGACCAGTGTCTAGAGTGTACATTGCCAACTCAACATCAACATTCAACTCATCATTGTATCTAGTTACTCGGTAACTCATAATTCCACATTTCTTCCTTGTCCTTTCTTTCAAATTGTAAACATTGATAAAACCCCAAAATCAACTAAGAAACCTGTAATCTCTATCATGCGTGTTCATACAGCCCTTATGGACAAAGAAGCTAGAATATACAATTCACTTTGCTCCTTGGAACTTTTGGATATTCGATAAGAAATTCTTGACTATTATAGTAACTCATATAATCTTTTTCGAGTAGTCCAGTCTAGCCTTTATCATGTAACTGTCCCACATGGCTATAATTTCCCTGAATTTTTCAGTTGTTTAGTGTCTTCCTTTGTCCCACAAAGGAATTTTGTTATGTATTCTTTAGGGGAGAATATTTTTGAGGCCACATTAGAGATAATAGACAAATATTTTAATTTCCTACAGTCGAGAATATTAATATATTTTCATATGAGTATTTACTCCTCACTTATAGACATCTTTCTAAAGACAATAAGGAAGACTAGTTTAAAATGTTTGTGGAACCTGTTCATAGTTTTGACTAAACCAAATGTTTTAGACTTCTATGTGAGTCCATCTTCAGGGAAATGCCCAGACACTTGAGAAGACTGGTGTGGATTAGGTCAAGGAAATTGCGAAGATATATATAATGATAGATGTGGGGGAATGTTCTGGAGTCGGCTGGTAGAATTTTAATTATGATTCTTAATGTAATTTATTAGGGTTATTTAAGAGATAAATTTAATTAAATTAGGAGATAATTATTTATTTTAATTTGATATTTGAATACTATTTCCTTTTAATTTGATATGTGAATACTATTTCTTTTTAATTGTTTTTTTAATTAATAATTTAATATAAACAATTTAAATTGTGATGAAGGCCTTATCATTAATAATACCTGGAAACCCTTAATAAATCATACCACTCATAACAAAAAATATAATAATTTTAACATTAACTTATAATTTTTTATCATATTCACTTAGATTAATTATTTCATCCCATAAGGATTTTACATTATTAACAAAAAATAAATAGAAAAGTTATTATAAAATAGTTTTGAAAAAAAATTAAAATAAAACATAGTAGTTATGATATAAGTAATTATTATCGATTACAACCCATATCATAAATAATTATATGTTGATAAGAAATCATAGCATTAATAAATAATCAAGTAAAAAGAAACATTATTCACATATCAAATTAACATAAAATAATTATCGATGTTGATATGAGCGGCGAGAGCTTTGCAATCTGAACTAGGATTTGAGTTAGGGTTTGGCACTTGTAACCATGGTGAATCATGGATGAGGGAGTTCTTCTCCCTCCTACAGTCAAATAGTCATGAATAGAAGCAATGGAACTGGTTTGCATAGCTTCAAGAAACCACTGGAGGTGATAACTGAGGAGATTAACATAGGAAATATCAAACCTCACGGACAGAAAGAAGGTCATGAGGAAGATAGAAGGGAGAAGAGGAAAGATGGTAGCAGTCAGAAAGCTTCACATATGAGAGCGGAAGGGGTCTGTAAACCCAAGTCAACCATTATTCCTCAGGTATTTTAAGCGACCCAGCACTACTGGTGCACAGAGAGCACATGGTGGAACATGCGGTTATATGAAAATTTATGGGCATTTGGCCAATAGAGAAGGCCTTACACGCATGGATAAGGAACCACTGGAAACCAAAGGGGGAAATAAACCTTAACCTTGGATCCAAGGGCTTCTTTATGGTGGTGTTCACGAGCTTAGAAGATAAGGACAGAGTGTTCTAGGGAGGACCCTATTTTTACGCTACTGCAGGCCTTTACATGTGACCATCGGTGATGAATTTTGTCCCGGAATGAGGAACGTTCACTTTAGTACCAGTATGGAAGAGACTATACTCCCTTCCTTTAGATTATTGGTTGTTGGAGTCTCTAATGGCTATCAGCAATAAACTAGGGCATTTTATAAAAATATCAGATGTGACCGTAAGAGGTAAATACACTTCATTCACCTAGATTTGTGAGGAAATGGACTTATCCGGGGAACTTCTAGACTAGATCATTTTAGAAGTGTATGATGAAGAATGGTTGCAGGCAGTGGACTATGAACATATCCCATTTAGGTTTCGTAAGTGCCATGAACACGATCACCTATATAGAGACTGCCCATCAAACAAACTGGAGAACAACACAAAAACCACCACAAGCAAAGATCCACAGGGTTTTACTAAGGTGAGGGGCAAAGGGAAAGGAGGAAAGAAGTACCAAAAGAAAATCAATGAGGATGGTCAACTGGTCAAAACAGTTTCAAAATCCTATAAGAAGAAGTTGGAAACAACGGGGCAAACCAGGAATCAGAGACTAATACTAATGAGAAGGATATGGATGCTAGCATGGAGGATATACCAAAGAACAACTAGAAAAGGGATGATCTACCGAGCATTGTGGAGCTCAGTAGGGACCATGAGATGTCCCCAAGTGAGGTGGGAACAGAGGACCATGAACTATAAGAGATACTCGAGAGGAAGAACTTAGATCTAGAAACGTTTCTGGAGTAGGGTATTGCCAAAGGGGTTGACTCCCTGCCAAAGGAGGAGTTTGACAGGGTTCAATATCTCTTCCTCTGGAGATCTTAATTGAAGGGATATGGAGTCAAAAAAAACCATGACAGCCAGGAGAATAGAGTGATTAAAACAAACGAGGAAACACTGGGGCACTCTACCAAGAATCCGGGTAGGAAAATAGGAAGAAAAAAACAGAATGAGTTGCTAACCAAATGTGGAAAACTCATGACTAACTCAGGTAAGATGAGAGATCTCACCAGCTACTCCTTTAAAAACCTTTATTAATGAAGCTTACAACCTGTAACATTAGGGACCTAGAAGTAAAAGGAAACAAAGAAATCTCAGCAGTAGAATAAAAGAAGAAAAACAAGATATGGTTTTTATTTAGGAAACTAAGTGTTCAATGGAAAAGATTAGAGAAATACATAGCAAATGGTTAAGTATGAGTATCTAGAGGTTAAGGTAGATAACTTGGCAGGAGGGATTCTTACACTTTGGAATCTCCAGAAACTTGGAATCCTAGCTGCGGAAGCATCCAAGAACTATCTATCGTTGGTGACTCAACCTTTGGGTGATATGGAGACTTACATGATTAAAAATTTCTATAATCCTCAAAAACTAGAAGACAAACTCAAGCTTCTAACCTCCTTTGAAGAGCTGAGAGAGAGATATCTTGATATGCCCTAGATTCTGGTAGGGGATTTCAATATTATTAAATCTATCACAGAGAAAAAATGTGGCACCAGAACGCTAGGCAAAGACTCCTTTTCCTTCAAGAACTTCATAAATAAAATGAGACTAGTGGATGTTGAAACAATAAATGGCACTTTCGCCCGGAACAATAAGAGAGGAGGGGATTCTCAAGTTGCCTCTAAACTAGACAGATTCATAATCTCAGAGGACCTCCTTCTCATAGGCCTTGATATTTTAGCTCTAATCCTTCCCTTTGGAGGCTCAAACCACTGGCCTGTCCAGCTTCAAGGTGCTTTTATGGGCACACCAAGGAACAAACCTTTTCAGGTTTGAAAATGTCTAGCTCTCTCACCCGGACTTCACCATAAATATTGACAAATGGTGGATGAAATGTTTTCCCATTCAAGGCACAAAAATGTTTATGATGCAAAAAATACTTAAACACATCAAATCCAGACTCAAAAAATGGAACAAGAAAGAGTTTAGTAATATTTTTAAAACCAAAAGAGAAGTTGAACAGAAACTCCAGGGGATTAATCAAATCATAATCACAGATGGTTTTACCGAGGAAAGGAAAACTCAAGCTGAGTCTCTTCAGAAGGAACAGGAAGATAGGTGCATACAAGAGGAGATATTATTGAGGTAGCAATCGAGAGTGCAGTGGATTAGAGAAGGGGAAAAAAACACAAATTTTTTTCATAACTGAACTTGGATCATAGGGCACACAACAGAATTTAAAAACTCAGACATTTTCAAGGGAAAGAGCTTGTCTCCCACAAAGAAATGGAATTTTTCCTAGTACAACACTTCCTTAGCATTGCAAAGGATCCTCTCTTAGACAAGTCACAGTTCATAAAAAATTTCAGAAAGTATATTCCCAAGCTTATAACAAGGGAAGAAAATCAAAATCTTAATAGGCCAGTGTCTGAAGATGAGGTTAGTGAAGTTATCAATGACATGAAAAATGGAAAAGCTCCTGGCCTGGATGGATTCAATGTGGACTTCTTCAAAGCATGTTGGAAAATATTCAAATAAGACATCCATGATGTAGTGGAAGACTCCAGAACTTCCAAAACGGTTTTGAAGGCACTCAATGCCTCTTTCATAGCTTTGATTCCAAAGTAGGAAAAAGCTATGACACTGGACAAATTCAGACCCATAGATTTATGTAATGTGGTGTACAAGATTATTTCCAAAGTGATCACTAATAGAATTAAGCCACTTCGTCCACCTCTTGTCTCAGAGGAGCAAACTAGCAATGTGGAAGGAAGACAAATTCTCAATAACATCATACAAGCTCATGAGATGGTACACTCTCTTAAAATCAAGAAGCAAGCTAGTATGGTTATAGAGCTTGGCCTAGCGAAATCTTATGACAAGATAACTTGGTCTTACATCAGGGCAATGCTAAGAGCTTATGGTTTCGACCACAAATGGATTAGATGGGTTATGTCCCTGGTATCCACGGCTAGCTTTTCAATTCTACTTAATGGCTCACCCTCTAGAACCTTTCTGCCTTATAGGGGTCTCAGACAAGGAGATCTTCTTTCCCCCTTCCTCTTTGTTCTCATGATGGAAGGGATAGGAAGAGCGATAAAAAGTGCAGGTGCTGAAGGAATAATCTAGGGACTGAAACTAACCGTGGATGGAGCTGCTTCAACTCACCAACAATTTGTGGATGACACTATGCTGCAAGGCATTCCCACGGTCAAGGAATCCAAAGCTTTTAAACAAATCTTGAATGACTTTGCTATGGCTGCTGGTACAGAGGTAAGCCTTGAAAAATCTAAAGTTTTATTTTTTAACACTGACATTGCTATTCAGAGAAACATCACCAGAATTCTAGGGTTTCAAAGGGATCATTTACCTTCTAAGTACCTTGGAATACCTCTTATGGACAAAACTCTAAGTAGGAGAGTGTGGGAGTCGGTAATTAACAAACATCAAGATAGGATCAGGAAATAGACATGCAGATCTTTGAATTTGGCAAGGCACCTTGTGCTTACAAAGGCTCTCCTGCATGCCATACCCATTTTTATGATGTCAGCTCTTCCCGCTCCTAAAGGCGTTATGCGACAGATCAGGAACATTCAAAGAGATTTTCTTTGGGGCAAAGGGGAAGAAAAAGGAAATGGGCTTTGGTAGCTTGGGACAATATCTACAAACCTAAGGGCCTTGGTGGTTTGGGGCTTCATGACCCTGAAACCCTTAGCAGAGTTTCGGGTGCTAAACTTTGGTGGAGGTGGCTTAAGGAATCGACAACCCCTTGGGTGAAGCTTTGGAAACAAAAATATGCACATAATTGGCATGAAAGGGATCATATTCGAATGTTTTGGCTTATCAAGCGCTCGCACATTTGGAATCTGGCTTGGGAAAATAGATCCATTGTCCAGCAACACAGCTTCTGGGAGATCCGAGTTGGGAACCTGGCAAGATTCTGGGAGGAAAAATAACAGCAGGAACCAAATTTATTTAGGGAAAAAATAACCTCTCTCAAGAATGAAACTGACAACAAAGGCTGATGCATGGTAAGTGAATTTTGGGATTAGGCATGGAATAAGGGTAAATGGAGAATATGGAAGGATCTGGGCTACAGTGAAGAAAACCCTTTGAAAGCTCAAGCAGGCTCTCTTGCTAGAGACTTGGAAAAGAGGAAGATTTTGGTATCATCATCGCCTGATCACCTGATATGGGGTAGAAACACAAAAGGTAACTTTACCCTAAAAGAAGATAAACAAATAGCCCTAGGATTTGATTATCAAAACCCTAATAAGTTATGGAAGGACCTTTGGCAGCGTTAGCATTGGATGAAGGTAAAGTTGTTTATGTGGTTGGTTCAACAAAACAAAATTCTAACTTGGGAAAATCTTCTGAAAAGGGGTTTTGTTGGCCCATCCAAATCCCATCTATGTCATTTACAAGAGGAGACGATGGAACACTTACTCAACCTTTGCCCTTTTACCTCTTCCTTGTGAGATTGGGTGGCCTTAATCTAAAGGCGGACTAATAGGGACAGACTTAGTACCTTGAAGAATTGGAGAAAAGACTTCTCAGACAATGAAATCATCAACAAAGCTTGGACTCTGATTCCAAACTTCTTAATCTGGAATGACTGGAAAGAATGCAATGGTAGGATTTTCAAGAATAAAAATGGCTCAACCCAGAACATTATTGCAAAAATATTGAGACATCTCAAAGACATTGTTGGAGCCCCTTCAGGAACACCTCCTGAGGACCCTACTCTGCCCCAGGATGCTCACATACTGCTACAGTTGGGTCTTAGTTCACTAGTTCCCCATAGCATAAACAAGAGTGTGAGACAGATAAATGCTAGTAAAGTCATCTGGCAACCTCCTCCTCATGGTTTCTTGAAATTCAATATAGATGGAGCCTCTAAAGGTAACCCAGGGATGGTTGGTTTTCGAGGGGTCATCAGAGATGAGCAGCGGTGCATTAAGGTTATCTTTCACAGTCATTTGTGGAGTAACACTAATAACTTGGTGGAGCTCATGGCCTTAGAGTAATGCCTAGAAATACTGATCGAGTCAAATTTCCATAATGCCATCATTGAAGCAGATTCTAAATTTATTATAAATGCGATCAAGAATATTTGTAATGGAAAAGCACTAGAACAAGTTTCAAAACATTGGCAACTTTTGTAGGTCTTTCAGCACATTCATACCCACCTACAAACCCTGAGAATAGTTAGCTTCGTTCATCTGTGAAGGAAAGCCAATATGCTAGCTGATTGTCTGGCGAATGAAGGAGTGTTATGCAAAGAAAGTTATAGCAGGTATTCTTGGGATTTGACACCCTCTGGAAAATTGTGTGAGGATTGAACACAGGTGGCCAAAGTCATGTAGAAATTCCGGACTATCAGGAATGAATAGGAAAGAAGACCAGTGGAAGTAGGAGTGAGTGGAAGAGAAAGTCATTCTTAACCATTGATCCCTCAAAAATGTGGGAAACAGAGCTTTATACAGGGAAGGGGCACTTGGTAAACAATAGGCTTCATCGAAAATCGCTAACCACAGATCTTGACAACCTTCACCATCATCTAGATATCGGGTGGGAAAGTAACCAAAGGTTAACTAATCTAGCGGACCCAAAGATTTTAGCTCAGCGGTTCATAATCTTCATTGGGTTTGTAAAAGAGGGTAAATACTATGAAAGTTTTGGATCCGATATCGTGGAGGACCGTTAGATCAATCGAGAGCTAATCATATGCATTTTGGGTTCTAAACGTAATCGATGGTTAAGTCTTAGACATGATCCAAACATTTATAAACCAATGCATCATAATATTTATCCGGTCCATGAATCGTGTAAAATGGGCACTTGTTGCTGAGGCGATAGTGTTAATGACCATAGGATCTTACGAGATCCGGATCAAAGGGACATCGAGTTTGAACATGCAAGGAGGTTAAGGCCAAGGATGGACCTGAAGTTTTTTACATTGACAATTTATTTACCTTGTCAGTTCCATAAAGCTGGTAAAGGTCGCTCATATCTCCGAAGCGATCTCCTTAAAGACCGTTGGATCACGGGAAGTCTCATTAAATGGCTATCAGGTTGGATAAGGGGCAGAGGTTTAGATGTAAGACTAAGGCATAAGGTTTCGAGTTTGTTTCGGGCTTGTTTCGAGTTCTTTTGGGTTAATCTTCATCGAGTTAGCCCTTGTTGGTCTTTACACTTGTAGAGACATGTAATATATGTAATATTTCTTGCAGTTAATAGAAGGCTCCACTCTTACTTGACCGCAAAAAGCAAAAAAAAAAAACAATAATAATAATTATCTTCTAATTGAATTAAATTTATCTCTTAAATAAACCTAATAAATTATATTGAGAATATTCACTTATATTAATTATTTTAACTTAATCATAAAACATAGTAGTTATGATATAAGTGTTTATTATAAAGGTATATATAGTTATTATAAAGTTAAGTTTTTAGGGATATATTATGACATAAGATATTATGACTACAACCCATAACTTAAATAATTATTAATAAAAAAATAATTAAAAAGAAATAATATTCACATATCAAATTAACATAAATAATTATCTCCTAATTTAATTAAATTTATCTCTTAAATAACCCTAATAAATTATATTAAGAATCATAATTAAAATTTTATTAGCGGACTCCAGAGCATTCCCCCACATCTATCATTATATATATCCTCACAATTTCCTTGTCCTAATCCACACTAATCTTCTCAAGAATCTGAGCGTTCCACTGAAGATGGAATCACATAGAAGTCTGAAACATTGGGTTTAATCAAAACTATGAATGGGTTATTTCACAAACATTTTAAATTTGACTCACCTGTATGGATTCTCTCTTCAAAAGAATAAGGAAGGTCTGTTTAAACTCATTCTGCGACCGAATTCCCAAATTCCTCCACCTGTAGTGAATTAGCCAACAACCTTATTTTTTGAAGTTGCACATCATGTCTTAGTTACAATTTTATCTCTTTTTGGATAATATAGTAGTAGGATAGTAAGTGAACAACCCCTGGGGTTTTTGAGTTTGATGATGCAACCAGATATTGTTTGGATATCCCTTCTTACTTAGCCAAGTCTATCATTTTTCAATTTCAAAATTATCATATTTATGGTTATTTTTGATATCTCTCTATCTTGGTCTATATGTTCTTTTATGTACATTTTGATAAGTTTAGACATTTGGATATGAATATTTGGGATTCAAAGGATCAAATGAAATTGGTGGTTGAATGGACCAGTGTTGTTAGAAATAAGGAAAATAATAAGGGCTTTTCTTATTACTTGTCATCATTCATGGCCACTATATATACTATTTTGAACAATCAACAACCTTTAAAAAGTTTTCCTAAAGAAAAAGAGTTTTTGTAGGTTAGCAAGGACACCAAAGTAGGGGACTAGTATATTTTTGAAGAGTATACTGAGATAAGATAGTATGGTGTTGAAGTACCACCATATCATTTTCCAATATTTGTTTCTATGTGGAATTTTTCTCTTGAATTTATAAGCTAGAGTCTAAATGTTGACCAAGTTCATTTTGTTCTCACATGCAAAGGGTATACTTTTAATTTAGAAAGAAATGTTGGGCTATTTATCATAAGCAACAAAAAATCGCTCCTACAAATTCAAGAAATGATGAAGGAGTTTGGATTTAATCAAGGAGAGAAGTGGAAATATGACCCTCATCAAATAATTCCAAATAAAAGAGGGGAAATCAGTTTTACACCGTATATTCATGAAAGCAAGCCATAACTTGAGAAAATGGAAAATCAAGAAACATGGTTAGGACATAAAATGCCACAAAAAATACATGTTCAAACCCATGTAATGAGGGAGAAGGGATTGAAGAGAAATATACCTAAACAAATTGACGTTGAGATAGAAGAATGACAATTGCAAAAGAGAGCAAAGGTTCAAAGTGAAGAAAAAGAAGAGGTACATGTTAAATTAATAGAGGGACCCTCAAATCAACCAAGTTTTCAAATGTAATTGGGAAACCCAGAGTTCTCTACCTCCTCTATTTCCACTAATTTGGAAAAATTCTCAATTGAAGAAACTCCATCCACCACAAAAGTGTTACAAAGGAATTATCAACAAATTGAAGAAGTAATTCATAAGGTGAGAAGAAACATGGAAACCCAGCTAAACACAAATAAATCCAACTTATTGAACAAGACTACTCTCTACTTTGAATTTAGAAATGAACCAATTAAAATTGTCACTCATGCATCCAATTTTTTAGTCTTTTCCTTCGAGATATCATTTTAAAACATTAGATACATCCATAAATGTAGATGACATCCCACTGCCTAACAAGATTAATTTGCATAAAAATGTAGGGGAAATGCTCTATATTGACCTAATAAAAATATAATTGACAGTAAATAAAGTAGAAATATTTTTGGAGAAAGTTTCAAATCATCTCAAGCAAGAAAAGGAAAATTCTAGGGCACTGCATATTTAAAATGAGGGGTATAATAAGCCAGTTGTTAAATTGGGAATAAATCCCCAAAATATGGAAGCTATGAAAACCTTGTTGCAAAGCATAGAATATGAGATGTATTCATTAAGAAATAAGTTAAAAATGCATCAGGCTAAGCACACTCAAACGACTAAACTAGCTCAGGTTGTTAGAAATATTGAGGGGTAAGTGAATCAATATTTCATGCCCAATTTAAATTTTCTTTATTGATGCTTTCATTTCCAAAGTTATCTTGAAACATTATTTAATTAGCAAGACACTATGTTATAAATCATAGTTTATTCAGTAAACCATGAACACTACTAAGTATAAAATCATGTAAACCACAAGAATACAAAACAGATCAACACATAACGACATCATATTTTTAGGTGAAAACACAATGTGGGAGAAAACCATTGTTGTCATCATTTTGTCTTCTTATTATTATTATAAAGAAAATCGTCTTCAATTTTTTATTTATGCAAAATCTTACACACGTAGGCTCCTACAGGAAGGATGTTCATACTCCCTCACTGAAGGCTACAACCCTCATCACCTTTGTGAACCACATTTGAAAATTTTCATAATAGATCTACTTGTCTCAATCAACTATAAAAACTTGTAGGCCACTCACCCACACTAACCATTAATGAAATTTGAATACGAATAAACCAATCACCTCTCTAAATTCAATCATTGAACAACCAAGCTAAATATCAATAATAATTACTCTCAATAGTGAACCACAACCAAATCAGATTCCAAGACACATCATGTGTAGAAAGTACTGTGTAGATTCAAAACTACTTGTGAAATTACTAAAAAACAAGAATTGAAGCTACTATATTGATCTGCAAAAGTTGATTCACCATATAGAATAAGAATCATAGACATGGAAAAGGAAACATCACACATGCACAAAGATTTATCTAGGGGAAAGAAACTATTCAAAACCCCTTACTCTCTATATTTCATTAATCAGAGAATATAAATGAAATACATATGCTTTCTCAAGCTTGAGCACACCCTGCAAGTGTATAGTCTATCCCTCTTCCTAACTGACTAAATATGGCCAACACTTAACCAATTTTCAAGCACTCCAAGCTCATATTTCCTTGCAATTTTTCCTTAGGAAATTGGATCCTATTATTTAGGATTTCCCACTATTGAATTGTCCAATTCCATAGGGTCCTTCCTTCGACTACTTGCACGACCTGTACACATGGGAATATGATACATATGATAGTACAGTGCCTTGGAATCTCCACCTCAAATGGATAATTTGAATTCTATGCATGCAAAAATTATCTTTGGTTGATTGATCATTTAACTAGTTGATGACTGAGTGTGGTTGAAATTCCACTTCCCCAACTTGACCTCCACTAGTTATTCTGATAGTTAAAACTAGTTAAATTGACAATAACTCAAATTAACTGAAACAGATTGCTACAAATTAGAAATCAAACATAATAAACTAAACACAAGCTTCCTAAAATCCAATTAATCGAGTTAATTGAGTGATAAGTTCCATGTCAACTCAATTAAGTACCTCCAAGAATTTTTCTGAAATAGAAATTCAAATTTTGTCTAGTTTCACCAAGGTAAGGTCAAACTAATATTTTCTTGTTGCATTTTCAACACTCCCTCTCAGCAAGAAAGGGATTATCAACCACCCCTATCCTGCACTTATGGAACTTGAAATTTCCTCTTAACAAAGCCTTTGTTAAAATATCAATATCTTGTTCCTCTATTGGAATGTACTGCAACAACATAATCTGCCTCTGCACACAATTCCGTAGATGGTGATGTCATATTAAATATCCTTGGATCGATCATGAAAAAAAATATTCTCAAATAGTTTAATACAACTCTGATTATCATAATATATTATAGTAGGATCGATCATCTGACCAAACAAGCCAATAAGTATCTTTCTCATCCAAATCGCCTCACATGTTGCTTGACTTGCAGCCATGTATTCTACTTTTGCTAAGTTGAGTGCCACTGAACTATAAGTACCAAGAAATTTCTACAAACCCAACACTGAAAAATTCACCTGATGTACTCTTTGGTCTGATGGAATTCCCGCCCAATTTACATCTGTGAAGCCACACACCTTCACTCCCTTTGTCACCTTGTAGCAAAGTACAAATTGGTTAGTGTCTCTGAGGTACCATAGACATTATTAGTTGCCCTCCAAAAAAGTTTGGATGGCCTAACCATAGCTTGACTCAGTTGGTTTACTACATAACACATGTCTTGTCATATGTTCACAAGATACATGAGTGAACCCTCCAACTTTCGGTAAACAGTCACATCCACTTCCTCACCTAAAGCCGCATATTATTTCCTATAGTTAGTCGCTAGAGGAGTCTCCATGGGTTTGCACCTATCCATGTGTAACCTCTGAAGTATATCATTGGAATACTTCCACTGAGAGAGAAATAGTTCCCCATCACCTTTCCATACTTCCAATCCAAGGAAGTAGTGCATGAGACCCATGTCCTTTATCTCAAATTCTCTTGCAACGCCCTCCTTGCAATATTTGATCAACTACTCATCACCATTCAAGATCAAGTCATCGACATATAAAACAATAATCAACAATTTACCTTCCACCAAAATATGATAGAGTTTTTCATCCACTTCACTTTTGTTGAAGCCGAAACTGGTGAGATAGCTATTGATCCTGGTGTACCAAGCATGGGGTGCTTGCTTGACACCATACAATGCTTGCTTGAGTTTTCACACATGACACTCTTGATCAAAAGTCTTGAAGCCTTTTGGTTTCTCGATATACACCTCCTCCTCAATAACTCCATTGAGGAATGTAGTTTTCACATCCATCTGGTGGATCTTCCACACCATCTACGTAGCCAAAGCAAGGATTGATCTGATGGATGAGTACCTCGATACGTGAGTACCCCTTTGCCACAAATATGGCCTTGTACTTTTCTATGCTTCCATCTATTTCCTTATTCACCTTGAAGATCCATCTCAAACCCACAGGTTATTTGTCTACTGGTCTTGGAACCACTTCACAAAAATTATTCTTTATAATGGATTTTTACTCCTCCACCATTTCGTCAACCCATACCGGTTTCTCTAATGCTTCCTTAAAAGAAGATGACTTAGACTCTACTATCTTAGTAACTAGATCCATGTAGCCAGTGTACTAATCTAGTGACCTTCTCTACCTACGTTGATTTGAAGGAGCACCCATATTCTATCTTGCATCCAACACAATTATCTCAGCTTCTTTGGTTATCTTCATGCCTTCTCTATATAGTTCTGCTTGAGTGGTTTTCTCCACTTGCTACTCTTCAACTTGTGACTGCTCCTTAACATCTTGAGGCTCCTCCTTTGGAGCTAAAAGATCATCCTCTAGTAGGATATGAAGCTCCCTCTAAAGAGAGGATGACATAGTTGTCTTCATTAAATTTGACTTCCCGTTGCACAACTTTCATTCTAAGGGATGGAAAATACACACGGTAGTTGGGTGTTTCTGTGTAACCCATAAATACTCCCAACTTTGTTTTCGACTCTAACTTCTTCCTTAATTCTTTGGAGACATGGAAATAGAGAGAGGCTCCAAAGATTCTGAAGTGTGACACATCTAACTTCATCCCCGAGAAATCATCCTCTGGTGTGATCATGCTAAGAATCCTATGTGGACTCCTTGTTAGGCCCTGGGATTGTTGTATCTAATGCATCTTTTTACCCATTTGGGCCTCACTTATTCCCTTGATTTACCAGTCTACGAACCTTTATCTTGCACTTGTATATTATTTTGATGCAATAGAAAATATTTACATTTGGTTTGCATTTTATGCCTTCGTTATATGCATTTCTTAGTACTTCTGTTCATTTAATGTTGTCAATGCAGGTCTTGCACTCCATAGAGATCCTACACCATAAATGGAAGTATATGGGGACCACTCAATCATCTGATATTGCCATGGAGGAAAATGATAGATGAAATCTATTGATAACTATTTTGGATCCTATTTTATAGTCATAGGTGCACTTATCTCTTAATGACTTGTTCCTGGAATAAAGAGAAACATTCGTGCACTAGAGAGCAACCAATTTGGGGCTTTCATGCATCGACACATTTTCGAGGAAATCCAGGAAACGGTTTTGTTTAAAATGTTGTTTGAACACTTCCTCATCATTAAAAGTGCACCCAGATCATACAAATGGATTTTTAATTTAATTAATGCTACAACCCAAATTCACAATAGTTTTCAAACTTCCAACATCCTCCTCGATTTGCGTGCATATGAAGGTGAATATGAAAATTATGGACCATGGGTTTTTATCCCAGTAGAGTAAATTGAGTAAGATATAGGTGGGTCTCCAAAATTCGCCACCGTTTGGGTGATCAGAAGGGGTCTTTAAGGAAAATTTGTAGAAAAATCAAGCAAAACCCAAATTTGCAAAAGTAGCCAAACAATCAACTTCAGGAACGATTTTCGAGGAAATAGAGATGAATTATAAAATTCAAAGAGAGGTATTTGTTGGAAACATGACATATTAGTCTCCCTTAAAATCATTTCCCAAAATTCACATTGATCTAATAGATACACAAGGATAATTGAGGTCTCTTTATAAAAAATGATATTTTTTCTAGAATTCCAAAATATGCCCTATATTACAACCAACATTTTGGTGTCGTTTCTGGGGAGGAACTTAGGGGATTGAAATTGGTCACCTATTGCATTTGTTTTCCTTTTTCACCTAGTTTTCCATGTAAGTTTTTGTTTCTTTCCTTGATATTATTCAAAGTTTCTTATTTTATTAGGTGTTGTAAGAAACACCACCCAACCCCATCCCCACCACCCCACCCCCCTTATCTATTCATCCATGTGATTAAAAAATATACCATTTGGCTTGTTGAGAATAGGAAAATGGTATTTTTAGGAATATTTTAGTTTTGATGTTTCTGCGGAGATATATGAATCATCCACTAAAGAACTCACAAGTGCATAATTTAATATTTTGCTTGAACATAAAAATAATATTATTAAAATTTTGATTTCAACATTGGATGATTTGTAGGAAGAATAGGAAAGGGATGAAGAACCATTGTTGATCTATTATGCCAATTGTATGAAGAAGCATTTCCTTGGAAAGTGTCCACTTAATAGATTGAAATTTTCCAGAATTTGTGAAGAGGCTCATGCAACAGAACATTTCCCATCACTATCATGATTACTAAAGGTACTCAGGAAATCAAGTAAGGAATCAAATCACCTTCCACATATAAATAAAAACTTATCATCTCTCAATACTTGGATTAATGCTTATTCTCCTTAGCAGGTTCCTCAACAAATTTATAATCCTATAGTTCCATGGCAAGATTTTAGTCCTCCTCCAATTGAATACCCTACTTCATGGCCACATTGGCACTCTCCCTAGACCTCATCCTCAAATAAAATATCCCCATGGCCCCAAGAATGGTTTGGAGCCCCTTCCCTAGGGCAGTATTTCATGCAAAATAGACAACAACAACAACAGCAACAATCTCCACCACCAAGTCATCTTCCTCCAGGGTCCCATCTACCTTTGCAACCTTACCCTGATCCATACCCTATCCCTAAGCCTAATCCATACCCTACCCCTAATCCATACCTTGTCTCTTATCCTAATCCATACCCCAGCCCTAATCCAAACCGTAGACCTATCCCTATTCCATACACTAACCCAAACCCTACACCTAACCCTAGCCCAAAGCCTAACCCAAATCCTAATCCAAATCAAAATCCTAGTCCAAGCCTTAACCCAAAACCTAGCCTAAACCGTAGCCCAAACCGTAATATAAACCACTAGGTTGCACAACATTTTGAAACACCTATTCTTATAATTAACTCCCCTACTGAATGTAATGATATATCTTTGAGATTAGGGGAAGGGATAATTTTGGAAACATCTCCTATCACTACAGAACATTCACCTTGGGAAGATCTAAGACCATTAGAGGAGAAATCCATAATTGGAACAGGTTCTAAAAAATTTGTTGAAGCTCAAAACCCTAGAATTTCCCTTAATTATTCTTGTCAATCTAAAAATATGATATTTGAGCCTGAACTTGAGGGATTTTTCTTTTTTCTTTCACCATATCCTTCATGCCTCCAAGAGATTTATCCTCAAGTTGTGGAATATTTGTACAAGTTGGAGAATCATGAATATGTGGACCCCATTGAATCATGGTTTCAAATAGTCATTATCACACCTTAATCCCTCATTATTCTACAACTCTTGATACCATATCAGAGAAAGAAATTGGTTTCTCATACTCCGGTATGTGTTGAAGATTATTCTTTAAAAATGAGTGTGGTTATATTTAATATTACGCTACTCACATGGATACATTGGAAGTACCCCTATACTTGAAGGATATATTCCTCTATTTAAATTAGGGTAGGGTATTATAAAAGCAATGAATAATAATTCCATCTGAAATAAAATTGTATAGAAGCACTCTTGAAACTGCAATTCCTATTGAAATTTTGGTCATTATGCACTCTTGTGGTAAGACTTGTTAGAAGCAATTCACTCTTAATGCCTCATATTCTATAAAGTGACTTTGATTGTTGGCCGATATTATTCATGGGGTCAATTAGGGAGATTTTTTTTTTTGTGTTTAACACTTTCCATTCATAAACTTAAAAATCTTCTTTTGGCCTATTCATTTGAATAAATTGTCATCCAAGAAACCTTTTCAGGATTCTCTTCGAAGGTATTGGTGAAAATCCTCCTACAATGGACCACTCCTATAAAACCCAAATGAGCTCTAATGAGAACCATAGCATGACTAACTCAAGGAATATTTTTCTCATTATCTGAGATGTCTTCTTTTAAACAATTCTTTAGGGTAGAAGGACCAAACAGTAAATATTAGTAATTAAAAAACTTTTCACGCCATCCCATGCTCTTAAGGAGCATATTTTCCTCCCCACCTATTAAGTAACATATATGAGGTTAATCATAATCATAGTTTTTTATCATACACAGATTAATTGAGGGATAGTAGGTCTCATTACGAGTCGATCTACCATGATCATGGGGCCTAACAAAAATGACATTGCCGCTACTAGTCACCAAGCCAGGATAATGTCTTTCAGTTGAAAAGCTAGAAGACAAGAGGTCTCATCACAAGTCGACTTGCTCATTCTTGTTAGCTCTTGTGAATGGCACTATCGTTCGTTGGTTACCAACAATGGATAGTGGCCTTCAGTTAATTCCTAAACCAAAGTAAATTATTTTAAATGACTCTAAATCTATATATAATAGATGGGACATAGGCATTTCATGTGGTTAAAAGGCACCCTTGTCGAGGCAATAGATCCCTGCTAGCAGCATGACCATGGTCGTGGTATTAAAGTTCATTTTACACTATGATTCACTTGGTTGTTTTTATCTTTCCCCAAACTCATTGTCGTATCTATCTAATAATAATGTTAAGATCCTTTCGGTAATGTGCTTTGGAGTTATGCCTTTCATAAATATGAAGGTTTTCATGGATGTAGGACCCTTAGTGCAGGTGATTCACTTTGCTTGAACATGAGGAGCTTCAAATATATGCTTCAGTAATGGTAAGATGGTCATCCTGGGAAGGTATTTCTTTTTCATCTTTCCTTTTCCCTATTTCCATCCATCTTTAACATCGTGACTTTCAAATCATGTCACTTTTATTTGTAATGAGGTTATTAAGGTAAAACATTTCTGACTTAGGCTACTCTTGAGATGTTTTATGGAAGTTTTGATGGTTGCCTATCTCATGATAACACTATTCATTGTTAGCATTCATATGGTAGCTTTGGCATTATATTTTCTTTTGATAACTCTTAATGAATAAAGATGGACCAGCTGGCATTTTTATGTCAAAACAGTCAAATGTAGTAAGGAATAATATTATGAGTGTAGGAACATTTATGTTTTGATTCTGGATTTTTTCAAGGGAGCATCAATATATCAATTGATTCTCTTTCATGAGGACATGCAATATGATGGATATGGAGGGATGTCAGGCCCTAGGATTGTTGTATCTAATTCATCTTTTTTCCCATTTGATGCCTCACTTATTCCCTTGTTTTACCAGTTTATGAACCTTTATCTTGCACTTATATATTCTTTCGATGCAATAATGAATATTTACATATTTTTAAAATTTTATACCTTCTCTATATTCATTTCTTAGGATTGATGCTCATTAATGTTGTTAATGTAGGTCCCACACTTCATAGAGATCCTACACCAAAAATGGAAGTATACGGGGATCACTCGATCATCTGATATTTCCATGGAGGAAAATGATAGATGGAATTTGGTCAAAACTATTTTGGATCCTTTTTTGTAGCCAGAGGTGCACTTATCTCTCATTGACTTGTTCCTGCACTAAAGAGCAGCATTCTTGCACTAGAGAGCAACCAATTTGGGGCTTTCATACATCGACACGTTTTCGAGAAAATCTGGGAAAGGTTTTTGTTCAAAATGTTTTTTTAAACATTTCCTCATCATTCAAAGTGCACCTAGGTCATACAAATGGATTTTTAATTGAATTAATGCTATAGCCCCAAATTCGCAACAGTTTTCAAACTACCAACTTCCTCCTCGATTTTTGTGCAAATGAAGGCGAATCTAAAAATTCTGGAACATGGGTTTTTGTCCCAGTATAGGAAATAGAGTATCCATTAAGAAATTTTCCAAAATTCACCACAGTTTGTGAGATTCGAAGGGGTCTATAAGGAAAATTTGTAGAAAAATTATATAAAACCTAGACTTGCAAAAGTAGCTGAACAAGCAACTTCAAGCGTGATTTCCGAGGTAATGGAGCTAAATTAGAAAATTCCAAGAAAGGTATTTTTTGAAAATATGACAAATTAGTCTCTCTTAAAATCATTTCCCAAAATTCAGATCAATATAATAGATACACAAGGATCAATAAGGTAGATTTATAAAAAATGATGTTTTTTCCAGAATTCCAAAATATGCCCTATATTACAACCAACACTCATGTTCTGCAAATAGACCACTATGTTGCATGATTCAAAACACAAGTGCATATGTATGCTTTGGTCATGCAAAATCGCTCATGCTACTCCCACAATGCTTTGGTTCTTCCTCTCAGCCAACCTATACTATTGTGGGTTGTGGGGTGTTGCTAGATCTCATCGAATGCCTTATTTTGCACAAAAATTATTAAACTAATTTGACACATACTCACCTCCATTATCACTACTAAGATCCTTCACCTTCCTACCCATTTATTTCTCCACCAGTGCCTTGAACTCTAAGAACTTGGAGAAAGTCTCATCCTTATTCTGCATGAAGAAGATCCAACACTTCTGTGAGTATTCATCAATAAATATGACAAAATACTTGTGTCTAGAAGTGGAGGATATTGATAAAGGCCTAGAAACATCATAGTGGATCCTATCAAGGATTGCATGTGTGTTTAAATGTGCAACAAGAAATGCTAAAAATAGAAAATGTTGAAAAATGCACTGCTATAAATAGCCCGACTATAAATAGCAGTTCAACCATTGTGGATCTCAGCAACAATGGGTGAAAAGTGAAAGTGCTAAAAATAGCTTTTCTGAAAATAGCGTTCCGGGATCCCTTCTTATTTTTCTCAGTCCCTGGACTAAACATAGGAAGTAAAATTCGAATTTGATGTTAATAGTTGTTTGTAAATTGATTAATTAATTCATCTTGAGTTAATTAGTTAAGGAATTATGAACATGAAATCTATGTGAGGACATGCAACAGTTTCTCCTTTGATTGAGGGATTTATCCATCAATTAAAGAGATAACGATGAGTTGTAATATTGAGTTATAATTAGTTGGCTTAGTTGACTGAGTCAAGTCCAATTAGATTAATTTAACAATTTGTTAAATTAATGAGAGTTCAATTAGTTAATGCTTGCATGCATGTAACTATTGTATTTCAGATAACTGAGTATTCACTCATGGATAACTCATGCATGTCAGTTCAGTCAGAGACCCAGTTGAGATGAGAGGGAGGGATAGTGCACTATCAGTTGCAAGAATATTCCATTGTGAATATTCCTTACATGCAGAAGGAATATTAGTCCTTGAGGATTGCGTAGTTGGACCTGAGGTTATTCCTGAACAATCTCACCACCTGCAGGGATGAGCTTGGAAGCGTAGGGATCGTGACAGCTGATGACGACATGGTGAGTCTAGCACTCCTCGGTCTTCCTAAGAGCTGGCATAGCTACCAGGACTCAGTTAATTGAAGAGAGAAACTACCAGATTGGGAACTTATTTTGTCAGATCTGATGTAGGAGGAGATAAGGTGAAACACCAAGGATGGATCTTCATCAAAACAAGATGATGAAGAAAATCTAGCTTTAGCGAGTAAAGCTAAGAAAGGGAAAGGGAAGGAGTCCCAATCCAAATCTTCTCATGGTGGGAAGAAGGTTGACGAGTTGAAAGTGTGATGCTTTCACTGTCATGAAGTGGGCCATTATGCAATGCATTGTCCACAAAATAAATCCAAGAAGGGTTCCTCCAAGGGATCTGATGGTGATGCACTAGCTTCACAGTTTGAGCTGGATTTCTCTCTTATCGCATGCATGGTTTCATCCATGGTGGGATGTGTTTGGTACCTAGACAATGGAGCTTCTTTCCACATGTCAGGTGACAAGAATATTTTTAGTACATTGGAGGAGAAGGATCTCTAGATGCAGATCGAGATGGGCGATGATGGAAAGTATTGTGTCTTAGGTGAATGTACAATTGTGTTTCAAAGGGAGCATGGTGCTCCTCTCACCCTATCTGCTGTTGAGTATGTACCAGGTCTGAAAAAGAATCTTGTGTCTATTGTTTTGATAGAAGATAAAGGCTATGATGTAGTCTTTAGCAAAGGAAAGGTATTCCTAAGGCATATCGGCACTAGACAGACAAAGCGTATAGGGATTCGAGTTAAGAATCTCTACAAGCTAGAGGTAGATGACTATGCTACTTTGAGTTCCAAAGTAGAGATGGTGCAAAGCCAAGACGTTAGCAAGCTATGACATAGAATACTGGGCCACTTGCACCATGGAGCCTTGAAGATCATGTAGCAGATTTCTACCAGATTACCCAAAGGAAAACTTAAGCAGATGAGTACATGAAAAGGTTGTACCTTGGGTAAGTATGTGAAATCTTTCTTTGCGGACTGGGATAGTAGAGCTGGAGCAATCCTGGAGCGAGTTCACTTAGATGTATGTGGACTATTCTCTATAGCCTCCACCGCTAAGCAAAGTTACTATGTTATTTTTATTGATGGTTTTTCTCGTAGATGTTGGATCTACTTTATGCAAAAGAAGGATCAGACCTTGAAGTTTTGTGAGTTTAAAGCCTTGGCAGAGAAAGAATCTTGAAAGAAAGTAAAATCCTTGCATAGAAACAATGGTGGAGAGTATGTTTCCCAGTGGTTTAAAGACTTCTATGCTGCAGAAGGAATTAAACAGGAAATGACGACACCCATAACCCACAACAAAATGGGGTGGCCGAAAGGAAGAATAGATCTATTGTGGGAGTAGCTCGAGCAATGTTGCATGAACAAGGCCTACCACTTCATATGTGGGTTGAGGCATGAAATATAGTAGTGTGCCTTCAGAACATAAGTCCTCATCATATCTTGGGGATGAAGACACCTATGGGGGATTTTTCGAGAAAGCGACCAGATGTGAGTCACTTCTGCATCTTTGGATCATCAGTTTGCTATCATGTGACCAAAGATGCTCGAAAGAAGCTAGACCCAATAGCTGATTTGGGGATACTTGTGGGGTACACAGATACACCCCACAACTATCTTGTGTTTTTGCTTGCCAGTCAAAGGACCGTAGTGCGTAGGGATTTGAAGTTTGGTGAGCAAAGAGCCATGCAAGTGTCACTTGAGAGGGAGCTCAAGTTGGATGGTGATGAGGAACTTTTAGTTCCAAAGGAGGAGGAGCCTCCTAATGATTTGGATCAGCCAGATGCAGAGGATCTAGTAGTGGAGACCACCACTCATGGAGAGTGTTCTAGAGATGGGATGAAACACTCGTGGAAAGCTGACAGATTGATGCTAGATGCAAGAGAGAATGTGGGGAAGCCATCCTCTCAGCACAGACAGAGGAGATCTCCCGAGTGATACACTGGCTACATGGCCCTGGTTGGGGAGTGTGTAGGTACCGATCCTTCTTATTTTCATGAGGTAGTGCAACAACCAGTATGGGTTGATGCAATGGTAGTACATTGTGATTCTATCATAAGAAACAGTGTGTGGGATGTTGTCCCTAGACCTGGGGACAAGTCGGTGATTAGTTCCCAATGGCTTTATAAGGTAAAGCAGGCAGCTGATGGTAGTGTTGTGAAACACAAGGCAAGGTTTGTTTCCTAAGGTTCCTCATAGGTTGAGGAGATCAACTACGATGAGACCTTTGCTCCCATACCAAGGTACTCATCTATCAGATCGATGCTAGCTCTATCAGCTCACATGGGTTGGAAGATCCATCAGATGGATGTGCAGATGGCGTTCCTCAATGGGAAGATTGAGTAAGAGGTATACATTAAGCAGCCCAAAGGATTTGAGACCTTTGATTACGAGTCACATGTCGATCGACTCAAGCGAGAACTATATGGGTTGAAGCAAGCACCCCGTGCTTAGTATATAAGGATCAACAGTTATTTCATTGGATTGGGCTTCACTAAGAATGAAGCAGATGCAAACCTTTACCACATCGTGGTAAAAGGTAAGCCATTGATTATTGTTATGTCAATGATCTGATTTTGACAGGTGACGGACAACTTCTCAAATCCTTCAAGGAGGACCTTGCAAGAGAGTTCGAGATGAAGGACTTGGGCCTCATGCACTAATTTCTAGGCATGGAAGTGTGGCAGAAAGATGGGGAAGTATTTGCATCTCAAGGCAAGTATGCCAATGAGATAGTCACATGCTTTCACATGGAGAAGTGCAAACCCATGCAAACTCCTCTAGCTGGGAATTGGAGGAAGGAAGATGCTACTTCAGGTGAGGTAGTAGCTGCTACTATTTCTCGGTAGCTACTGGGTTCAATTATGTAACTGGTGAACACATGACCCGACTTATGCTTTGTAGTGAACCAGTTGAGTCAAGCTATGATTTATCCTACCAAGCTGTTTTGGAAGGCAGCAAAGCATGTGCTGAGATATCTCAAAGGCACTACACCGTACAACTCATGGTACAGATGGACAGAGGGAGTGAATCTGCAAGGCTTCATGGATGTGGATTGGGCTGGTAGTCCATTAGACTAGAAGAGCACTTTTGGAGGAATCTTCAACCTTGGGTCAGCTGCAATTTCTTGGTATAGCAAGAAAAAAAGATTAGTTGCACTTAGCTCAGCTGAGGCTGAATACATGGCTGCTAGTCAGGCAACATGCAATGCCATTTGGATGTGGAAGATTCCAGTGGGATTGTTTGGTCAGATGATGGATCCTACAATGATATATTGTGATAATTAGAGTTGCATAAAACTCTCTGAAAATCTAGTGTTTCATGACAGGTCCAAGCATATAGATATCTGATACCATCATCTAGAATATTTTATGGTCAAGAGGATCATGATGTTGAAGTATGTTTCAACCAAGGAACAGGATGCAGATATTTTGACTAAGGCATTGTCAAAATGCAAGTTCGAGTTACACAGCGACATGATCGGGGTTATTGATAATCCATTTCTTGTTGAGAAGGAGTGTTGAAATGTGCAACAAGAAATGCTAAAAATAGAAAATGCTAAAAATACCACTGCTTTAAATAGCCTGGCTATAAATAGCATTTTAGCGATTGTGGATCTTAGCAACAATGGGTGAAAAGTGAAAGTTCTAAAAATAGCTTTTCTAAAAATAGCATTTTGGGATCCCTTCTTATTTTAGTCAGTCCTTGGACTAAACATAGGAAGTAAAATTCGAATTTGATGTTAATAGTTTTTTGTAAATTGATTAATTAATTCATCTTGAGTTAATTAGTTAAGGAGTTATGAACATGAATTCTATGTGAGGACATGCAACAATTTCTCCTTTGATTGAGGGATTTGTCCATCAGCTAAAGTGATAAGGATGAGTTGTAATATTGAGTTGTAATTAGTTGGATCAATTAACTAAGTCAAGTCCAGTTAGATTAATTTAACAGTTTGGTAAATTAATGAGAGTTCAGTTAGTTGATGCTTGCATTCATGTAACTACTGTATTTCAGATAACTGAGTATTCACTCATGGATAACTCATGCATGTCAGTTTAGTCAGAGACCCAATTGGGATCAGATGGAGGGATAGTGTACTATCAGTTGCAAGAATATTCCACTGTGAATATTCCTTACATGTAGAAGGAATGTTATTCCTTGAGGATTGTGCAATTGGACCTGAGGTTACAGTGAGTGTGATGAGGCCAATTCGCACATGTGATATCATTGGACCCCAATCAAAACTGCACAAGGAAATAGGAGGCTTGGAGGGCTTGAGGAAGACATATACTATGTCTATTCAGTGTGTGAGTTGTATTCTTTGATTGTATAAAGAGCAAGATAGCTTGAGAGATGATTCTTTTTGTAACTTGAATAAGATTTCCACTTGTATGATAATACAGAGTTGGAGTTTTAGGCTAGTGCTTTCCCCGATGATATATCTTCTATGTTTTGGTTGACTACTTCTCATTCTCAGTTATATTCGTTCTTGTTTAATGATTCTCATATTTGTTTAAGCTTCCACAAAGTTTATGGTAGAAGTAGATCTAGTATCATGCTTTAGGACATTGCATATATCAGGTGATCTACAGTGAAAATTCTACAGTGTGCTCTACTGTCCCGATCATGGAAATTTGATTTTGGGTACTTCCCCAAGGTACACCTTTTGAATGTGTCCTACTTCTCTAGTGATCCATTGGGGAGGCCTATGGAAATATCTTGCATAATATTCAAAGCGTAATGATGCAAATGGACAAGTCTTATATGCCAAATTTCACCAACATCGTGTCTCTGTACCTACTCCACCGTTGTGCGCAATGCAACACAATCCTCCACATCTATCTTATAGAGGTCCTTCAAGCAAACCTCAATATTCTTCACCTGTCCCATGGCTATGTGTCTTAGGAATTACTTTCCTTTGGTGAAAATCACATCATATCCATGGTCTTTCAAAATTGAAACAGAGAAAATATTCTTCTTTAATCCCAGAACAAACATCACATCCTTGAGCTTGAGAGGGGAGCTCGACTCTCTCTAAAAGGTGATTGTACAAATCCTAGTCACATTGTACCTTCCATCATCTCACATCTATATATCCTTCTCATCGAAATCACTGGAAAAATATATAGTCCCTATCATATGGAATGAGGCACCGTTGTCGAGATAGCACACACTTCCCATAATTGTGATATCCATGCTTGCAATGAGAGTAAAATAAAGCTCAAATTATAAATCCAAAGCTTCATCCACTGTTCCCCCTGAGGTATTATTTATTGTCTTATTGTTTGGAAACTTCTTGGCATAGTGCTCGAATTCATTACAGTGAAAGCACTTGAATCTAGACAAGTCTTTCTTCTTTCACCCTCTACTAGATTCTGCTTTGGATTGGGATTTCCTCCATTTCTTTTACATTCTATCCAAGGAACGATTTTCCTTATCCTCACCCTTGGATGACGTATTTATTTGGTATTTTTCCTTATTTCCTCCTATACCAAATCAAACCACAAGCATTCCCGCATTTGGTAGTTTCTCCCTCTCGTTCACTGAATCTTGGTAGTTGTGCCAACTCTTGGGAAGGCCTAGAAGGGCTAGGCTCACAAAATAATCCTTTGCTATAGTAATGCCAAATTGACCAATTTCATCATGACATTGTGTGAACCTACTCAAGTAATTTGGAATGGTATCGTTCCTCTACATCTTGACATTTCAAATTTTGTCCTTGAGTGCCAATTTCTTGTGGTCTCTATTATTCTGGAACAAATCTGTCAGTGCTTTCCACATTGCATACGGAGTCTCTTTCCCATGGATATTTGAGACAGTATGGTATTGTACTCCCTCCAATATGATTCTCCTCGCCTTGGATACACACTTTTGAAAATGCAACAAGAAATTCCTAATTTAATTTTTCCTTGATTAAACTAGGAGAAATTGCAATTTCAATTTCAGGAGAATACTTGGAGGTAGTTAATTGAAATGACATGGCTCTTGTCACTTAGTTAACTCAATAAATTAGAGTTGGATGAACTTGATTTCAGTTCTACATCATTGATTACTATTTTGTAGTTATCTATTTAAGCTAATTTTAGTTATTGTCATTGTAACTAGTTGTCACTGTTAGTAGAAGTAGTTGAGATTCCGTCAAGGGTGTGTAACATTTTTCACACTAATTAATGATACAATTAACTGGTCAATTAGCCTAAATTAACTCATGCATGCAGAGAAGTCAAGTTACCTAGTTGATATTGGAGTTCAAGGGCATTGTATTATCAATTGTAGACTTTTCCAAGTTGTAGAGGGGGTGTATGCATTCAAGGAAGGGAATTTCTCAATGAGTAATTTCCATAATTAATAGGGGGATAATTCCTCATCAAAGAACACAATGAAATAAGAGTTTGGAAGACTGAGAAATTGGCTAATTATTGGCTTGAGTCAGCCTGTGAGGCAGAGAAAATAGATTATACTAGTGCAGGGGTTGCTCAGGCTTGAGCAAGCATTACATTTCTTCTCTATTCTTTGATTAATGAAATACATATAGCAAGGCGTTTTGAGTAGTTGTTTTCCCCTAGATAAATATCTATGTTTGTGTGTTGAATCTTGATGCATGTTAATGATTTTTGTTCTCGGTTGTGATTTTCTTTTCGCAAATGAGTAGAGTAGCTTCAAGTCTTGTGATCTAGTAAATTTCATGAGCAGTTTTGAATCTACACATTCAATTTCTACATGGTATCAAAGCTAGATTTGTAGAAATGTGTACATGATATCAGGGTATGAATCATAGTAGAGAAGAGAATACAAAGTTGTCTTTGTAGGTGGATCGAATTTACAGGATCAATTCTTCAGAGCTAGCAGGATGGCTTTCTATGGACTAAGACTCGAGTATTCCCTTGAGGGTACCTCAAATTATGTTTCTAGGAAGGACAGAATGGAGGCCGTTTTGGAAGATAACGGGTTGAAGGAATTCATAGATAATGATATCATGAAGACTCCAACATCTAATGCTCAAGATCTAATAGAAGGGAAGAAGAGTGTCGCAAAGGTGAGAAGGATCATATTGGGGGAGTTCGAGACCATATTGTCTTGAATATCCATAAGAAAGAGACTCCATATCCAATGTACGAGGCCTTGATATATTTTTTCCAGAATAGTAGTTACCATAGGAAGCTGGAACTGAAGGACAAGCTTTAGAATATCAAGATGTAGAAGGGCGACACAATTCCACAGTACCTCAACAGGTTCACACAATGTCGTGTTGAACTTAGTCAAGTTGGTGTTACTGTAGCAGTGTATGATATGGTAAGCCTAGCACTTCTAAGCCTTTCCAAGAGCTAGTACAACTAATATGATTCAGTAAATGGGAGGGAGAAGCTACCAAATTAGGAACGTCTTTGGTTCAATTTGGTATAGGAGGAGATCAGGCGAAGCCCCAGAGAGAAGACCTCATCCAAGGGTGAGGATGAGGAAAATTGTGCCTTGGATGGAAAGGAAAAAAAAGGTGTGCCTTGGATGGAAAGGAAAAAAAAGGGAGAGGGAGGAAATCCCAATCCAAAGAAGATTCGAGTCAAGGGGGAAAGAAGAAATACTTTTCCAAAATCAGGTGTTTTCACTATCATGATCTAGGACACTATGCCATGAAATGTCAACACAAGAGGGCTAGCAAGAAGACCAAATGAGGAGTAGTGGGTGAAGCCTTGGCTTCATAGTTCGAACTTGACTTTACCCTCATTGTATGCATTCAAAGCAAAGTGATGGGTAGTATTTGGTATCTCGATAGCGGTGTCTCATTCTACATGGATGGAAACAAAGAATTTTTCAGTGACTTGGAGGAGAAGGACCTCAAAATGCACATTGGGATGGAAAATGATGGATGGTATAGCACGATTGAAATTGGTACTATTAATTTTTACAGGGAGTATGGCTCCCCTCTTAGGCCCAAAGATGTGACGTATGTACTGGGTTTGAAGAAGAATCTAGTTTGCATTGCGGTGTTGTAAGACCATGCCTATGATGTGATATTCAACAAGAGGAAGGATTTCTTGAGACACATCACCATGGGATAAGTGAAGAAGATAGGGGTTCAATTGAATAACCTATACAAATTATATGTGGAAGATTTTGCAACATTGAACAAAAAAGAAGACGAGGTGTATAGCTGAGGTTTCGTCAGATTATGGCATAGAATATTTGGCAATTTACATCATGGTGCTTTAAAGATCATTCAAAAAAATTCTACAGACCTCCCCAATGAATCACATCCGAAGGGTGTACATTGTGAAGTAGACAGGGACAGTTGAGCACATGATATCCTTGAAAGGATCCACTCTACTGTATGTCGACCTTTCTCGACAGCCTCCACCGCCAAGAACATGTATTATGTTATATTTTTGGATGATTTCTCATGGAAGTGATGGATCTCCTTCATTCAAAACAAAGACCAGACATTCACCAATTTTTTGCTTTTAAAGCACTTGTTGAGAAAGAGACTAACAGGAAGGTTAAGGTTGTAAGTAGTGATAATGATGGTGAGTATGTGTTGAATGAGTTTAAAAATTTATTTGTAAAGGAAGACATTCGATGGGATCTGGAAACACATCATAGCCCATAACAAAATGGGATAGCTTAGAGGAAGAAAATAACTATTGTGGGAGTAGCACAGACGATGTTGCATGACGAAATCCTACCTCTACACTTGTGGTCTGAAACATGCGACACAACTGTCTATTTGAAAAACATGAGTCCTCACAGGATTCTTGGCATGAGTACGCCAGAGAAAGTTTCTTTAGGGAAGAAACTAGATGTGTCATAGTTGAGAATCTTTGGATCATCAATTTATTGTCATGTTTCCAAGGAAGAAAGGAAAAATCTAGAGATGACAGCAAAGTTGGGCATCATTGTGGGGTACACTAATACCCCTCACAACTATTGGGTGTAATTTCCATCCCTCAGGATGGCAATGGTCATATGGGATGTGAAGTTTGATGACGAGAAGGAAATCAAGTGTTCTCTTGAAAGGGATCTTCAGTTGCAACCTGATCAGGAGATTTTGGATCTAAAGGAAGAATCTCAGGAAGTTTTAGAGTAGCCACAAGCAAAGGAGGAGAGAGTGGAGACATCCACTCAAGTAGATACATCCAAAGGAGGAAGGAAGTAAACCAAGGAAGCTGATGGATTATTTCAAGATGCTAGAGAGAATGTGGGAGCACCCACATCATAGCGCATGTAGAGGAAGTCACTAGGTACATGGCTATGATGAGTGAGCCAATTGAGACAGAACCATCCTCATTTGAGGAAGCAATGCACCAACTAGTATGGGTTAATGCTTTGGTATAGGAATATGATTCCATTCTCTAAAGTAGTATTTGGGAAGTGGTCTCAAGACCAAAAAACAAATTGGTGGCTGGTTCGAGATGGATTTACAAGGTAAATGATGTAGCAGACAAGAGAATAGAGAAACACAAGGTAATATTTATGGCCAAGGGGTTCTATAAGGTGGATGGAATTGACTATGAGGATAGGTTTACTCGAGTAGCAAGGTATTCATCCATTAGGTCAATTCTAGCACTGTTAGCATAGATGGGGTGGAAGGTCCAGTAGATGGATGTGTAGACAACATTCCTCAATGGCGTTATTCAGGAGGAGGTGTATGTTGAGCAATTGAAGGGGTTTAATACCTTTGAAAGGTTAAATCTGAGACTTTTGTGATCCATATTGTCAAGGATAATTTTAGGGGAGAATGTTCGCCCTTTGGCGAAATTAAGGGGTTTTAAATTTTTAGTGGGCGAATATTTTGTATCATAGTACATTTTTACAAATCACCTCAAATAGCCCACCTTATTTTAAGGGAGAGGGTAAAAAAGGTAAATTTAGCCCTTGAAATTAGGACTTACAACCTTCCATTCGCCCATTTTCAAGAATAGGTTTTATTTAAGTGAATCCTATGGGCCAAATACCATATTTATAAAAGAGGTATGGTAAATTAATAAAAATATAAATAAATGAGAGGTATGGTAAATAAATAAAACATTTTTTATATTTACTCCATAATTCACCTTATATACATGTAAGGGTGTAAACAAATAAAAATATAAGTAAAATGGAGGTATGGTAAATAAATAAAACGTCTTTTTATACTTACTCAAAAGGTATGGTAAATAAATAAAAATATAAATAAACTAGACGTATCGTAAATAAATAAAACCTCTTTTTATATTTAGTCCATAACCCTCGTTCTATTTATGAAGGCTCAAGAAAGAGGTTTTATTTAAGTGAATCCTATGGGCCAAATACCATATTTGTAAAAGAGGTATGGTAAATTAATAAAAATATAAATAAACGAGAGGTATGGTAAACAAATAAAACATTTCTTTATATTTACTCCATAAGTCACCTTATATTTACAAACACTCAAAAAATGGGTTATATTTAGGTGAAACCTATGGCCAAAATACTATGGGACAAATACCATGTAATAGATTGTTATTAATACCATGCAAAAAATCATTATTAACCCTAATATTAGGATTAATAAAAATAAAAATGGCACATGGTATTGACCCATGGTATTCACCAAAATGGCACATGGTATTGACCCATGGTATTCACCTGGAATGTAGCCTATTTAAATGGGGGAATTAAACCAGCATGTAGCCTATGCTAAGATTCACTAGGACTTTACAAAGTTTTATTATTTAGTGAAAAACTCGCCAAGATCTTACAAGATTTTATAATTGAGTAAAATATTCGTCATGCCTGGTGAGAGATTCGCCATGCCCGGTGAGAGATTCGCCAAAAAATTATATATACATATTATATTATTGATAAAATCGCCTTTCATTTTTCCTATATAACATGGAGATTCGCCCCTTTATTATATTTATAAATTTAGGGGGGGTTCTTAAAATTTTCCCTGCATATTGTAGATAAATGTCTTTTGGATTAATCACATCATTAGGATTTGGTCGATGTTTCGAACAAACTAGTGTGGTTCATCCTCAGGACAAGGTGAGAAAATCATACAATCTTCAAGTATAAATAGCAAGGATGCATCATGCTCCAATTTTAGCTGACATTGGACCATGATGCACCCCTGCTAGTTATACTTGAAGATTGTATGATTTTCTCATTAGTTGGTTCGAAACATCAACCAAATCATAAATTTGATGTGATTAATCCGAAAGACATTTATGTACCTTTGAAAGGGATTCACATGTGTGAAAACTCAAGCGAGCATTATATAGAGTCAAGAAATCACCTCGTACTTAGTATACTAGGATGGATAACGATCTCACCAGTTTGGGCTTCACCATAAGTGAAGTAGATGCAAACCTTTATCTCATTGTGGTAGAAGGAAAATTATTGATTATTTTTTTATATGTCAATGGCTTGATCCTTATTGGTGATGAGAATTTCATTAGATCTTGCAAGGAGGACCTTCCAAGAGAGTTTGAGATGAAGGACATGGGACTCATGCATTATTTCCTCTATTTGGGAGTATGGAAAGGATGTGGGGAAGTGTTTGTCTCTTAGGGCAAGTATGCCAATGAGATACTGAAGAAGTTTTGTATGGAGAGAAGCAAACTCATGGACACTACTCTAGCAGGTAATTGGAAGAAATAGGATGCCACTTCAGGTGAGGAAGCGGGGGACTTCCATTTACAGACATATTGTGGGTTCACTCATGTATTTGGTGAACACATGACCATAACTATGTTATACAATTAACCAACTTAGTCAAGCCATGGTTAATCCAACCAAATTGTATTGGAAGGAAACAAAGCATGTGTTGAAATACCTCAAAGGCAATACTCAGTTTTGTCTTTAGTACAGACAAACAAAGAGAGTGAAGTTGCAAGGCTTCATAGATCTAGATTGGGCGAGAATTCCATCAAATAAGAAGATCACACCAGGAAGAATTTTTAGTGTTGGGTTAGTGACAATTTCTTGGTATAGCAAGAAGTAGATATTTATGGCACTCATCTCTGCGGAAGAAAAATACATGGTTGCAAGTCAAGCAACATGTAAGAATATATGGATGAGAAATATTACTGTTGGATTATTTATTCAAAATATGGGTCCTACAATGATTTACTGTGACAATCATATTTGTAACAAAATCACTGAGAATCCAATATTTCGTGATTGATCCAAGTATATCGGCATCTAGTATCACCATCTACGAGATTGTGTGCAGAGGCACATTATATTGTTCTAGTACATTCTTACAGAGGAACAAGATGCAAATACATTGACTAATGATTTGTCAAGAGGAAAATTTGAGTTCCATAGAAGTATGATTGGGGTATCAGATAATCCCTTTCTTGCTGAGAGAGAGTGTTGAAAATGAAACAAGAAATTCCTAATTTAATTCTTCCTTGATTAAATTAGGAGAAATTCAAATTTAAGTTTCAGTAGAATACTTGGAGGTAGTTAATTGAAGTGACATGGATCTCGTCACTTAGTTAACTCTGTAAATTTGAGTTGGAGACACTTTAGTTCATTTCTACACAATTAATTGCTACTTTGTAGCGATGCATTTTACTTAATTTGAGTTATTGTTAGTGTAACTAGTTCTCACTATTAGTAGAACCACTGGAGATTCAATCAAGGGTGTGTAAATTTTTTCACATTGAGTAATAATCTAGTTAATTGATAAATCATCCTAGCTTAACTAAATCATGTAGAGAATTTGAGTTACCTAGTTCATATTGGAGTTCAAGGGAAGTGTACTATTAGTTGCATAATTTTCCAAGTTTTACAGGGGGTTCAAGCAGTCAAAGGAGGGCCTAAAGGAGTTGCGCAATTATCAATGGTTAATTTCCCTAATTAATATAGGGATAATTCCTTATCAAAAAATGCAAGGAAATAGGAGATTGGTAGGCTAAGAATTTGGCTAAGTATTTGCTTGAGTTAGTCTGTGAGGAAAAGAGATAGATTATGCTAGTGCAAGGGTTTCTCAGGCTTGAGCAAGCATTATATTTCTTCTCTATTCTTTGATTAATGCAATACAGATAGTACGGGGTTTTGAATATTTTATTTCCCCTGGATAAATCTTTGTGTATGTTTGTTGAATCTTGATGCGTGTTGATGATTGGTGTTCTTGATCGTGATTGATTTTATTTCCATAGATGAGTAGAGTAGCTTCAAGTCTTGTGATCTAGTAAATTTCATGAGCAGTTTTGAATCTACACATTAAATTTATACATGGTATCAAAGCTACATTTGTAGAAATTTCTACACACACTTCTTCCATTCTGCTAGATCATCAACATCATATGTTTCTAGTTTCAGAATATCCTTATCAATGAATTCCTTCAACACATTATCCTCTAGTACTAACTCCATGCATTACTTCCATGCAACATAATTCTATCTTCCCTCGAGGGCATACATGAGCCTTAGTCCATTGAAATCCATCTTCTCAGTCTTGAAGAAAACTTGCAACCCTGATCTGGAAACTCAAACCTCCTGCAATGGAAACTTTGAAATATCTACTCTAGAATGATTCCAACTCTAATACCATGTAGAAATAAATGTGTATATTCAAAACTACTCATGAAATTTACTAAATCGCAAGACTTGAAGCTACTCTGTTAATCTGCAGAAGTTAATTCACTATCTAGAACAAGAATCATAAACATGAAAAATGAAACATCACACATGCACAAATATTTATCTAGGGGAAAGAAATGGCTCAAAACCCCTTACTATCTATATTGCATCAATCAGAAAATGGAGATGAAATACATATGTTTGCTCAAAGTTGAGCACACCCTACAAGTTTATAGTCTATCCCTCTGCCTGACTGACTGACTTTACACAACAATTAGCCAATTTTCAAGCCCTCAAGCCCTTCAAGCTCACATTTCCTTTCATTGTTTCCATGGGAAATCAGTTCCTATTATTTAGGAATTTCCCACTATTGAATTACACAATTCCCTAGGGCCGTTCCTCTAACTACATGCACCACCTACACACACGGGAATATAATACCACTGATATTAAAATTCCTTGGAATGTCTATCTCAACTAGGTAACGTGAATTCTCTACATGCAACAATTATTTTGTTTTGATTGATTAGTTAACTACTTTCTCATTGATTGTGGTTGAAGTTCCACTTCCACAACTTGACCTCCACAAGTTATTCTAATAGTTAGAACTAGTTAAACTGACAAGAACTCAAATTAGCAAAAATAGATTGCTACAAATTAGAAATAGGATATAATGAATTGAACTCGAGCTTTCCCAACTTGAATTAACTAAGTTAATTAAGGGAAAAGTGCCATGTCACCTTAGCTAACTACCTCCAAGAATTTTGTTGAAATACAAATTCAATTTTTCTCTATTTTGACCAAGGCAAAGTCAAACTCATATTTTCTTGTTGAATTTTCAACATCTTGTCAAGTAACAAGTCAAAAACATATCTAAACAATACTATCGTATACCAAGTAGCATCAACTACATCATAATTAATTGCCCATCAAGTCATAAAACCCTTAATAGTGCCAAGCCTTCTCTGCATCAAATACTATATTTGAATGTGCAACACGAATCAACAAAAAATGTGACAATTCCTCAAACCCTAATTCATTATATAACAAGTAAAATTTTAAAATATAAGGCCAATTATCTTCACAATAATACTATCATATATCAAAAAAGGTAGTAGAAAACAAGGCACATCATAGATCTATATGACTAAGTTTCCCGATCATCAAATTTTTTCACAAATATTCATCAAGGACAACTTTGTTATAGGAATCACATTGTTGTCATAGGAAGTACATTGGTGAAATAGGAAACCTATCAATACTGTACTTCAACCATTCAAAAATCATTTCATAGCATCAATATGTTACATAACTGTTGAGCGTTCCTACCAGTGGCAACAAACACAGAACCTCAAGGAATATCACATCACCATCATGAAATAGAAGACAAGAAGCAACATTTATATCAAACAATTCCAAAACCTCATCACAATATTAGGTAAAGTAAATAAGCATAAAGACCATTTAAAATACTGATTTTATGTCTATAGAAAACAAGCAACATACTCTTCTTCCATAAACTCCTGAATACATAGGAATTAACCTGAAAACAAACACTACCCAAATTTGTCACGCAACATTTTTGTAACCTTGTCACATGAACATGATTGTTTTTTTGCAATTAATAAGTCACCAACGGATTCCACCAAGCAAGATATCAATGGAATTTGATTCATAAGAAACTTTGTCAATGTTCTTCTCACGAATCTCAACCAATCTTCTTACAGAACACTACAACCAAGATACAATCATCTACAATATAAAAATCAACTCATCAACCCACTGAAACATAAAGAATATATATTAGATGTGTAGTGTCAATAAGTCTTACACACTTGTTCAATTTCTCACTCAAGATCCACAGTAGAATCTAGTAAAATATTTTACCAAATCTCTAACAAAACACCAAATTAACAATTATAATTTCATAATTCAATATCTACGATTGAAAAATCCAGTGGTACATACATCCACTGTATGGATCCCTACAAAAACTATTATAACACTTGTTCTACAATGAGAATATTGATCACCTACACTCTAGTCAGATAGAGACATCAATTCAAATTTATTTAATCATATTTATAATCATTTCAACCATGACTTCAAGAAACAAACTACAAAAAATATTATAAAAAAAATACTTCTTCCCAAATCATTGTCAAATCAATCTATTACAAAGGAATGATAAGAAATGCATGAAACAATTAATACATAATATAGAACATGACGATCAATATTCATCAGGTGTGTATAGATATGCAAAAAAGAATGGTGTGCGTATATCCCAAATCACACTTGACCTATGCATCAAATTAATTTGTAAATGTTGCAAAACATCGATGTTAGAATAAGACAAAGATACACTCACTCAACTATATTTACATTGATCCCTTCATTAAAACTAAGATTACAAACTTTTGACCTTTTTCCTGTCCATTTTCCATTATAATTTACTTTCCACATCGACCCATAATCTTTCTCCTAATGTTAATGCAATCTGGCCTCAAAATTATGTTTTTCCCATTGATAAGTCATTTATGTAGAGCAGCATGGGTTACGGAGATGCCAGATCAAGTGTGCATTTTTACCATATTGTTGCGATCATCGAGTTTTTACATTACGATATGTACTCCCCTACAAAACCACTTTAAATATTTTTTACATAAATCCAAAGTCTAGCCAACAAATAGAATAATAACTTGAGCAAATTTTTGCATACAAATCATTGAGCCATCAAGATCTATTCCTTTACTTATTATATGTGTACAAAATAGGAATAGGAAGGATACAAAATTTGATTAAATATCATTAAACAATCATATCACTCTTCATTATGTAATCCAAGATCAAATATAGAATGAATGTAGAGTTCTAAAACTAAGTTTGTATGCAAAACAATGGACCTCCAGGAGCTATGCATACTAAAGAGGGCATTAATTCCATAAGATGATTGACATAAGGAAGGAGATGAGACACCTATCTAATCAATTGGAAGGCTTGCATAAGGCCATGGTCTTATTGTAGAAGCTACAAACACCCTCCAAAATGTTTCCTTAGCTTCCTTTTGGAGCCTCCCTACCAACCATCCTCAGCAGCATGTCTTGCACCGTCAAGCATATAGGCTTTAGTTGTTTCGCAATGTTTTGTCAGCCTATGCATGCCAGTTCGATTCACTCCCCTCACAAGTTGTCTTTTTGGATTTAGACCATATGTTGTTCAAGCATCTCCCTTAGAAAATTGCGCAACTCTTGAGGGGAACCAACCTTCCATCTAGAAATTGCACAAATTAGTTGGCCAGCTTGCTAAGCTCAAGGATTGCACAAATCAGTGTATCAAGATTCCCTCAGAAAATTGTGCAATTTTGGAGGGGAACCAACCTTCCCTCCATAAGTTGTGATAATCAGCCTGGCAGCATGCTGGGATCCAGAATTATGCAGAGTAGTTTGGCAGTGTTCCTCCAGAAAACTAGGCAATCTCACTCAGCACTGCTGCTCAACCTAGAAATTGCACAATTCTGGGAGGCATTCACCCAATGACGCTAGAAATTGTGCAATCCCTCTGAGAAATCTAGCCTAGCTCAACCCAGGAACTTCGCAAATTTTCATCCCAGGCTTGCAGACCAATGCATGTGCCCTTAGGTTGACCGGTTCCCTCCGAGACTCAAAAAAACTAAGTTTCATGCATGGACTACTTTTCCCAAGTCAACATGCAAAGGAATCCCTAGATTTAGGTATCTATTTTTAGCAGTTATAGGATACATGCAAGGATCATTTTCGAAACCTCTTGCCAACTGTCACTTTTCCTAGATTTTTGGCATGCACATCATAAACTAAATTTTATCAAAACTTATGAACCAGACACTGCAGAGCTAATACCTCACATCGATCTTGCAGCTCTGACATCCCACATCATATCTAGAAGTCGTCAATACATTCAGCCTAGTTGTTTCGGGGTAAGCCCGCTTTGCATGTCTTGCGCTGTGTGTCTGTCACTTTTTGAGTTTTGCTTTGTGGGAGTGTTGTCTACTTTCTTTCAATGAGTGCTTGACGTTGTTTTGATGTATGTTAGCTTGTATAAGAATTGTTTCAGTTTCATTCGCATCTCACTGTTATCGCATGCATGACAATGTTTTTGTGCCGACGGTTGTTGTTGCGGTGACTTGTTTCACACACATTCATGTTTTTCCATTTTCTGAATCTCGCACTTACTGTTTTCATGCATGATCATTCACTCTTGTTTACACTCAGCTTCAATATGCATTCAGACTTGTCATGTTTTAGTCGCCCCTCGGCGGGTTTGGGCAACCTTAGCTGAGACTCTGCTTTGCTCAAACAACATTGCACAATTCCGAGAGAGAAGCCTCTACCTCCTCCAAAAAAATTTACAATTCTAGCCAGTCACCACCCTCCAGTATTTCTTTGTGCAATTTTGAGAGGCATTGACAGCTAGCCCATAAAATCCCGTAATGCAGTCCCTAGACTTGGATCACTTAACAGCTAAAATTATGCATTGTGTAATCTCAGCATCTAGCAAGCCAGGCTGGACTATTCATTGCATTGTTCCAGCAGTTAGTCTGCCTCCTAATAGCCTGGGCTATTCCTTGTGCATTTTTTGCAGTTAGTCTCTCGACCTCCCAGTGGAAATTGCACAATATTCACAGACAGTCATAAATGTATGTTACATGTTAGTCCTCCAGTGTGTTTTGGTTTTCGACAAACAGATTGCTTGTCATGAGTGTTTCTATGTCTGTGGGTATCACAGGTTCTTGCTTGCCTATCAATAGCACAGGTACAATGGTTTCTAGGAGAGTAGAGACGAAGACACTATTCAGAACACAACTGGGGATGTCGTCGATCATGTGTCTGTGAACCTTCCTATCTATGAAGAAATCAAGTTGTTCATGGACAAGGATGTCAATATGAAATCACAGGGACGTGATAGTGAGAAGAACCATCAGCAGCAGTAGAAGGTAGCACACCAACATGTGAAAAATGCAAGGGGAATGTTGTTGACAATGCAGAGGCAGAGCAAAGTTGCAAGCTCAAGTAGATCCACCTATGATGAAACCAGCTTTGGAGATTGAGGCTATGAGGTGACATCGTGACAAGAGGATCACACGAATGTAGAGGAAGAATGGGTTCTTCACAAACGAGAGAAGGAGTTGAAGCGGGAACAGGCACTGCAGGAGGCGCAACATAGACAAACCGATTAAATTTCACCCATACAGGTTATGGAACCATCCAACAGCTAGCATGGAGTAGAAAGGGTGAGTAGTGTTGCCGATCACATGCAAGGCTATTCAGGAGCATGAATTTCATTGTGCGCATGCATGCAATCCCACCCATTTGTCACACTCATCGAGGCGAAGACAAGAAGCAAGTCTGACTAGAGCTGAACATGTATCTTGACAAGTTGAAGCGCATGGTTACAAGCACACACTCGGAGATCAACACAAACACTATGCATGAATATGTCACTAGTCCAGCTGCACTCAATATGATGATGCACATGTTGTCAGATGAGTTGGAAAAAGGAGCCATATCATTGTATATGGATGCAACGGAGGCAAGAGTTTGCTTTCAGCAAGATTTCACCATTAAGCACACGCACACCATCACAGACAACCAAGCTTGGCATCATTTCTCCATCGTCGCCCATCACAAGGATGTTGAAAAGTTGGTCTTAACAAAATGGTCCGAGTGTTAGTGATCTCTTGCATGGCTTTCTCAAGCCATTTTGTCTCATGGATACATGTGCAGATTTTATGTAACGTCTTGTTAAGTGGAAGTTCAAGTGTTGATATTTGAATGTAACAGTCATAGAGTAGTTGAAGAGTCATGAGGGTAAATGAATAGTCACAAAGGGGAATGTCAACAGTCACCCCACCCTTTCATATAAATAGTCACTCATAACTCAGGCTTTTGGTCAACCAAGTTTCTGATAAGAGTAAATTAGAGAAAGTTTGGAGAGTATTGTAACGAGCCTTGACTTCTCCACTGTGCAGAACTTGTATATCTCTTTGGAGGAGTAGGCGGCAATGACTCTAATGTTCTATTGTCGGAACTAGTGGTTGGTCATGGTTGTATTGTATGATTGGAACTTTCACTTCTTAATATAATAGAGCCAACACATTTCATGCATATGTTGTTATTTTATTTCAACTAACTTGTTTACTTTAATAATATGTATCTTCTTGATTACACATGCATGTATGGCTTTCCTATATAAGTATGTATGAACCTTACTGAAATGTGTTGTTGGTTTAACTATCAGTTTGGATTACTAGCTCACTCGCCTTCCAATTTTTGATGCATCTTTGCTTGTGTGTTCCCTCCTAAGCCGCATGCTTTCACAGGTTTCCAAGGGGTGCACTCACCTCACTCTCCATGTGTTATAACCGTTCATGCACCTTCCTTGACATGTTGCATATCTCACACCCTTGCTACCAACAAGGACATCTTACTTGCCTCTGTGTGCAACCGTGGTCAAGGCGATACCATACGACCCACTGCTGGGATTCCTACACCAAATGGTCTGAGGTCTAGTTGGGACATCTTACCGGTGAGATCCCCTAACATGTTGGAGGTATAACACCATCAACATTTTGGTGCGAGAATGAGGGCTAGATGACAAGTTGAGTCCTCATCATCTGTTTTGAGTCTTCGCACATCTATCATGGAGTTTGTTATAGTTAGCCCTCTGAAATATCTGTCCAATGGACATATCCTTCACATCAAAAGGGAATTTTGGGATCACCTATCACAAATGACGTATGATGGTGAAGGAAAAGTGGTATGGCCTAAGAATTTAGATGACTTCCATCCGCTCATGAAGGGCATGGAAGATTTTAATGAAATAGAGGTCTGTCACTAATCTCACACAAACTTTGTGACCACCCATTGCAATGGTGTGGCACACTATCTCATAACTCTGTGCACTCATTTAAGTAGTTCAACGATTTAATCGATTATTTTTTCCACCATTTTGATCCTTAAGTACTTGATAAACAATTGTTAAAACAATGAAAGGTCCCGCATGAATCACCTATGGATTTTTCAGAGCGCTTCCATCTATTCATGTTTGAAGCCCCGAAATGTTAGATGAAATTTTAGTATCTCATGGACAAATTTGAAAATTTCCTTATCAAATTTGTCAAGCCCAAGAATAATTTAAAGTTAAAACTCCACTCAACGTACTTCTGTGATGGAGTTGTGCAATCACAGATGGACGTGGTCACTGTCACAAGTGATTGTGCATCGTCCCCTCATCAAACAGCTCCACCATCACAGAGTGATGTGGGAGAGCATGCACACAAATCTTTTCAATTGTCACATCCTCCCGACATCTCTCCTTCCAATTTTCGTACAATCTTGGTTGTGAATCCATTGGGTTATCACATGTATTTTATACCTCAACCTCCATCTTTGTACTCGGGTGATCCTCTGGATGACACGGTCTTGTGTTCTTCCATTCTGAACTCTACACTTTGTGTGAACGAGGATCAAGCCATCGATAGAGTTGGTGTTGTACAACCAACATGCATTGTCATTCATGAAGAGTATGACTAGGAGCTTGAACATCCACCGATAATAGAGGACCATCCCTATATGTCCATACCTCCTCTGTTTTTTCGAGACATCCTTGATGATCCTACCATCCTTGATTTTTCATGTGTATCTCCGTCCATGGATGCACCCATTGTTGATCATTCGTAGGACACACCATATGTCAGCCCATCATCTTACAAAGGAGAGGACCAATAATTCATTGAAAATCCACTTGATATTTCATCTAATATTTCCAGAAACATAGAGGGTGAACATCCTTGCTTCTCATCTACCCCTCTGTGTGATTCATCAAATCATGAGGATGTCGACAAACATCGTGAGTTTTTTGATCTTGGTTGTTGTGATCTCTATACTTCTTCACCCTATCACGATATTGATTCAACTGTTGTTAATCCATATAAGACACTAGTGTACAATGATCTATCTGTCGATGAATTCGAAACCTTGCAGGTTGTTGAGGCACTTCAGCCTGAGCTGATGGTTATGTCATGTCCTCGATGTCTTGAGGTTGGTTTCATTTCCAATCAGGAAATTGTTCAAACACCTAAGGCTCCTCATCACTCATCTGCATGCATTGAATATCAATCTCACACACAAATCATGCCTCCTCCACTCGAACTACATGATCCCATCACTCATCCATTGGAGGAATCTTACTCAACAAGCTAATGTGTGTGACACAAGTTGTCTTTGTTTCTTTCGTTTGCTTGAATGTCACAATCAAGAGTGTGCGTATAATTAACATCTGCGCGTAGTGTCACACAACACCATGGTAAGTCCATAGACCATATGTCATGCACTTTCACTCAATTATGTTCTATGGATGCATTTAAACTTGAAATGTGCTTGTCTTCATTGTTATATCTTTCTTCTTTGCTGGTTCTCATAGCTGTGTTGTTCGCGAACCATGCCTTCACCAACATGGGTCAGCCAATGCACCGATTGTTTCATTTGAAGTATCACTTCACATGAGTATACCCATGCACCATTAGGTTAGGAGTAGGAGTGTTGTTTCATTTTGGTTTGTTTGCTTGCATGCATGTTTGCTTACTCGCTTTGCTTACGCATTTACCTATGTTTCTTTATTTTTTTCCTTGTTTACATCTATAGAGGTTAGTTTAGCATGAGAACATGTGCGACTCTTCAAACAAGCTGGGTAAAGTACAAGAGGAATTGTGCATTTATCAATACTTGATTATATTTCATCTTGCCTCTGTATGAAGAACTTGTTATCTTTATCCCATGATACATCAATGGAAAATATGTATTGTTCGAAGTGAAGTTTAGTAAAAACAAATGCTTGTGCGCTAACTAGTATCACCTACTCTAAACAATGTAAACTTTGAAATGGGAACTATAAACTCAAAATGGGAACTCTGGCCCAAAAACCCCAAAAAAACCACAAAAACAGTGCTCAAAATGAAAAGTTTGTATACTGGAACGATGTTTTTTTTTTAGGTGTCAATTTTGCGGTTGTTTTAAAAATGGCAGTGACTACGAAATTTTCTACGAAATTTTCCTGCAAAATATAGCTTCAGAACGAAAGTGTTGATACTGGAATAATGATTTTTTTTTTTTAGGGTCAATTTTCATACTTTTTAAACAATGCTAATAAAACCAATTTTTTATGTCTCAAACAAAGTTAACTTTTAAGGAAAAACACATTAATGTTTCTGGTAGAATATCATTTTTCTTTCCTAAGTATAAATTTAACATGTTTTCAACCACAAAACTAAAAAAACATGACATTATGAACAAATTATATCACTGAATGAATTCAAAAGTCTTTATTTGTACACTGAATAAAAGAGACATTATATCTCTAATTTGATATTGCATTGTAGATATTTAAACAATAAAATTTATCATACTTAAGACATAATCCAACAACATAAAAATGCTTCATAACTTCTCATTTAACAAAATATGGAAAACATTAATTTTATTTGAAGATACGATGCATACATCAGTTATATAAACTGTCTTAAACAATTATTCAAAATCACTCATATTTTCTTGCACACCATCAGAATTCACATCTCCAGATGAGTGACTGGATGCTGACGAAGATGTTCCATATTCTTCTCTTTCATCAACTAGTGCCCCATCTGAGTCCACATGCATGCCCAAGATTCCAGGTTTCAAAAGTCTTCTAGATCTACGACTGGTTTCAGTAGAGTCCCATGTCAACACTATTCCTTCTGGTAACAACCTTTTCAGAATCTCTGTCGTCTTCAAGCGAAGAGTTCCTCTCTTTGTTAAATTGAAGTCATAAACAAGTATGTCAACATCCTTCAATTGTAATATGTCTGTGCGGCGGCGATTTATATTTGTACCCTTCTTTTTCTTTTTCCACCATTTTTTTTGTCAACTACCATCTCTGGCTTATACACACCATTGAATGGGTGTGTATTTGTGGCATACCAATGTACTTCAACACCTATAACATCCTCATTTTCTGTAAAGACCTTTAAAACTTTAGCAACCCAAAATGGATAGCCATTGGGATCTCCATCTACTAGCACTGCAATCATGCAACCCTCCTTAATATCCTGTACTGAACCCCTCTAAAGGTCTTCCATGGCTTCACGTTGTGCACGAGATCTTCTCGGACCTATATACATCTCTCTTTCCTCTACCTATGAAGAATTAATAATACCTTGAGATTGTTGTTGTTCAACAATGTTTACTTCCTCATGTTCATTCGACACATTTTGTGGCCAAATAAATGGATTTTTCAAAGGTATATCTTCATTTATTGTTGTCGAAATGAGATCACTTTGATTATTGAAAAACGACTCCCACCAAACTGAATCAACAATGTCAAAGTACTCATATGTATATCTAATACATTTTTTAATTTCTTCCAGGCAATCATAATAATTTATAGCCCTGTTCTGTCTACGTGCATTCTGAACTTCACCAACTGATTGTAATGACAATATTTTTGATGTTAATATTGGATGATCTGGAATGAACTTCAAAAATTGCAATCCTGATGACGGTGCCCACACTGTAGTAGTTGAATACTTCTTGCCCCATATTAGTGTTTTCCCATCAATTTTTTTGATACGAAATTGATGTTGGAAGCTAATGTCATTAAGTTGTTCAATGCATTTCCCCTCACCATATGATCCCAGAATAAACCTTCGCATGTCAACAGTTTCTTCCAACACTTCAAAAGCAGGCTCTGGCATGTATGATTTCTTAATACATTCAATTAGTGATGGCAAGCTCCCAACTTCCTTCCTCCTCAATGTGACTGAAAAACGACTGAACATCTGATCAATATGGTCATGAGTGTGCCCAACAAGAAGGAAACCAACCTTTACCTTTTGAAAAATTCTCAATTCAACAAGCATGTTCAGATACCCAAAAACAATCTGATTTTTGTTTTCATGGCAAGTGTTGTCCAATTGTAGATACAAAAGTTCAGGAAGATTACCAGACCAATGAGAAATCACATCATGAATTATGGTTATGGTCAGATTTGCATCATTATGAATATTTGGAGCTGTGAAGTACACCCTTGGCAGCATTTTCCCATTGAATACCATACAACCGACCAAGTGAAACTGAATAAAATTTTCCTCTTGTAGATTTTTGGGTGTGCGAACAAAATGTGGTAAAAGTGTTTTCTTCTGGTCCATACCATCAATTATCAAACCCAAATATTTATTTGGATTATCATAACACTTCTTTCGATGCTTGTACAACTTCTTCCTTTCATTTGTTTGTTGTTCGCGATGCTCCTGAAGTTCTTTGACAATTAAATCTACACAACATAAAAGAAATTCATTAAGAAATATGTTTTCATAGTTGATGACTATACAATTTTAAAAGTAAAAGTTATGAACACTTACCTCTTTCTGAGCCTTCACATTTGTCCCTTTTTTATTTAAGAGAAGCACATGTACTGCAAATCCCCATCCTTGTCTTCTTAGGAATACGAACATTATTGAATTCTTTCTTCCATATCTTCACAAAATATTGATATGTAATAAAGTGGCCTTGTCCCTCCGCACTTTCTGCATATTCTTTGTATAAGTTGTAAATTTCTCGTCTTGAAAAATTATCTGGAATATGTATTGTCTCTCTATTTGGCATACACTCTCCATGCTTTGAAAAGAAATATTTCATCCATGACATTGCAGTATTTGATAATGGCCCAAACTGTCTTTTATAACGTACTTCTGAATAAAATGTGGGATCCTTTTCCAAATTTTCTTGAATTCTCGAGAGACGAAAATTCCCAATTGAATGAAACATTTTGAAAGCTTTTCTACACAATAAAAAATTCCTAATATGATAATCATAACCTGACAATGTAGATTGCATGCAGCCAACTAAATATGAGTTTTGCATGCTTTTATTCATTGACAAATATCTCTTCCTGCTTTCTAATGCAAATGTGAAATCCATACGTTTCAAGCAACTTTTTTGGCAACATTCACTTGAAATGAGAGCGCTGATAGAACTTCTTCTTGTCAGATATTCTGCTCTACCCCTTGTATAACTAGAATAGCTTGCATCGATACGAAAAGGTCTACTCCTACTCCTCGATACAATATTTCTTGGCAACATCTCCATCATTGGATCATCATTTTTATAAGGACTTTCATCATCATTAAGAGGAACGTTATCCACACTATGATCTGCTCTGATTTTCAAATTTTGACTGAGAGGATACCCTTCATCTTCCCCTTCTTCAGTGCTACTATCATAGTCCTTAAAATTCAGACTAAATGGAAAATCTGACTCGATGTTTAATGGATATTCTTCCTCATGTACATTGTCAGTGCTACTCTCATAGTCCATAGAATTAGGACTATGCTGAAAATGTGGCTGTTTACTTATTGAAGATGCTACATCCTGTCCTTTGTCACTGCTACCTTTATACTGATTAGAATTAGGACTAACTCCATCATCCTGTTCTTCATCATTGTTGCTCTCATAGTCCTTAGAATCAGGACTAAGAGGACATTGTGATACTCCAATGTTTTGAAAATCATCATCCCGCGCTTCATCACCGCTGCTCTCATAGTCCTTAGAATCAGGACTAAGAGGACATTGTGATACCCCAATCTTTTGAAAATCATCATCCCGTGCTTCATCACCGCTGCTCTCATAGTCCTTAGAATTAGGACTAAGAGGACATTGTGATACTCCAATCTTTTGAAAATCATCATCCCGCGCTTCATCACCGCTGCTCTCATAGTCCTTAGAATTAGGACTAAGAGGACATTGTGATACTCCAATCTTTTGAAAATCATCATCTCGCGCTTCATCACCGTTGCTCTCATAGTCCTTAGAATCAGGACTAAGAGGACATTGTGATACTCCAATCTTTTGAAAATCATCATCCCATGCTTCATCACCGCTGCTCTCATAGTCCTTATAATCAGGACTAAGAGGACATTGTGATACTCCAATCTTTTGAAAATCATCATCCCGCGCTTCATCACTGCTGCTCTCATAGTCCTTAGAATCAGGACTAACTGGACACTGTGACACTTCATACTTTTGAAATTCATCATCATGCTCTTCATCACTGCTGCTCTCATAGTCCTTAGAATTAGGACTAAGTGGACACTTTGACACTCCATTTTTTTGAAATTCATTATCACATTCATCATCACTGCTGCTCTCATAGTCCTTAGAATTAGGACTAAGTGGACACTTTGACACTCCATTATTTTGAAATTTTCCATCATGCACGTCAAAACTGCTGCTCTCATAGTCTTCAGAATTAGGACTAAGTGGACATCGTGACCCTCCATTCTTTTGAACTTCACCATCACATTCTTCAAAACTGCTAATCTCATAGTCCTCAGAATTACGACTAAGTGGACATTGTGACACCCCATTCTTTTGAACTTCACCATCATGCTCCTCATCACCGCTGCTTTCATAGTCCTTAGAATTTGAACTAAGTGGAATCTGTGACTCTTTATTAATTTGAAATTCTCCATCCCCGCTTTCATCAGTGTTGCTCTCGTAGTCTTTAGAATCGGGACTAAGTGGAAGAATTGACTTTCTATTCATAGTGGAAGAATTCCCGCTATATTCATCAATATGAATAGAGTTGTTACGCGATGAAGATGTTGATGGTGTATAAACTGAAACTTCACCATCAGAGCAATCCATCACTTTCAAATAGAAAATGTTGAATGATACAAATGGAGTCTCCTAAGAATATTATATAGCTTAAAGAATGAAATATTCCCTCCAAAGTTATTCCCTCCAAAAATTTTCGCGAAAATATTTCCCTCCAAAAATTTTCGCGAAAATATTTCCCTCCAAAAGTTTGTTAGATTTATTTACCTTTATTATTTTATTCTACAATTGATTGAAAAACGTAAACTAATTTATTTTTATGAAATAAATCTCTAAAATTCAAATTGTAAATCACAACTTGTACATTAATTATTCTAATAGTTAAAGTATATAATATTTACTTAACAATTATTTTTTCCTAATTTTTATAATATATTCTCAAACAAATTAATCCCACATTCAATCCATTGTAAAACAACTCTACAATATTCTCTCTATAATAATGTAAAACAAACTATCCCACATTAATCGTATGGAAAAACATCTTCGTAATTTCACTTATATAATAAATTTTCCTATCACTATTACTCGCCACACATCTAGGTTTTCTGAAGTCCCTTAAAAGACTCGTGAATTTGTGGAGCAACGATATTGCTATCAACAATATATACAACGAAGAATTGTCGCAATTGAAAGGTAAGTACAATTATTTTTTCGAAATTTTCATATTAAATTACTTTAATGAAAAATGTTTTTTTTTTTTTAAATTAAAATATTTTCCAAGACAATTTTTTCTTTTTTATACCACATGGTGAATCGGTAACTGTCTAGCCTAATCTTGCTATTTACCCCACCCCGCACGCCACACCTCCCCCCTTCTCCAACCCCTGCCCCCCTAACTCCCTCCCCCCCCCCCCCATATTATTTTTTAAATTAAAAAATTTTCCAACCCCACCCCACCCCGGGCCCACCCGGCCCCCCTGCCCATCCCACCCGCCCCTCCTCCCTCCCCGGCACCCCCGCCTACCCCGCCCCCACCCGGCGCACGGCCCAACCCTACCCGCCCCCCCCCTCCCCGGCACCCCCGCCCCCACCCGGCGCACGACCCAACCCCGCCCCCCCCGCCCTCTCCCCGGCACCCCTGCCCGCCCATCCTCCACCTGGCACATGGCCCACTCGGCGCCCACCCCCGCCTACCCCGCCCCCACCCGGCGCACGGCCCAACCCCGCCCGCCCCTCCCCCTCCCCGGCACCCCTGCCCCCACCCGGCGCACGGCCCAACCCCGCCCGCCCCCGCCCCCTCCCCGACACCCCTGCCCGCCCATCCTCCACCTGGCACATGGCCCACCTGGCGCCCACCCCCGCCCCGGCTCACCGGGCCGTCCCAGCCCCCACCCCCGCCCGGGCCAGCCACCCCCGCCCGGGCCGCCCCACCCCCCTCCCCCTCCCCCTCCATCCCCGCCCGGGCCGCCCCAAACCCCCTCCCCCTTCCTCCCCCGCCCGGCCACCCCCGCCCGAGCCGCCCACTCCCCCCCCTCGGCCCCCCCTGCCCAGGCCGCCCCACCTGCCTCCCCCTCCCCATCCCTACCCCGCCCGACCACCCCCGCCCTGGCCGCCCCCTCCCCCCTCCGGCCACCCCCCCACCCGGGCCGCCCCACCCCCCTCCCCCTCCCTCCCCCGCCCCGCCTGGGCTGCCCCCTCCCCCCTCCGGCCACCCCCCCGCCGGGCCGCCGCACCCCTCTCCCCCTCCCTCCCCCGCCCGGGCCGCCCCCCGCCCCCCTCCCACCCGGCCGCCCCCTCCCCCCTCCGGCCACCCCCCCGCCCGGGCCGCCCCACCCCCCTCCCCCTCCCTCCCCCGCCCGGGCCGCCCCCCGCGCCCCCCCCCCCCCCCCCCCCCCTGCCTGGGCCGCCCCCTTCCCCCTCCGGCCACCCCCCCGCCCGGGCCGCCCCACCCCTCTCCCCCTCCCTCCCCCACCCGGGCCGCCCCCCGCCCCCCCTCCGGCCCCCCCCCCCGCCCGGGCCGCCCCACCCCCCCCCCCTCCCTCCCCCACCTGGCCACCCCCGCCCGGGCCGCCCCACCCGCCTCCCCCTCCCCCTCCCTCCCCCGCCCGGCCACCCCCACCGTGCCACCCCCTCCCCCCCCCCCCCCCCCGGCCCCCACCCCCCCCCCGCCCAGGCCGCCCCACCCCCCTCCCCCTCCCTCCCCCGCCCGGCCACCCCCGCCCGGGCCGCCCCACCCCTTCCCGCGCCCCCTCCCCGCCCCGCCGCCCACCCTGCTCGCCCTTCCCCCTCCCGCGCCCCCTCCCCGGCCACGTCGCCCACCCCGCCCACCCCTCCCCCTCCCCCGCCGCCTCCCCGGCCCCGCCGCCCACCACGCTTGCCCCCTCCGCCCGCACAGGGCCACCCCCGGGCCGCCCCGCCCGGCCCGAGGGGCGGAGCGTCGATTCCGGGAATCGACGCTCCACCCCTCAGGCGGGGCGGGGCGGCCCGGGGGTGGCGCTGCACAGGCGCGCCGCCTGCGCCGCGCCACCCCTGGGCCACCACGCCCCGCTCGAGGGGCAGAGCGGCCCGGGGGGCGCTGCACAGGCACGCCGCCCCGCCCCTCGGGCGGGGTAGGGCGGCCCGAGGGTGGCCCTGTGCGGGCAGAGGGGGCGGGCGGGGTGGGCGGCGGGGCGAGGAGGGGCGGGGAGGGGGAGGGGGGCGGGGTGGGCGGCGGGGCCGAGGAGGGGGCGGGGGAGGGGAGGGGCGGGCGGGGTGGGCGTCGGGGCCGGGGAGGGGGCGCGGGATGGGTGGGGCGGCTCGGGCGGGGGTGGCCGGGCGAGGGAGGGAGGGGGAGGGGGGTGGGGCAGCCCGGGCGGCGGGGGGGGAAGGGGCAGCCCGGGCGGGGGAGGGAGGGGGAGGCGGAGGGGGGTGGGGCGGGCCGGGCCGGGGGGGGGGGGGAGGGGGCGGCCTGGGTGGGGGTGGACGGGGGAGGGAGGGCGAGGGGGAGGGGCGGCCCGGGCGGGGGTGGCCGGGTGGGGAAGGGAGGGGGAGGGGGAGGGCGGTGGGGCGGCCGGGGCGGGGGTGGCCGGGCGGGGGAGGGGGAGGGCGGAGGGGCGGCCCGGGCGGGGGTGGCTGGGCGGAGGAGGGAGGGGGAGGGGGAGGGGGGTGCGGCGGCCTGGGCGGGGGGCCGGGGGGTGGTGGGGGCGGCCCGGGTGGGGGAGGGAGGGGGAGGTGGGTGGGGCGGCCTGGGCGGGGGTGGCCGGGGGGAGGTGGGCAGGGGGGGGGGGTTTGGGGTGGCCCGGGGGAGGGGGCGGCCTGGCCGGGGGAGGGAGGGGGAGGGGGGTGGGGCGGCCCGGGCGGGGGTGGTCAGGGGGGGTTGGGGTGGCCCGGCCGGGGTAGGGAGGGGAAGGGGGTGGAGGTGGGGGGTGGCAGGGGGCGGCCCGGGGGGGGGAGGGAGGGGGAGGGGGCGGGGCGGCCCGGGGTGCCGGAGGGGCAGGGGATCGGGGTGGCCCGGGCGGGGGGAGGGGGGGCCGGGGCGGCCCGTGGGGCCGGAGGGGGAGGGGGGTGGGGCGACCCAGGCGGGGGGCCTAGGGGTGGGCTGGGGGGCGGGTCGGGGAATGGGGAGGGCAATTTTGATTATACAAATAAAAAATTTATGGTATATTTTTGTTGTTAATTTAAGTTAATATGTTTTTTTATTTACTAATTTATGTGTTTTTTTTTTAGGAAAATGGCATCAAGGAAAATTTCTGTGAATCTTTCTGGAGCAAGGAGTCTTAAAGGTGTATCTTCAAAAAACGTTGGTGAACGAACTCCACCTGAGCTCATACCTACAAATATGTCAACTGCTTTAAGTGATAAGAAGCTAATCTCAGATTGGAAAAGTTCAAAAGAGGTGAAATTTCCATCAAGAGCCTGGTATGTGAAAGAAAGAGAGAGCACAACTGTGAATATATATCTATACATTGATACACACAATAATAATGAAAATTTGGAGGTGATGGGAAAAGTCGTAGATATGTGTTCGGTACCAAACACTGAAGTTGTTTACGTACTTACAAAAGCTGCCAAGTCACATGAAAGGATTAAATACCGACTATCATATTCATTATATGACAGGAGAGAGGTATCTACAAAGTTGTGTAAACAAATCGTAAATGATATGACACAAAACACGGTAAGTATTGTTATTTGTATTTTTATTTTGCGTTTTGAAAATGTCTCGCTATATTTTTTAACTTTGATTATATTAACATATGATATTTTGTTTGGAAGAATTTTGTTGAAAGCTGTTCAATTATGTTGGGAGGCATTCATTACATAGAGCATGATATCATGAAAGTTTTCAACCATTTTTACTCAGTGTCAGAAGAAGATATGCAAAACATGGAAAATGTAGTAATTGATGATGCTACAAAACTACATCCAAAGAATCAGAAAAAAAGGCCTCTGGTGGATAAATCTAGCAAGGGTAAACAAGTTACTTTTGAGGACGATGAAGTTGAAATTGACAATGAAGCATATTTTGCCATTACTAAAGATGACATTGAAATTGTGGAAGGTCATAAAAGACCAAAAGTAACAATGCCCAAGAATAGATCTCTTGAGAATGTTAGGACGAAAAAAAGTAGAGTTGAAGATCTTGAAGTAGTCATTACCAACAGTCAAGAACCTAGTGAAACTTCAAAAGAAAGCAGAGAAATCATTACACCAGGAGCTGATTTAGGTGATGGCATTATCAAAACAAAACAAAATGCCATTCGACATAATTTGACAAAGAGAAACTTAGTTGATGGTGGTCGTACATTTCAGTTAAATGTCATACAAACCTATAAGGCAAGTGAAGGACAATGCCAATATCAAGTCAGAAAGCCACATCATCTGCATGTTCACAACTTGAAGACATTGATGAGGTACAATCCATATGCTCATGTGGTTAGTTATGTGCTTCTTGTTGATCCACTTCAAGTTCCCAACAAAGAAGCATTTGATAAGTCAAAATGTTTTGAATACAATTATTATGTGCTTGGGGGGAACCATTATGTTGAATCTCAAAGACAATTGATGGAGGAATATCCTAATAACCCACGTTTTGAAACGATGAAATGTATCATTTATGCTGGTTTAAATGAAACAGAAGAAAAGTTAGTGGCATGGGATCATAATTCAGATAATGAATATAGGATGTCTATGACTTTGATCCAAAAGGTTAGATTTATTCACAGTGAATTCCTAGAAAAATGTGGTGGGGATAATATCAATATTACTACAGATTTCCGAAAGGAATGCTGTATGGAAATAGGCTATCAAATTGAAGATAAAGGAAATTCAAAAAATGGAAAAGAAAACAGATCTAGCGATTTATTCAGAGGTTTTGATAACATTTTCCAATTGGCATTTAGAACTAGAGATATTTGGAATTTGATTGATGACATTTTTAGCATGTGGGAAGACATTCACATTAAAAACCAGAGGGTCAGAAAGTCTAAGCCATTGATATGTAGCAACAATAAATCAGCGCCTGAACTGAAGCAACTTCCAGACGATATGACCATCACGCCTTGGAGGGCGATGCAAGGAGTGAAAGATGAAAAAAATGTCAAAACAATATTATCTCGTGTGAAGTCGGGGGAATTATCATTGGAAGAAATGTCTGAAGAATTTCAAAAGTAAGTTTGCTGAATTATTTTTACTTATTTCTAGGATTATAGTTATCTTTTAACTAAAACATGTTGCTATTGGTAGTATTTGTTATACATATCAGTATATTAACTTTTTCTTACTTTATCTATGCAGTAACAAAGTTTACATGAAAATTCAGGAACAAATGGTTAAATTGTTGAATGAAGATAGTTGGGATGATGTTGTACGCAACTATCCAGATTCAAGTTCTACATCAACATTGAAAGCTTTTTATCTTGAATTTAAAAAGGTAACTTGATTTATACATTCAGTTTTAATCATCTGTGTACTATTTTTAATTTAAAACTTACACATACATTTGTTTGTTTGGTAAAAGATGAAGAAAGAAGATAATGGAGCACCAGACAGTTTCAAGACTTTTATTGAAAAAATAAAGATTGAAAGACTGAGAAAGCAACGTATTAAGAATGTTGAACTTGATCCAACTCTTAATCATTTCATTTGGAATGGGCTAGACACTATTCAATATCAAGTAATACAAGGCGACTGTGAAGACATTGCGAAACTCGTACCAAAAAGGGATTATGCCCTGGTTATTGCAGATATTCCCCATGGTTTCAATATTCCAAACATTTGCTATGATATTGAACCTTATACTTATCAAGCTTTTAATAAAGTGGTGGTGGGATTTAAGGAAGTGACGTCATCACCATTATGGAGATTTGTGACATTTCATTCAGACACACAATTGGCAATGTTATTGTCAAGCTTCAAGGGGAAAAAAAATTCAAGGATGCAGCTTACATGGTAAGATGTTTAAAGGTATATTTGATTAATGTTGAAAAATTAATTTATGTACAAGTTAATTGAACTTTTACTATTTTATGTTACAGGCAAAAGTCAAATCTTCTTGACAATGAAGATCAACAATTTATAAATGACTGTGAGTTCATTCATATTGATAGTTGGGCAAAAGATGATAGCCATATGTCTATGATTTTTAATCGGGTGGACAAAAAGAGTCATAGCCAAATACTGACTTATGATGCTGTTGTGAGAAAACTAACATATGAAGACAAAGAAATGAAAGGAGAGATAGTTAACATTTATCAGAAACCACAATTATTGATTAACTATCTTATAGACATATGTTCAAATGAAGGAGATTGGGTTCTGGATTTATTTTCTGGCTCAGGTACGTTTTGCCACATGGAATTGAATTTCAATATGTTCTTTTTTTAATTAATATGTCATTGTACTAATTTACTTCATTATTTTTTTGTGCTTGATAATTAGGTACAACACTAGCATGCTGCCTTCAAAAAGGAAGAAATTGCATTGCAATTGAGAAAGATCCATTACAATGCAATTTCATTCAACAAAGAATTAATGCTCTTCAATTTCTTCCAGATGCAATGCGAGAAATTGGGTTGAAGAAAGGGGACTTTAGTGAATCACGTGTGGCAAAAAAGGCAAAGGAACCCCAACCACCATTACATGGAATGTATGGAAAGACACTCAAGCTTTGCAATGTTTTTACTTTGACATTTTATGAGAAGAATAAACACTCAATTAGGGTTGTTATATGTTCAATATTGGTAATATGTGATTTTTGCATTGATTTTTAAGTTAATCATTTTTTTTTGAAAAAAAAGTAGTTATTATTATCTTTTTGACATGAAATTCATAAAAAAAACTATTATTTGACCATTTTTAGTTAATATTTTTGTATAAAAATTGTGATTTTGACATGTTAATTCTAGCAAAAAATTATCAAAACGTTTAGTTTTTTTGTTATATTTATGTTAAAAATGGTTATTTTTTATGTCCATTGTTAAAAAATGTTGTTTTTTAGAAACAATTATTTCATGTGGATTGAAAAATTAATTAAGGATGTCTAAATATGTAGATTATCTAAAATTCAAACTATCGACTTTCTAATTTAAAAACGCAAAACAATAAAAACCCCACTAAAAAAAAAAAAATTAAGATAGAGAACAAGAAAATATGAATACAATGATGACTTCAAAAACTATCAAATTTAGAAAATAATTTTTTACATTTCACACACTAGAAAATTTAAAGTCAAAAAATAGGTATTTTAAAAAAAGGGTGTGATGCAGAATACTCACTTTTTAAAATCAGGATGAAAATCACTACCATTCACTACCATTCTAAAACTTAATGCACACGAAAAAAATTAAAGTTCCAAAAACCATGTTCTTAAAAAAACATGTGTATTCTGCATCAACACTTTTGAAAATCGGGTCATTTTTTTGCCACCTCTACAAAACGGGTAACAGTATCAGTTCCCGTTTCAAAGTTTACATTGTTTCTAGTCGGTTATTTTTGAGTTAATCATTGTCAGCTTAGTCAAGTAGAGGAAGGTGAGCGGGAAAAACTTAACAAGCACATAAGAGGTATATATAAACTACTTCTTTGAAGGAACAACCTCTTCTGCTCTCAATAAGTCAGGATCCTTCTTCTGCCTCTGAAATAAATAATTACTATGCATAGTACGCAAAATGCAGAATGAGAAAATGAAAATGTGAAAATGTTTCGAAAAAATGAAAAATGAATAAGGCGAAAGAAGAGAAAGGATTCTTGCACAGAGAGGTGATGCAATTAACTCCGTCGGGGTAATGACCAGGCTCATTGGTAGTGGAGTGATGCTTGTGTTCTTTCGTGACTCTACTGAGGTACAGTCCAGGCCTACTGGCAACGGAGCAACACCAAAGATGAAACTAAGACTCTAATGACCATAAGGCTTGTGGACAAATATAACCCTTAGCGCCAATCGAAACAACTGTATTGGCTTGGCTTGGAATGTGTGTCGACTGACCAAGAGCTTAGCAGATGCTACATCTTACAATCAAGCAAGTGTGGAAACCTAGATGAATAGAGAACTGAACAATACTTCTAGAGGTGTTAGACTTGCTTTTCACAAACATGAAGGTCCATTTTGAGAGATGTAGTTCTACTAATGTGTCACCAAGTGCTGTAGCAGCTACAAACACCCTCCAAAATTTTGACTTGGCTTCCTTTTGGAGCCTCCCTACCAACCATCCTTAGCAACATGTCTTGCATCCTCAAGCATATAGGCTTTAGTTGTTTCTCAGTGCCTTTTTAGTTTGTGCATGTCAGTTTTCTTCACTCCCCTCATAGGCTGTCTTTCTGGACATAGATCATGTCATGGCCAAGAAGATCCCTTAGAAAATTGCACAATTATAGAGGATAATTAACCTTCCCTCTAGAATTTGTGCAAATTAGATGGCCGACCTGCTAAGCTCAAGAATTGTGAAAATCAATCTGTCAAGCTTCCCTCAGAAAATTACGCAATTCTGTAGGGGAACCAACCTTCCCTCCATAAATTGCATAAATTAACCCGGTTGCTCGCTTGGCTCCATAATTTCACATAGAAGTTAGGTACTCTTCCTCCAGAAAATTGCGCAATCTGACCCAGCACTGCTGCTCAGCCCAAAAATTGTGCAATTCTGGTAGGCAGTCACCTAGCTAACCCCAGAAATTGCACAATCCCTCTCGGACAGCTAGCCGAGGAACTGTGCAAATTTTCATCCAAGGCTCGTAGACCAATGCATGTGCCTTCAGGTTGACTGGTTCCCTTCGATGCTGAGAAAAACTAAGTTGCATGCATGGACTTCTTTTCCCAAGGCAACATGCAAAGCAATCCCTAGATTTAGGGAGCTATTTTTAACAGCTAGAGGTTACATGCAAGGCTCATTTTAGAAACCTCCCGCCAAGTGTCACTTTTCCTATATTTGTGGCATGCGAGTCATAACCTCAATTTTATTAAAATGTATGAAACAAACCCTGCAAATCTCATCCCTCACATCTATCTTCCATCTATGACATGGGGTAAGCATGCTTTACATGTCTTGCACTACGTTTTTGTTGCTTTTTGTGTTTTGATTTGTGTGAAGGTTGTCTGCATGATTTCAATGAACGCTTGTTGTCATTTTGATGTATGTTTTCTTGCAGAAGCATTTTTCAGTTTTCGTTCACATCTCACTGTTATCGCATGCATGCCATTGTTTTTGTACCGATGGTAACCGTTGCGATGACCCGTTTCACACACATGCATGTTTTCCGGTTTTCTGGATCCTGCACTTACTATTTTCATGCATGAAAATTCACTCTTTTTTACACTCATCTTCAATATGCATTTAGACTTCTCATGTTTCAGTCGCCCATCGACAGGTCTGGGCAACCTTGGCCCAGACTCTACCTTGCTTGGATAGCATTGCGCAATTCTAAGAGGGAAAGCTTGTGATGCAAGAAAGTTTTCCCTCTACAGACAGAGGCAACCCCTCTAGCCCTAGAGTGGGTCTAGTCACAACAAGGACATATCAACAATAGATTTCCTTAAATAGTCATAGTTGGAGTCCTACCTCAACCGGTGGTCGATGGAGTTCCATTGCGCTGCTCCAGCTTTCGCTTCCTTCTCCTCAGTGAGTGATCAACCTGAAACAATGCAAGGAAATACAACAAAGCATGTAACCAAAAAACAACAATGATCTATCTACTCACAAAGTCAAGAAGTCATGAGCTATCAAGTAAATTACATACAAGACATAGGAAAACATCATTGATTGTATTAATAATGAAATAAGAGCAAGCTTACAACCAAAGCCTTGACGTCGCAAGCCTTCTCAGAGGGTCCAACCAGTGTATTTCTCAAGCATTCACTCTTTGAAGATGGATCTCCCAAAATACAAAGTTCTCTATCACTCATAATTTTTACACAAAGTTAAGGGCACTTCACAACCTTCCATAAACTATCAACAATCCCACACTTATCACACCCACACCAGCTATCTATCAAACTCAAAAGCACTAACAACACTGCTCAATCCAAGAATTTACCAACTAGCTGATCATAGCAATGGTGAGTTTTTAAATAGGAGAAGGAGTCTCCATGAAAGGTTGAAGAGAGAGCTTATCCCCAAGGAAGGTAGCACAAATGATGGAACTGCCATATCAAAGGAGGAAGGGCAACACAAAATATGCCAACAACGAGGTTTGGAGACATCCAGAGGGCCGACTGTTGGAATGAATTCACCAAATCTGGATCATCGCAAGTTTATAACTAAGCTTTAGTGTTGACGTCGTTAGCAGACAATGTATCGAGTCAGACCGTCATTAAAGATAGCAAGTAGCCTCGTGCCGAAGCATGAAATCGGCCCATCACGGGAAACAAATGTACTTCCATGCTGAAAGCGTTGCCGGACTATTTACAACTGCTGTTCATCACATATATTAAGCCCAGAGTCGCGATGAGACAGAAAAATTTAGGAAAAGTGGGCCACTTGGCAACATAAGAGAGCAATTGTTTAGTATGAGCATGTTTCACTGGGACACATGACACAGTAGAAGGACTGGGGTGAAGGCAGTGACAAATTACTATGTAATAGATGCCCCCTAAAGGATGAAGCCTGAGAGAGTGGGAGGGGTGAAATTCTTTACAAAAATGACTGATTTGGAACACCATCTAGAAGAACCTATAGGTGCAAGTACAACTGATATCTATGATAGTGAAATACATGTAGTCTATGCATGGGCACAACCATCCAAAATACATACGAACTAGGTCTGTGGTATGGACGCAGCCATCCAGCTAAAGACCATGATAATGATAAAGGTATGGTCGCAGCCATCCATCAATGAGTCATGCAATCACAAACCAATCCACGCAGCGCGAACATGTGTAATCTGAGTTCGGGGTCTTGAACCCAACCGATCATAGTACAAATTATATCATGTGAATAGATGTGTTGGAGTCGAGCATGATAGAAATTCGCTTGATTAACGGTCAATGATGGAAACCATTAACAAGCACGAGAGAAACCACCAATAATGCAAATGGTTCTCAAGGTACTGTCTAGTACAATCCATGAAGTGTGAATAAATGAACTGAAGTCGAACACTTGCGGAATCACCCAATCTATGACCAACGATGAAAGTTGACTGTCAGGTGCGAACAGCTTGCCATTGAGGCATGCAAGCTCCAAGGTACCAAAGGGGATCTCTAGATCAATCTCTTGGATAATGAGTTGATGTTGATACGATACAATCCGTCGTAGGATGGCCATAATGTTTCCCCCATCAACGAAACCATATAAGGAACAAGTGGTAGATGGCGAAACAGAGTATCAGAGGAGGAGGCAAGGATGTAAAATGCAAAAGGATTATACTCTTGAACATGTCAGTGACATGACTCTGGAGGGTGGCAGTGTTCAGGTACCAAGGAATTAGAGGCTGGATAGAGAAGGCATGAATTGCATGGAATGAGGCTAAATGGCAGCCCAAACTAGTCGAAGGCCAAATGAAGATGTATGGATGTCCCAACCCGACAAGAAGCAAAAGTGTCAATGTTTAAGAGTGACTAGCTGCCATAGATGATCAATGATGATTTCCAAATTTCCCCCCACCATTTCTGGCGAGTACCCCAATTATTTTTTAAAACAAGCTTGAACGGGATAGCATATACTTGTAATATAAGTTTGACCTTCGATCAAATCCAACCTACTAATAGTTTAATGAGCCCTAGGGAGGATAAGCTCAAGTCTCGTCATGGTGATGAGTCCAATGTCGTTAGAGTTTAACGAGTCCGACATAGGTAAAACTTGGAGTCTTTTTCATGTTTAGAGAGTTTGAAAAAGACAAGGAAAAGAAAACTCCAGGGGGTCCTTTTTCGTAGATTTGTGTCTCTCGAGCCCAAAAACATATAAAACGATACTCGAAAGAACCACTTGTCCATTACGATCAAGGAGTACTTTTCGTGATTAGTGACCTCGACCCAAAAAAGTAGAAAACAATAGAAACCACGTCGTTTCGTAACCAGTAACGAACCTGAAATGACAAATGCCCAATTCGACATAAAATGACTAATATATGTGGAAACATAGTTAGAAAGTCAAAACATTAATTAACCATGTGGTAAAAATGAGAAAAAACCCACATTCTAAAATATAATTTTTTAATTTTCAAAAATTACTATAGAAAGGGTGGGGTAACTCATTTGTTTTTACCTTTTGCACTGTTCATTTTACCTCGAAGCATTTTGGAGCACCAACCTAAGAAAAGTTCTTAAGCTGATTTCGGCCTCATCGATCCACGGTTCGTCCTGAAACCTTTGCCATGTAAGTACATTTCACTGTGCGCTGCATTTTAGTAGTTTTTTCCACATAATTTGGTGTTGGGTAGGTGAATTTAGATGGATTTTTGAAACGGAGTCTGCCTCTCGGTCATCGCGGAAAAGCTGCTCAGGTCTGCGATGACTGAGTGTGCTTTACACGTAACACCTTCGGATCATCGTGAGAAACTGATGTATTATCGTGCTGATTGCAAGAAAAATGAACTATGAACTGAGCATCATCGTCGTTGTTTTAAAAACAGTCGCGATGATGACACAGAATTAATTTTTTGCGTAAATTATGAATTTAAATTTACAGGAGGAGTTCTAATTCATTCTTTCTTGTCAGGGCATCATGGCATTTGTTTGGCAGGAATGAACTCATGATGTCAATGATGAGGAAGCCTTTACTGATGCTAGGTGCCGAAATGCTTTACGAGCATGTGGGTTGCTAAAATTCTTCCTTACTCCACACCTTCGAGCCCAACCCAATTTGTTAGAGCTGCTGATTCGTGCTTGGAACCCAACAGACGGAAAATTCATCATCCGTGGTAGAGACATTACATTCGATCCTACAGACATATATTTCCTGATCGGATTGTCCCATTGTGGTGAGAGGCCGATTCTAGAGAGCCAGCGGACTGGGAGCGAATCACTAGATATGCTGATGGCACGAGTGTGCCCACAAGCTCGTAAATAAAAAAGCGAGAAGGTGGCAATTACGATGGTGGAGGAATTGATTCTTCATGTAGTTCTATTTATGGTGATGAGGGCAGTGGGCTCCCAAGCCCAACATGAGGCATCAAAGACCCAACTCCGATTAGCTCTTGAATGCCTCAACCCGACCATGTTATACTGGGTGGAAACAGTGATGACAAACATCAAGAGATAGCTTACCGACTGCCACCGCGGGGAGAAGAAACAATTCAGTTACAGGTCTATCTTGATCCCGCTCATGCTGGAGCAAGTGCCAGCACTATAGTTGTAGGACATGGACTTGGATTTGCCCAGACCACAGGAGACTAGGATCACACGGTGGGCACATGTTATGCCATGAGGAGGTGGCAGAAAACCTGTGTCATGGGGGACACTATTCCGTGAGTGGCCGGATCGCCAAACGATCTTCGTCGAGGACTAGCCATATGCTAGTATGGAATTTTGTGGAGGTCCCGACATGCAAATGCCCACTAGCGAGCAGTGGGACGATGGCGGTAAAACACCTAATCACATTATTTTTGTATTTTATCTTTTATGATGTTTTTTAGATTTTTTCATGTATATGTCCTAATGATGTACTCTATGATATTTGCAAATTTGGTACCAGTGAGGCCTGTAGGACTGGCTCCAGAGGCATGGAGGGACCCATAGGGCATCAGAGAGCTGGCCTTGGCTCCCCCAGCTGGCGATCTGCTGGAGATGGTGGCCCAAAATCTTAAGGGCCTGACGGCAGGGATCCCTGATTACATGGGGGTCGAGTAGGTCCCTATAGAGTTTTAGATCCCTACAGTAGCGGTGATACCCAAGGTGCACTGCCTGTTGAGGCGAGTTGCACAAGCGGTGGTGTGCTATAGGGAGCATAACCCACCATAGTAGATACCTAGGTTTTGTTTCCTGCTGATTTTTTAGAGACACGTGTCTCGGATGTACGGAGAACACAGACTCTATTTAGACATATACACTTATTTTTTGAGCACCTCAGTGTGCCACATGATATCTATATATATATATATATATACATATCTATATATATATACATATATACATACATATATATATATATATATATATATATATATATGTATATATATATATTCCTATGGTTCATTATTGTGTTTTGAATGCTTTTATACATGGTTTTGATTACATGTTACGCAAATGTCTGTCTAATACATGGTTTGCTAATGCATCAGTTAACATGTTTAATCTTTTTGGAATGTGTTGATATGTAATAAAATCAAAATTCCTTTATAAAAATTTAACACGTAAATACAACCTTAAAATCCAATGGTCTCTCACGGAATAACGCCCATTAAGCTGGTGGGCAACAAGCTGAGAATCCAGATTCACAACCAATGTATGAATACCAAGGTTGATAGCCTCAGTCAGTAAATCAATAACATAACTATATTCAATGACATTGTTTGTGGTACAACCCAAACAAACACTTTGAAGGTCTACTAACTCACCATGAGGATCGTAGATCACCCATGCCGCAGAAGAAAGGTTGCGGGTAATGCGGCATGCACCATTAGCAAAACCAATGTAAGGTGTACCAGACATCTGCACAAGAAGCAAAAGACACAATAAGTGGCAATTATGCCTACACACCAAGCCAAACATGAAAACACACACACACAACACACCTGCTGAAAACACACGTATGTACAAATCAGAGTGCATGGGGTTCATCCATAATACTTTTTCAGATAAAGCCCATTTCGGGCTTATCTAGAGGATTCCCTTCATAATCAATTAGCTCGTAGGCCTCTTTTTCAAAACTCGCTTTACAATATAAAGCCCATGCCAACTGGGCTCGAATTTGCCTGCCCCTAGCTTATCATTCGCTTGATCATAGAGCAGGACTAAATCTCCTTCAACGAAAGAACGAGGATGGACAGTATGATCGAAGTGAGTTTTCACTATCGTCTTCTATGCTTCCATGGCTAGAGAGGCTAGTCGACGGGTCTTGTCTAGTCGCTCTAGATAGAGAAGACGTTCTTCTACTAGAGTAGTGTTGGGGAGTAATTCGAAGGCTAATTTTAGAGAAGGGATCTCACACTCAATTGGAAGAGTAGCCTCCAGACCGTAAGCCAATTGGAACAGGGTGAACTCGGTGGCATCCTTCATTGAAGTTCAGTAGGCCCATAAGGCAGAGAAAAACATCGATTGCCAGTTGGACTTGTGCATGCCGATGGTGTGTTGAAACATCGTAACTAGAACTTTGTTGACGGCTTCCACTTGGCCATTGGCCTGAGCATGGTATGGTGTCGAGCTATCATGCCGCAAGCCTAGTTAGGTTGTTAGCTCAGTCATCATTTGATTATGGAAATGTTTTCCGTGATCAGTGATGATAGCCTAAGGGACTTCGAACCATGAAATAACATGATTGAATAAAAATTGTGTCGTTGTGTGACCATCTTCGGATAGCGTAGGCATCGCCTCGGCCCATTTTGTGAAATAATTAACTGCAATGATGATATACCCATGCCCCCCGGCCGAGCGAGGGTTACATGTCATATAATCATTGCCCCATTTGGCAAAAGGGCTAATGGTAACGACAGGGTGCAATGGAGCGGGAGACGCGCACATATTCTATTGGTAGATTTGGCACACATGACAAGAGCAGATGGAAAGAATGCAATCCTTGAAGATGGAGGGCCAAAAATAACCAGCACGAAGGATCTTCTGAGCAGTGGCATACTCGGACATGTGACCACCACAGGCGCCAGAATGGAAATCATCTATAACTCGTTCGACTTCCTCGAATGTTAGGCATCGGCGAAGAACAAAGTCAGCATCGAGACAGTATAGAGTGTCCCCAATATTGCGATAAGGTTGAGAATTATGGTGAATCCGTCGCCGAGCATCCTTGGACAAATCGGGACGAAAAGAGGACATCTGAAGATAGAAAATAATATCCCCGTACCAAGGATTGAGGGTACTAATTAAGAACAGAGTTTCATTTGGAATATGATCCTCTGAACGAGAGGGTGCGGTAACAGATGGCAGAGAGCAAAGCAACTCAGTAAAGACTAGGGACTTCTTAGACTTGGCAGTGGTGAATTCCAGGTCGAGCTCTTGGAGGATGACAATCCACTTTGAGTATTTCCCCCCTAATAGCTAACGTGACATGATGTATGACATGGGGTTGCAATCAAAAATCACCATCGTGGTGCGCAGTAAGATATAATGGTGGAAGTGTTGGATGGCACAAACGACGGCCAATGCCAACTTCTCGACATAGGCATAGCTAGTTTCCGTATCAAGTAGATTACAACTGAGATAATAAATGACATTCTCAGTGCCATCATCATCATCTTGAACTAGAACCATGCCAATAGTGGTATCGACAGTGGCTAAATACAAAGTGTAGTCACAGTGATAATCAAGGGGATGCAAAAACAGAGCAGAAACAAGGAGAACCTTTAGGCACTCGAATGACTCTTGTGTAGTGTCATTCCAAAGAAAACGGATATCCCGCTTTAATAATTGCATATAGCCTTTGGCCACTTCAGCATAATTTGGAATGAATCATCGTAAAAAATTCAATTTACCCTGCAAACTCTACAATTGTTGCAAAGAAGTAAGGGGAGGGAGATTTAGGATGGCTTCGACTTTAAGGGGATCGAGACAGATACCCTCTTGAGAGATGATGAATGCAAGAAGTCTGTCTAACTCATTGTAGAAGACACACTTATGCGGATTAAGTTGGATACAATAGTGTCGACAGCAGAGGAAAATTTCGCGAAGGTGAGTTGGATGGTCCTGGCGCTTTGCTGAATCAGCCAGAAGATCATCCAAGTAGGGCTACACAATGTGTCGAATATCATGAAACACATAAGACATTGTGCGCTGGAAGGTGGCACCGGCATTTTTTAAACCGAATGGGATCTTTTTATAGGAAAAAGTGCCCCATGGACAGATAAATGCGGTCTTTTGTTGATCTGTAGGTGTAATATTAATCTGGTTACAACCAAAGAGGTTGTCCATGAATGAGTACTTTTCACTCTCGTCACACTCATCAATGAGCTGGTCAATGAAGGGTGTAGGGTAGTTATCTTTGGGATAGGCCCGATTAATATCACGATAATCAACACATACCCTGATAGTGCCATGTTTTTCAGTCATAGGGACAATATTAGATACCCAATCTGTGAGTGGGATGGGGTAAATAAAACCATCCTAAAGAAGCTTTTCAACTTCTGCTTTAATAGTTGCAGCCTTTCAGGGGTGCACGGGGTGTAAACGCTACCGAATAGGTTTAGCACCTAGATATGTAGGTATCTCTTGCACCACGATGCTAGGATCAATGCCGAGCATTTCTTCATAAGACCAAGCAAAAACATCATGAAATTTGCGAAAAATATCAATATAAAGCTGAATCTCCTCCGGAGTACAGGTTACTCAAACATGGATGTGCTCGACAATCCCTGGTTTAGCAAAGATGTCGATTGGCTAAGTTTGCATGATGTTTCCCATGCTACCTACAAAAGACACTTGATGAACTTGGATGGGTGTCTAAAGGGGTTGGGATGGGAGACAAGGAGCAAACCGCTCGAGATAGGTAAGCATTTCCTAGTGGGCAGGGAGAAACGAGGAACGATGGTGATGATCGGACCAAGGGGGTTCCTCAAAAGACATGGTCTCAATAATCGCTTCATCAGTAGGAAAGATTTCCTTTAAAGGGTTTGGAGAAGTGCCATCTCCAAGCCAACAAGATTGAGCGTACAAGTCGAGAGCTCTGCTCGAAGGAGCAAATTCAAAGGGTGGAGCCGATGTAGAAACAATTTTGACGTAGTTGATCTCGGCAGGACTCAACGGCATCTCATCACCCTAGGATTCTATCTGATCAGCGGGGGGAAGAACCCAAGGATCAGAGCGAATAGAAATCATATTAATAGGAGTGATGTTGGGAGGTGGGAGTGAAAAAACACCCATAAGGGCATGATCTTTAAAGAGTCCAGCTCCCACACTCTCACATGAAACAGAGGTATGCTCCACAAAAGGCATGTTGCCATCAGAAGAGGAGGAGGCGAAGAAGGACAACTAGTCTATGATGACGATCTTCCCCTGATGAGGAAAACGAATGACACAAAATAGAGATGAAGCCATGGCTCGCATGGCATATGTCCAGCTTCATCCTAAAAGGAGGTTGTAAGTTAAATTGGCATTGACAACTTCAACCTCCACTTCAACCGTCTTCCCTTCCAGAGTGATAGGCAAGCATTGGAGTATACCATAAGGATGAGACTCTCTCCCATCAAAGGCCTCCAAGGTCGTAGGAGACTAGCTCAGAGTTGGAGAACTAATAGCCTTCCAACAAGAAATAGACATAATGCAAGTAGAAGCACGTTCATCAATGTCCGTATGATGAATCATTTTAGAATTGACGATGACTTGAATAAGGAAGACGATTTGGTGAGGCAGTCTCGGTACATGACTATCTAGGTCAAAAGTAATCAAATTCGAGTCGCCTGGGTCAATGCCACCAATGGCCGATAGCAAGGACTTCTTCTAGGAGGGGCAGCTCTAGAGGACTTCGAATGTGGACATAGCTGATGGAGCCTGGGCTAACTCCTCAACAATGTTATAGTGCTGAGCAGCAAAAGCATTAGGGTTGTAAGAAGACTTCCAGAGTACCCCTTTAGGAGGGGGTTAGATGGTCGTTTCAGTGCTAGGTCTCTGGATATGGAGGGGACCAGAACAAGATGAAGGAGCGCTAGAGGGGACCTCAGGCTCTTTCCTGGCAGGCGACGGATACTCTTTTGCCTAGGTACTAATGTGGACGGGAATTTTCCCAGCCATAAATACCTGATAACCAAAGTGAGAAGAAGATTGAGATGGATCAACCACCGTTTGTGTTTGCTGCGAGGGAAAAGGCTCTTTGAGAACGACAAGAGTCATGGGGGCACCCTTTAACAAACGACTAACTTCAAACCGCCTCGGGCAGTCTGTGGTATAGTGATCCTTGTCACAGATAAGGCAAGGATACTTAGGCCTGAGCTTGGCACCTTCCTCGGGTGGAGGTTTAGGCGAATCCTCCTTCGGTTGATCAGCTTTATTATTTCCTTTTCCCTTCTTCTTTCCTTTCGAGGCTTTGTCTGCCATGGTGGACTAGATGGTGTTAACCTTGGAAGTATTACCAGAATTGGATACAGCTTGAGAAGTGTTTTCATTCGAAGCATTCGACTTTTGCTTCCCAGGGTTCGCGGAAGATTTCCTAGAGGACTAATTAACAGAACCAATGACGCCATCAAAATATGGTGTTGGCAGGGCTTTGGAAGTTCCAGGCCTCAAGGCATCAGGCAAATAACCATATAGTGTATCGGACTGGGAGTAAACCAAGTCAAGGTACTAAGCACGCGCAATAGCATGCTCTTTAGTTACAAATGCCCCCATAGCAATGTCCCGCGCTATCGGACCGACAAATGAGGTCATGAACCAGTTGGTCAGAAGCTGATCAGGAATCCAAAACTTGATCAAATGGTGACGTCATCTCCATTCATGGATATGATCGGGGATATGCATGTTTGTTGTTTGTTTTAAGGATGTTAGGAGATGTGTGCCCATCTCATATCGAATCGGAAACTGAAAATAAGTTAAAATTGCCATAGCCAATGAGTTAAAGTCCTGAAAAGATCCATGAGCTAACTCAATATACCATTTAGCAGTAGAGCCAGTGAGGGTCCGTTGAAAGAGGCGGAGCCGGATTGAATCATCAAGCCACGAATTCGATGAACACCATAGGTTATAAGTCATGACGTGGGCTTGGGGATCTTCTCCAGCTTTACCATAAAACTTGGGACAATCACTGTGAATCTTAGTTGGAACCAGTGGCCAATACAGATTATGAAGAATAGGATCATTTGTCAGTTTGGACACATCCGGTAACTCCAACGTTGCTAAAAAGGGTAATTAAGGGTTAAAGGACATTTGAGGCCAAGGGTAGGAGGTAGCACCAAAGTTCCATCCAGCTGCTTGTTGCCCCCATTGATTTTGTCCAGACAGATTTGGCCCAGAAGGGTTCTTTCCGTAGGGATTTTGGCCATAGGGGTTATAGCTGTAACTGGATGGCTGACCTTGGGTCTACCCTCCAACATTCCATTGATTACCAACTTGGCCTGCAGGGGCAACATATGGCTACTGGTAATTCTATTAAGGACTCACTTGCAGTTGTTGATAATTTTGGTATGAGGCAAATTGGGTTTACCCTTGGGATCGCTGGAAACCATAAGGCAGCTGGGCTCCAAACTGAGCCTGGGAGCCAGGCTGTGTTTGATAAGTAGGTTGAGATTGGGATCCAACCTGAATTTGAGGACCGGATTGGGTCTGGAACCTAGACTGGGGTTGAAAACTGGGTGGAGCTTGAGAAGCAACAATCATTTGAGTGCCCGGTTGAGCAGGCCCAGATGGATGTCCTTAAGAGAACTGAGGCTGAGTCATTTGGCTAGAAGGTTGACCTAGTTGAGATTGAGGTTGACCCACTTTCCTAGAAGGTTTAGTTTGCTAGGTACTGGGTTTTCCTTGCACAACTGAGGGTTGTCCTGATTGGCCAGATCGCTGTGAAAACTGGACAGTTGGTTGGCCTGGATGGATTTGAGGCTGACTAATTTGTCCATATGGTTGACTAGACTAGACAGTGGGTTGGCCTTGTTGAACGTAAGGTTGACCCAAACAAACAAAAGCCACACAAATAGTTGGAGTAGTCGGGACTGAGGTGACAGACACATTGTGAATTTCAGGGGTAAAAGGCTCCGAAGTTGGAGTGATGGTACAAGACCACATGGAACTCATGAGGGGATTTCTAGAACCCATAATATCCTTCAAAGCCTTATAGCGTAAAGGCAACATGACACTGAGAGGGGTGACAAGGAAGGGTGAAGTTTCCATTGGGATAGGAATTTCACTGCTCGTCACAAAGGACTCTTCACTCGTGACGGCGGATGTGTCATCCATGTCAGAAGAAGACATTGGGACCAAAACACTAGGAGGAGTAATGGGAATATCTTCTTTGGAAGGCTCCCAAACAGGGTTCCAATGAATGTCGTAAGACTCGTCCTCTGCAGCGCGAGAGTTAGGCAGTTAGATACTCGGGATGACAGGAAGAGTATCACTAATAACCAGTACCTTGGGAGCGACAGAAGATGGAGATCCTTGGTCGCTTGGAACGGGAGATGGGATCGATGATTCCCCCAGGATGACTCAATTCAAAGTCCTAGGAATACTAACGAGAAAGAACCCTACGCAAACTAAAACACAAACAAGATCTAACCAGGTAAATGTGAACATGGCCGAATAAATTTTAAGACACAGGAATAGAACTTGACCTTTTCATCTTTAAAGAGTCGAGAAAAGGATGAAAAGATGACTCTAGTTGCCTTTGAATATTTAATGAGCCTGAAGTGACAAGTGCTCAGATGGACCTTTTCTTTTAGGGAGTCCGAAAAGGAACGAAAGTGACTACTCTAGAGAACTAGGCAAAAGGTTTACCAAACAACCCGTAAAACTGCATATACACCTTGGCAGTCATATGAAAACCAAGGACTTTATGTACGGCAGCCAATCTTCCCGAATGTTGTGTTCGGTGCGTTACAGTTTTCAAGGCGACAGACATGACTTCCTAAGGATATAGGATGATAACCTAGTGGGGTCTTCCAACATATACTCGATGGTACATGGGAGCACAATTCCATACTAGACCGCTATTGAGTCACGGGAGGAATCACCCAACCTTGAGTGGAGACAATAGTGACTAGGTTTAACGACGTCGGAGCACGTCTCTAGCCTAGACTTCTAAATAGTGTGTGTTATCTTCCTATGCATTGTTAGGTTTATTCAATTCATTTTAGAGTTGATCTTGAATTATGTTTCAGTTTTCAGGCCTTACCGTATGTATACAACAAATCCTAGGATGCAGCGAGAATGAACAAAATATCATTTTTCTTCAATGAACACCTACCTACAGAAGGGTAGAGATATCATTCCTAAACCAAGACAACCAATATAAACAAATGCAGTCACTCAATGCATATAGACATCAATTCCTAAAGTGCACGGGTACTACTAATGAGAGATTTTATCATTCGTTTTCCAATATGCAAACTTGAAATGGAAATTCACTTTCACTTTCATATACTAAATAAATGCAATCTTTTGATTTTTATGTCTTTAAATCTAAAAGAATCAAACAAGAAATCATGGGAAAAAACCGATTGATCCGAACAATTGTGATCTATGTTCAGTAGTGAAAAGAAATCGAATCAATACTAAAGATTGGTTCAATAACGGTCACTAAAATTCAACCAGAAACAAGTAATGGGGAAGGCTCAATCAAACCAACAAGAAAGTTGCAAATGAACCTTGGGCAAACCAGCAACCAAGCCAATTGATTTCAAGAACTTGAAAGAACGAACTAGTTCACACAGGCAACAAATGCAAGATTCATTCAATAAAGCCACATAAAGAGTGCCTTATCTAGAAACAGTGAAAAACAACATTCTGAGCAAGAAGAAAAAAAATTAAAGGATCAACAGGACTGGTGAAACGAGGTAGAATTGAAAAAATCAATTTTACAGGAATCGTCGCGAGTACAACACAAGCAACTAGCACTGATCAGCAACTAACTGTAGCAACAGAGCGATGTCGTCACAAAAGTACACGTCTTTCCTGCGACGTACCGATTTACAAAGTCGTCGTGACTGTGCGACGGTATTCAGTGATGCACAATACTTTACAAAAGAGTGAACGCAAATTCATTGTGACTATTAAGCTATTTTCTACGATGATGTTAAAAACAATGACAGATGAACAAAAGCCTCCCAAATAAAAACTAGTCAATCCAAAAGACAATAGAGGGATTTCCCAGATCGATTTGGGTGACCGAAAAGACTGATAGTTAATCCGAAAAATTCAAAAGAGACCAAATCAAAATCAAAACAAGAGCAAACAAGAGAAGAACATAGGATAGATTCCCTATTGGAGTCGCCAACTTGTGATGCACGAAAGTATTCACTTTGCGGACAGAGGCAACCCCTCTAGCCCTAGAGTGGGTCTAGTCACAGGAAGGACAAATCAACAATAGATTTCCTTAAATAGTCATAGTTGGAGGCCTACCTCAACCAGTGGTCGATGGAGTTCCGTTGTGCTACTCCAGCTTTCGCTTCCTTCTTCTCAATGAGTGATCAACCTGAAACAATGCAAAGGAACTACAACAAAGCACGTAACCGGAAAACAACAATGATCTATTTACTCACAAAGTCAAGAAGTCATGATTGATTGTATTAATAATGAAATAGGAGCAAGATTACAACCAAAGTCTTGATGTCGCAAGCCTTCTTAGAGGGTCTAACGAGTGTATTTCTCAAGCATTCACTCTTTGAAGATGGATCTCCCAACACACAAAGTTCTCTCTCACTCATAAGTTTTACACAAAGTTAAGGGCACTTCACAACCTTCCACAAACTATCAACAATCGCACAATTGTCACACCCACACTAGCTATCTATCAAACTCAAAATCACTAACAACACTGCTCAATCCAAGAATCTACCAACTAGCTGATCATAGCAATGGTGAGTGTTTAAATAGGAGAATGAGTCTCCATGAAAGGTGGAAGAGAGAGCTTATCCACAAGGAAGGTAGCACAAATGACGGAACTGCCATACTAGAGGAGGAAGGGCGACACAAACTATGCCAACAACCAGGTCTGGAGACATCCAGAAGGCCGACTGTTGGAACGAATTTTCCCAATCTGGATCATCGCGAGTTTATAACTAAGATTTAGTGCTGACGTCGCTAGCAGGCAATGTAGCCAGTCAGACTGTCACTAAGATAGCAAGTAGCCTCGGGCCGGAGCATGAAATCAACCCGTTGTGGGAAACAGATGTACTTCCACACTCGAAGCACAACCGGACTATTTACAATGCATATATTAATCCCAGAGTCGCAATGAGGAAGAAAAATTTAGGAAAAGTGGGTCACTTGGCAACATAAGAGAGCATTTGTTTAGTATGAGCATGTTTCAATGGGACACATGACATAGTAGAAGGACTGGGGTGAAGGCAGTGACAAATTACTGTGTAACAAGGCTCTGCCTTCCTCTCGGAAAATGTGCAATTCTAGCTAGTCACTACCCTCCATTCTTTATTTACACAATTATGAGAGGCAGTGACTCTTGGCCTAGAAAATCGCACGATGCAATCCCTAGGCTTGCATCACTTGCCAGCTAAAATTGCGCATTGCGTAATAACAACATCCAGTAGGCTAGGCTGGACTATGCATTGTGCAGTTCTAGCAGGCTATGCTAGACTGTGCATTGCATAGTTCCAACAGTCAGTCAGCCTCCAAACAGCCCGAACTGTGCCTTGCACAGTTTTGGTAGTCAATCTCTCGACCTCCCAATAGAAATTGTGTAATCTTCACACACAGTCACACAGGTATGTTGCAAGTGAGTCCTCTAGTTTGTTTTGGTTTTTGACCAACAGATTGATTGTCATGAGTGTTGTTATGTCTTGAGGTATTACAGGTGTTCGTCTACCTCTCAAAAACAGAGGTACAATTTTTTCCAAGAGAGAAAAGTCAAAAACACTATTTAGAACACAACTAAGGATACAGTCGAACAATTGTCTATGAACTTTCCTATCTATCATGGACAAGGATGTCAAGATGAAATGGAAGTGACATCATAGCGAAAAACACCATTAGCAGTAGCATAAGTTAGCACACCTGCATGCAACAAATCAAGGGGAAGGATGATGACAATGCAAAGGCATAGCAAAGTTGGAAGCTCAAGCAGATCCACCTGTGATGAAAATATCTTAGGAGATTGAGGCTATGAGGTGACAGTGCGATAAGAGGATCGCGTGAAAGCAGAGGGAGAACAAGATATGCACAGATGAGAGAAGGAGTTGCAATGGGCACACGCACAGTAGGA